>JACJUM010003259.1:11231324-11299999 GCA_020976665.1 Heortia vitessoides
GTTAATATTAATAGTTTGTATATATATACAAACTATTAATATTAACATTCTCATACATACACGATAAATAAAACAATATTTCGTAAATAATGTGATTATATTCTTAAATAATAATGGATACAGAAGATAAAAAAATTCGGTTTAACAAAAAACGTTACACTTTTTTTAATTATTTGTTTGTTATTTATAACGGACATAGGCATAAACGTTAGTTACACAAAATAACTTCCAGCATAAAATATCTATCTATTCATACATAAAATATATGTCATACTTTAAATATTATTTTTTATTAATGGGTGTGCACGCAGACTTAGCACAAATGTAGTAACCAAACAAAATATATATGAATCCATCTTAAAATAAATATCAAACACTACTTAATGTAAGCACTTGTTTGACAAGAATTTATGGAATAAGCCACGATAAACTTATAAAATGAATACATACAATTATTTATTATATATTTTTTTATTTTGTGCACTGTCGATTCTGCAATGCTTTAAATTAATTTATTAATATATTGTTTAAGTAACGTTATAATCTTTAAGATTCTTTTTTAGTTCATTTAATCTTAAATAGACCGTTGGCGACCTTGTGATATAAACTAATATTGTGATCCTAAAGAACTAAACGCAAGACGTTAGTTGATCACTTTTTTAAACTTATTAACTGAACATGATAAAGGAGTGGCAGTAAACACCTCGAACGCAGTTATATAATATTATATGGTTTAATCATGTGATCAACTTTCCCCATTTCGTGTGAAGCCATATACATTCATATATTCACACAAGGCCATATCGTTTGAAATCGTACTATGTACGCTACACGCCGCATTTCAAAGGCGACTTGTGCATTAAATCCTACTTCTCCAAATAAGAGAACTGTTAGTTTCATTTAGTTCCGAGCACACACATTTACTGATGGCAATTTAAATGTGTGCATACAAACACAATTACATTATAATACCTAATTGTGACAATTCTATCACCGGCACAACACATAACTTTTAACGTACAGTATGCATGCATACACGTTATGCATCAAACATTACTTTCAAAACAAACGTTAATTTATATTCCTTCGCTAAACGTAAATACTTTCTCCGTGTTAAAGCCATGTTCATTTATAGTACATCTCGTATTTGGAACCGATAAATATCACGGCTAAGCGAAGAAGTGTAGTAATGCAAATTTATTTTTAAATAACACATAAATAAATGAAATATTAAAACATTTAAAGCTCGTTTGAGTTGTCAATAGCATTCATCACCTAACGATGCTAGATGTTGCTCATCTTTCTAAGAGATAACTGGACCAATAATGAAATTGACGATACTTTCCTTTAATGCGCACGCATAATTTTTACAAACATGACTATAATTTACGACAAATAACAAGAGGAAATATGCAATTAAAAACATTAATAGTAATTTTAAAATATTTTAACTAACTAGTTCCAAGTAAACTCTATTATATATATTTACTATGGATCTAATTACATTTTTTATAATATGTTTCTAATTATGCCATGTTAAATTATGCTTAATAAATTTAGCAGTGCCAATACACAAAATGAAATTGGGATCCGCTGAACATACTTGGTAATAAGATTTAAAATTTAAAGCCTTAGAACTGTTATGCAATATGTACTTTAAGTGAGGCAAATAATATGTGATGTTATTATTATCTATTGATATTATCAAAACTAAAGTAGCACAGTTATGCTTAGCAGTTTTTTCGAATTGGAATAATAGACATTATATAAAAAAAATATTCTAAGCCGATATAATCACAAGCACTTGACCTATTTGCAGTACAATCTATCTCTTCTTAGACTGGTTAAAATGGAATGCCAACAAATAAATTCTTCTTCGGACTTTAAAGCTTTGTATTATACCATTTGTTTCATATTATCTTTGACTGTTTCTGGCCAGACTATTTTTATATTTTATTCAAATTACGTAAAGTACAAATAGTATAAGATTTGTAAACTGTTTAAAAAACTTTATTTCACTTCGTTGTCTAAACATTTAATATGATACACGTCGGTGGACACAAATCCTTTCCTTCCGATAAAGCCTATCATTTCAGGTCACTTGACGTTTTTAAATGGCGCAAAAGGAAATCTAATGTAAAGATTGACCATGCGTAAACTGTATGGCAGGCTATTTTGTATAAACATTTTTCTAGTAACCCCAAGTACTTACATATTTCTTGCGTGTATTATATCGAACGAGTATATCCCACTAACCTGCAACCAGGATAACTGAATAAAAAAATGGAACAACTTTAGTCAATGCTATAAATATTTTTATTTTGAATGTGACGTGAGCGCGACTGAAGCTATACTAAAATATAAGATTAATATTCTTTGGACAAGCGCCTCTGATTATGTTCGTTTGAATGGTTTTCTAAATACTGTCTCGTCGAAACCAGCGAGTGACTAGCAATAAATAGGCCGAATACTCAATTATACACCGAATGGATGAAATGTGCCCCTGACTCCGCGAACACTAGTCAGCCATTCGGACATGTCAGTGGCACGATTTGAAAGCCGATTGCTTGTTAACTGCGTGATGATCATAACCAACTAGGATGTTACGGCGACGTCATTAGCTATCCAAAGATACAAACATTAATAACAAGTGTAAAACTTTCTAACATGTAAATGTGGGGGCGTCTGCTAGCTACGAGCCACGGTCACCTAGATAAGCTGCAAAAGCGCTGCTGACGTCGAAGTAGCGTCGTAGTAAGGAGCAGTTCTAAGTCTTTTGGGATTTTTATAACTGGATGAACTCCAAACCACTTGTGTGGCGAGAATGTGACGGGCGGCCCGCTAGACCGGCGGGATGGTCCACAGCACGGAGGTCTTGTCTGCGGAGGTCGAGAGGAAGGAGAAGTCGTCGGGGTGCCACCTCGCTGATATCACTTTGTCCGGGTGACGCGCCACTGGTACGCTTGGTAAGGCGCATGTGAGATCACCTGCAGGAACAACACAACATTAATATTTAGGGCTTAACTGCAACTGACCATCGCGTCATCTAAACGCTTAGCCAAACAATCCGGTGATCGTTATACCATGCAATTGATATGTACAACATTCATGTGATTTTCCCTAAGCATCTAAAAGGAACGAATGCATGTCTCACGTCTAAGTTTTCCTGTAGTTTATCATGTGATAAAACATCATGCATGCAACAGTTGGTAAAGGAGGACCTATAAGGGCATACGCTTGCCAAATTATATATTTAAAAAATAAGGTCTATTGCTCCTGGTAATATATATTGAAGAAATTGACACCAATAGTGTCTGTTAACACCGTTAGGGAATAGGCGTTAGTTTTGTATAGATAATTAAATAACAAATTCACACAACAACTAATACATTACCCTGACTCCGAGATAAGTCACTTAAAGCACTTGTGTTGCGGACATCACAAACCAGAGGAATTACAAATATACAACTTAAATACTAGTCCTGAGTGCGGATCGAACTCAGGACCTCAGAATCAGATAGGGTCACTACCGTCTGCGCCATCGGGCCTGTCAATGGTATGGAGCTTGATTACACCATGGCAGTGTTTAGTTTATTCCAACACATAATTTGAATACACATATTGAATTATTCACATACATCAATTTAGGGTTTTATATAGTGTAAATTACGTAAATGTGAATAAATTGACGTGCTGATAGCAATCCTGAAGTAAAATACAAAAAAGATACCTACAAATAAACACGATTAATTGGTCTAACCGATAGACGGATAAAATCTACAAACAATTGAATTTTGTCAATTTATCTATCAAGCTCATCATGGAAACACAATACAATCTGTCATCGACCGTATTAGGCTGATTGAATTGACCTATGTAACAGTATCAGATCGATTTGTACAACTACCAAACGGTATCCATTTATACTTAACCGTAGTTTATGGTATAGTATGATGAAAATGGAATATTTCTATTATACTTTGTTTACTTAGCTTGTACGCAGTAAGTGGAACAGGTATTTACTAATTAATCATGCCTTTAACATAGCTGCAATGCTAATACATTTCCTCAAATTACGCATTTTGCATGTAGTCATTGGTTTGTCAGTGACTAATCTATGTACAAGTTATAACGACACTTACGTAACCGATATTTTTATAGATTACAGAATCAATTTGAATTAATATTTTATTATTTCCTTCATAAACAAATAAAAATATCGACAAGTCTTAAGTGTGAGCGTCTTGAAAACCATAAGTTTTCCTCCTTCATTTGTTAGTCTCGCGTTAAATGGGGTCAAGTAAACATCAAGACGTATTAAGGCCACATAAGAGGAGAAAAATATGGACCTCGCATAAACTGGTGTTAAAAATGCCCAGAGAAGAATATGATGCTTATGATTCACATTTTTTGGTATATAACGTCACTACACAGCGCACAAAAACAAGTGAGCGATTTTATCCTTTATTGACCTCCGCGCATTCTATAATTTTTTAAGTAATTCACAAAAAACAAGCATCGCTAATAATATTAGACATCATAGCCGACGACACCTGTCTGCATTGGAACTTCACTCTTATCGCCGCCAAATAGTGTTCGCATTGCATTGTTTCCTTTATTTTTAAGGGTAAGGGCAGTGATATAAATGGGCAATGTGGCATCGCGCTAGTGATACTCTTGTGATACGAGAGTGTATAGACATTACAAAGAATATAAGAAAAATAAAATGGCGATGGATAGAACATATGACGAGAGAAAGTGAAACAAAATGGACACGGATTTTAACAGAATGGCTTCCACGAAAAGGGAAAAGTAAAAGAGATAGAGAAAAAGATGATGAGATCAGATGACATCAATGAGATTGGAAGAGAAACAGCGAAGGATAGACACGAATGGAAACAGCTGTAAAAGGTCCATGTGTCACAAGACACACTCGAGCACTAAAACGGGGATTCCGACCTGTAATATATATTATATCGTTAAGATGTACATATGAAATGTTTAGTACTCAAAAATATAGGTTTATTAATTAAAATAGGCTGCAGCGGCTCTTACTTATTGCGCGGAATGCAAGCTTGATTGTCGACCGGGTCTAATAAAAAACAAAACACCATCCTCTAGTGTTCAAAATTCGAATTACCGATTTGCGATTGCTAATTGATTTCTTTCTAAACGTAAACTACAGCAAAAAAAAGCAAACATTTTAGTAAATTATAGGCGCGGCTTTCAATTTGATGCAACTCTGTGCACAATATTATATTAGAAAAACGATTTCATAGTTGCAATTAATGTAATTCAATAAAGATTAAGGTTCCGATTACTGTTTGCTATCTCTTTGCCCGCTAATCCACGCCCACAAAGTTTCCAATCTTCAGCAAAAGAAGACGAATCACCAACTTATAACGAACATGTGTTAACAAAAAAATTAAGTACATTTAAATAAAACGAAAATGTTTTCTAATATTAAGTAAATTACATTTTAAATCAGTACTAATATTATTAAATTTAAAATAATGATCCTACATAATATTCGTGACATTGACGTCGAATAGGAAAGGTCGTGACGTGCTACTTCACAATAGTTCGTAATTAAAGTGTCTCCTACTATTATAATTGATTTATAGACAAAACTAGTAATCACGCTTATTGAATTATTACATCCAATAAATAACAGAAATATTTTTGAAAAAAAATATTAAAACACGATACAAGGTCACCTAAAATCTTTTTTATATCAGTACATTAGTATAATGAAAAAAAAACAATAAATTAATTCATTTATTAATTTTATTGTCACACCTAATCTATTTTCCTAAATCCGAAATGTCGGCTTCTATCATCTTAACAGACCAACAACACAAGCAGTTTTATTATTCCCAAATTGATACTCAAAAAGGTATCAGAATAAATTCATTCATGGGATATATTTTATAGACAGTGTTGTTTTATATATTTTCGTAATAAAAAAAGTGCCTGTTGCAAGCATATTTTTGGAGCCGCATCCAATCTTAACCTATAATTAATTTGAAACTAACAGTATCGAGCCATTCAACTTTTCTCAAGAAAACAATTCAACAAATCCCAATTTTTCCGCTGTAATTTCCGATAAAATTTTGTAATAATATCAAAATACAATATTTCAAAGATGTAATCCAAATAATAACTTCTGATAACATGTCGTTATAATAGCTATGTTAGCTGATGAAATCATAAACTATCTAACAAATACGGTAACATTAATTGAGAAATGTTTCCAGGGAACTTGTCGACATGGGACATGTCGACTTGGCGACATGGCCGACAAATGACGAACTCTAATTTTCCAAACTTTTATTTCCACGTGTAACGAACAGAACACAACCTATTTCTATTATTACAAAACACTGACCACGGCCTGCGGCGCTTTTGTGCACAACAAATTCCGAGCCTAATCCGACCCCTTTGTTCCCTGCAAACTTTAATCCAATATAAACAGCGTGGTAACTAGGTAACCTAGGTTTCTCGAATCGACCAATCCAGTTTTTAAACAACATCGTGCGATGACAAGCTTAGTTTCAGCGTAATGAATACGATATTTATGTGGTTAACTGCAGAAGAATTTGCACGGTTAATAAAATATTTCATATTGTTAATCGATCAACTATAACTTTCTCTTTGCAATATTGTTAATGGGAAAGTGAATTTATATTGTTTTGTAATGTATACTTCTTTCCTCCTAACTGATTTAATGAATGAATTGAGATTGCTAAAGCCATAAAACTATACGTGCAATTAATTTATTAATAATGAAACACACTATGCAGAATTGTTTTAGTATACCGGAAAAACTATGCGTTTAATAGTAAGACTTACTTTTAGTGACTGGTCATGCAAAAATTTTGTTTTAATTAATCAGATAAATCACGACGGTTTTGCATGGAAAACTTATTTAGATTTGTTTCAGTTATGATCTAAATATATGAACTCTAAGCAGTTTCTAGGTAAATTAAGAAGAAAAATGGCATGGTAAACTTTCTAAACGCTGGTAGCCTCCGGTTGCCACAACTAAGCAATTTTATTTTTAATTTTCTGGTTTTGGACGTATCTAAAAGTTTGACTTTTTAGGTCACAAATAACAATATACCCTCTGTATAATATATGTGTCACACAGAACAGAGGAAGTGAAAAACAAGTTATGAATGCACGTAAGATTTTTGTCAGTAATTTTTATACTCAGTAGCAGGTTAATATATCTAAAAATATGGTTTCTAATTTAGCCTTTGTTAGATGGACAGCATTGTTTTAGTTTTCGTTTATCAAGGGATCTTCAGTCAAACGTCACAATCCATGCTGATATGAATGCAAAGCTTTTGTGTTAGTTTTGTAGTAGCGTATCTTTTACGTTTTCACGTATTGATTTCCTTAAAATTTGGTATGTAACTTGAACCTTACAAAAGAACATAGGAAATATTATTCCAGGAAATTTAGAGATCTTGCGGGACGCAAAGTCCACGCTGGTACAAAGCTAGTTCGCAATAAGTGTAGTGAAAGTTACATAAATAAAACCAATTTTTCTAAAATCAACTTTCGATAGAAATCTGTGTCCCCTATCCAATTAGTCATAAAATTGATGTTGCGAATCACACACCCTGTTGATATTGCGGACCGACTCGCAAAGTAATAAAAAGATGAGACACTCGTAAAACAAACGTTGCTCTTATAAAGCAGATTGACTATAAAATACCGACGTCGTTCGTTTCCTAACAAGTGTTATTGTCAAAACAAAATTATTACGCAACAAATATTTGATTTAAAATTCAGCAAATGTGAAAGATGCCCTCTAGTTAGAAAGTTAATAGGCGTAAAAAAAAAAACAACAAGCAAGCGCAAACAACAGGCCTTTTTATCAACTCTCGGAATGTCTAAGACGATGATAAAAGTTGGAGAAAAGTACATATTTATATTAATGTTTACATTACAAAAAACATATTCGTGTTTATTTATTTTATTGAGAGTTTATAATATGTGATGATATAGGTAATAAATAGCAAATCGAATTCAGCAATATATATTTTTAATATAATAGCTTCTTACTATATGTAATGTAATTGCAAGTATACGCAAACAAATTTTAAGAATGACTAAAATACCTAAAAAACGCTGTCCTAACTTACTTTCATTAAAAAAATGCAACCTTCCTATTACTTAGGTTAGGCAAACCAAACATAAAATGTGTGAACTTATGATACTGAGGTACCGAAACCGACACATCACAATATAGCATACCCGACGTGAAACTACGTTGTTGATTGTTGCCACGGCCCGCGTGGGCCCTACAACGAGTCTTATTGGATGGCATCCATGGTTAGCAGTGGACATTTTACGTCTGATGTAAAGAGAGAAGTATCTACAAAGTGACTTCCCGCAGAAAAAGTAGTATAGAACGAATCAATAGTTCGCTATTCCACTGTTTTAGAGCATGAGAACCAATTAAGACGTCATATTATGTTTATAATTTAATTCACCGATAGATATCGTTCCGACTCGGCTTAACTGGTTTAGGGAAGAGAAATGGAGGTGCTATGTTTTGTTTGTTTGACTTTGTACATATAAATTGGCTGTTAGTAGATAGTGAAAACTAGAAGCAAGGAAGGAAATCGAAAAGAATCTTAAGATAATGACGTCACATTTTTTTCTCGTCACAGATCTGGTATTTTTCACCATTATCTAAGACCCACCCAGATAATAAAAGATTGAAGAGGAGATTTGAAAAAACAGAGAGGTGGAGATCATTTTATTTTGAGTATTTATAAGTACTAAAATAGGCCGCGGATGATAATATAATAAATAAAGATCATATAAATCAATATTTACTTGCGAAAGGTGGGGAATGCAGAACAATTTATTTGGCGAACTCCACAGTATCGTTATTTTTTGTGATATAATAAAAAATGATTCAACTTATATTATCCTATCATTATTACAAACTTAAAAACTTTTAATAATACAAAGTTATTTGAACTAATGTACAATTATAATTTCTACTCTTTCAGACAAAATATACCAAAACTTTAGAATAAATATAGCCGACAAATCAGAATAAAACACAGGCTCTATCAGCGACTACACCAATGGATATCGCTCTCGAAATAAAGTTAGAGGGACGCCATTTAATGAAACCTTATCTCTGATCGAGTGCACTAGATGTGCTGTTTTTGACGTTTACTCATCTCCAACCCTGCGGAGAACAGTCAAAGAGCCGGATTTGGTAGGTCTTACCGATGAACCAGCCTCCATGTAACATAGAGTAGACTTGGTCCAAATTGCTAATGGTAAGATAGCAAGCTATAATGTTAAAAAAGTATGAATGCTATTGTGGAAGCTAAAGTCAGCGGTTAATATAATTTTTTTTATTATTTTAGACAAGGTCGCTAATAAGCATTCATACCGCATGACAGTAAGCGTTACTGCAGCATATAGACGCTCGTAATATTGCAAGGATATCAATAGCGCGTCGCCATCCTTTTGACTTCTAAATATTATATCCCACTCCTCTGTGCTTTCAGTCTCATCGTTCAAACCAGAAAACAGCAACGCGAATATTGCTACTTGACGGTAGTTGAGGTATTAATGCAGGCGACCTATTTATGATGCCTACCTCATATAAAAATAATTTTAAGTTGATCACTCACCCTGAAGATCAGTGAGGACGACTCGGCCGTCGTAGCCGGCTGTGAGAAGGTAGTAGGCGCCAGGCGAAAATCGCACACTGCGCACATCGCCGGCGTGCGGCGCGAACCGCTGTAGTGCCCGCGATCCGCGTACGTCGTGCAGTGCGCATGACCCGTCGTCGTGCCCACACACCAGCAGCCTTCCGCTTGGGTCCACCGCAAGAGACGCTACCGCCGAGCCCTACGAGATATTCCACGATTTAGACTCGTGTCTGGAAATACGCCCTCCCAAATGTTATGCAAGGTGGGGTTATACGTGTGGAATAGGGCTGTAGCTGTTAAAATTGTCGAGTGTATATATTGCGGCCATTTTCTAAGTTATAGACTTACCACATATTTATATATGTGTAAAAAACACTTTTACACGACTTTTATACTATAAAATTATTTTGTTATTGTGTGTGAAAACGAATGCTTAACGAATACCAATGTTTCTCAAAGTTCTCTATGACATTAAAATAACGATGCGCTAATACTATAATAACTGACACAATAATAAACGGTGATTTTCTAAGATTAAAAATATTATTAGGATTTTTTGTTTTAATTAATGCATTTCTTACCGAATAAATTGTATTTATATAATTGTAAAATTGAGTATTTTATAGGTATTGTAGAACTAAAATTTCTTGAGATTTCAAATATACATGAACTTCAATGTCAAAGGACCAAAACGCTCCCTCCCAAGACAGGGTCGGCATTTGAGCGGTATTGAATTTTCTACTCCACTACGAATTACCTAAGAAGAAGGAAGGAAACTTCAGCATCACAAATGTATCTACGAAAACAAAAGATGATATTATTCATCGCTTACTAGGCGTTAAACGCGTTATATTCTTATATAAGTTTTCGCTTTCTCGTAATTATAATACGAGAGCAAGGAGTAAAATGATAAATGTTTTTGTTTAAGAACGATGAAGCACGATATTTGATATGCTAAAAATAGGAAAAAACCAACAATACAGAACTCGTTACAGCTCACGTAACTTCTCTTCAGGCTATGAAGGTTGTTGACAGCTGTTATCAGCAGTAACTACCTTACATTTAAGATAGCATAGTCAAAAAGCACGCTCCAACTCTTCTTCTCACCTTGTTCGGGTGTCCGGTAGGAGGCGATATGATGTTGACACAACTGCCCGTACGCAGGTCCCAGAAGCGGACAGACTTGTCCTGGCTGCCGGACACAAACATGGCCCCGCCCCAGTTGTACAACGACAGGACGTGGCCAGAGTGACCGCTCAGAGCCTGCACAACAAATTAACAGATTTGGAAAAGCAACCAAGCCCAATTGAGAATTTCATTTCCTAAAAAATATTGTATCCACAATATAACAACAGCTGTTGCATGTACTCGTAAACTGACGTGGCACCATAACGTATCACACAGATTATTCAAGTTTATTGACACAATGCTTGGTGACATATTGGGCTATAGTCGATCTATTACAAGCCTTACTTGGAAAGTCTTGCCAGTGGCGCAGTCAGTAACGTAGATCTTGCAGTCGCCGGCCCCTCCGCTTACGAGCAAACTCGTCTTATTTGACGCATCTTCAATGAAGCACACATCGCGAACTGTGCCGTCGTGCATGGTCAACTCCACCTGGTCGAACGTAGATTAAAACGTTTTAACGTGACATAATTAACATATAAATGACTATAAAGGGTTTTATTATTTCACTAACGAACACATATATATAAATATATATTATAAAACATCAAAAATTAGAAATAAAAACATTGTAAATAAATTGAACAAGTTCTATTTATTTGGATAGAAATTGCATCTAATTGCTATATGTTAGAGTAGATATTTTTAGCCCTATGATCGGATCGGGCTGCTAGAGTTAATACTTTTGGAACACTAAATTCATGAATTATAATGTACAATGTAAATTTGTAAATATAACGACATATAGTTAGCACAAAAGAGCGATGTAACTAATTCGTATAAGAAATTATCATCATCACCATCACAACGGCTGTAAAGAGTCCATGCTGGACATAGGCCTTCTCTAGAAAGGGGGAGTCGCCCATAATTTTCGCGCTAGGCAACCCTGATGGCAATCGCAGAGCGTAGTTTTGCGACCGGGATGCTGCCGCCTATTTCCTGCCGCCGACCTGAGTATCTGAACTACAACTATTTCGTCAGATGATATAACCGCCATCTGTCAGTTTCGGTATCTTAGTCGCTTCTTAGGACACTTACGGGACACTGCCGGTACTACACTGCCGGTACTCTACAGCAAATTTATTTACTAATCAATGAGACAAAAAAACATTGCAAGATTATTCTAGTTGATGTTAACTGATTGTTGACAAACGGCTTTAGATAATAATAACATTAAACTAAAATAAAGAGAATACTAACGCTGCTGAAGTTATTTTCATGTAAAATAGCATTATCCAAGCTGATATACATTTGATATTTAATTACGAAATATCTTTTGTACATTGCTGACAACAAAATCTACTCTACACACTTTAATACAATCAAGAACAAATCTAAACTAATGAAGTCATGTCGTTGAATGAACCAAAAATCTTCAAAACTGAGAAGGGAATAGCAAGCCGAGGTTTTAGGTGGGAGGGCGGGAGGGGAGAATTCGGCGACGGAGGAGGGTGGAGTGGTAATGAACGCACAGGCTTTTTAATGTCTGGGTGAGAATTTGTCTGTCAAAATTGTGCCACAACTGATGTGTCTCTAGTTATATCGCTGACTTTTTACATTAATATATTACATTAACTTAAATATGAGTTATTAATATCGTATAGCGTGACATATCTAACTAACCCAAATGACGATCTTTTGTGTTTAGTTTTAACTATTTGTTCATCGTGAAAAAAAATGCGACTTTAAATGGTAATATAAACTATCCTATTTCCAAATTGTTAAAAACGTTTTAGCAGTTTAGATGTTCGACCCGTACAAACTCGTAATTTGTATTTGTATTTCTGAGTCTACCTATAAATCAAATTAAAATTTGTGTCGTCGCTTACCCTACCGTTGTAAAAATAATAACTACATACAGATTTAGGTTGAGAAATATGGAATGCTAAAAAAATATTCCTTTTTGAGACTAATAAAAAATAATGTATGATGTATTTGGTCCTCATTAAAAGGTCCTTTTTTATGTATTCAAATTTAATCAAAATTGGTGCATTATTTGCAGACGTAAAGTACGTACCAACACGATTTTGATTCTTATCCAAATAAATACGTGCTTATACTTTTGTTTTTATATACCGCCCACTGTACTTTATAATTACTGTTTTTTTTAATATATTTTTATGTTTGGTGTACAATAAAGTAATTCTTATTATTAATTAAATTTGGACAAAAATTTTCCTTAACATTATTTGATTTCAATCAACGCCTTAGGAAATATCATAATTTTAATGAGCGAATGACGTATGAGACGCGTTGGTCGGCGAGTAAACTTGCTCAAGAGCCACTACAGTAACATTACTTAACATACCGACTTTCATGCGGACGAAGTCGCGGGCAATACAATATTTCACTCATACACTAAAATCAAGAATACCAAATCCTCAGCAAAAATATAAAAATTACATTTTTTCAAAATCATAGGTTGCTCGGTGGCTAGAACAGTTATTTATAGACGATTCGTAGAAAATATATTATCAGGATAATAGCACATCAGCAAGTCAGGAAATCCCGAGTTATTCATTTCGTTTTCGCAGAATAATAACATAACTGTTTTAATTACTGGAATATAATTTTATTCGACATTTTAGCATCTACTTACTTGTTTTTTTAAGGATAGCTAAGAAAGATAAGAATACCTGATCATCGCCCTGATGTTATGGCATATACGACTATTTTTACGTATTCAAAACCCATACACAAAACAAACACAAACGTGTTTCGTATTAATGTCTGTCCTCGATGGGGCTCGAACACACGACCATTCGTGCGCAAGACGCTACCGAATGCAACTCCGGGCTTGATGCTGTCTTTGAATGAAGTTCAAGTATCTCTTTTAGGGTCTCAGATGAATCCTAACTGTTTAAGCTGTAACATTCAAAGATATGTAGCACCTAAAATAGTTACATTTGTGATCGTCCATTGCATTGCATGCATTTATGTCAGCCTATATATGTATACGGAGCCTACTTAATATTTATGTAGGCGTCAATACGCATTCGCGAAATTATTAAAACTGATATTCATTTTGAAGGTGAAGGTTTTCACAATTTTGAAAAGCTTGAAATGTTGACTAGCATGTCAACCCGCAACCGCACAACGGTCGACGTATTTGTAGTATGGCATATTGTTAGTTTACGTTTTACTTCTATTATTGTTATAAGCAATCTAAACTTGAAATACATGAATGGAAGTCCACTAGTGGACATAGGCCACCCCAAGAAAAAGCGACTTTTTCCCATAATTGCCGCGCTGGGCAAACGTGTTGGCAAATGCAGCATTCACGACGGGGATGCTGCTGCCCATCCTACATCCCACACTGTGTATTTGAGCTACTCTGTCTCGGATAGAGTATATATGAGAGAGTATATATATATAGAGTAATATATGTATATATAGATATATCAGACATAACAGCGGTATATCCATCCGAGACAGTGTAGCTCAAATACACAATAGTGTAGCAAAAATACAAATTGTATTATATATACATATATAATACAATTTTATATATATAGCACGGCGCACGTCAGTTACATAAAAATAATATATTGAAATTGTTGCACGAATGCATAAAATACTAGTTAACAATGTTACCGTTTCCAAATTATTCTTTACGAGCACAAAGGAATTCAAGAAGAATTTAATTAATATGAATGCAGATCTGGAATTTTGCAGTAAGCTCTATGAACGAGATTCGACCGATCACATTGGCAATCCCTACACATAAACGAGAATTTGCAATTTCCTACAGACATTCTAGTTATTGTTTTTCGTATAATAAATATTAATTAAATGAATATAATTAATAAACACATGGAGTTTTATCTTTGTTCACATTACTGGTGGAATTAATAATTAGTAAACTCTAGGTGCATAGGTAAAAGAAACGAAACAAAATAATACTAAATAATAGAGGATTGTTTAGTCCAACCACAACACAACACGCCGTATGAAGTTTGCTCAGCGCGTAATGTGCATTTGGCGTATTATGTACAGTCAAACACGCATCGGGCATCTACGAGCATTCTTTCTTCTTTATCCGTATATTTTTATTTGGAACAAGAATATTATGCGAGTGATAAGTTAATATAATGTATATACTATAAAAAATTATATTTCTACAAACTAAAGAGTACATTACAGATAGGCTGTACTTTGCGTAAGGTGTAAGTTTACGATCACAATCGCGTACTTGGTAGTACCGCGATCCATGTAGGCAAAAAGATGGGCGCGTTAGCCGACCAACCGAGTCGTTGCGATGCGTCGTGCGTGGCATAGGTCGTTCAACTAATATACGAACCATTTCAAGGCCGTACAGAGTACAGATTTTTTTGAGATAACAATTTTTCCTCGAAAAAAATTTGATATCATTACAAAAGAACGACCATCAATATTTGCTCTAAAACTGGCCTTAATTTTCATAGCAATGTCTTTATTGACTATTTGCGAATGAGGCATTTATGCCAGCTTTTACTTACTTTTGCAAAAGATCGTTAAACAAATAATGACGGTTAATATCGTACATGATTTCGTAACGATTAAAAACAATTAAAATATTCTTAACATGCATGCGAACTCATTGCGAGTTGATTAAAGCAAAAAAAATATTTAGACTAACATATAGTACAAACTAACTGATAGTACAAAGTATGTATAGTAATCTTGTTAATCCAACGGTCTCAGCATCGCCTGCATTCTCACGGTTATTGGAAAGTTTAACAAAAATGCTAATGAGAATATACTTTAAGTGTGCATGCAAAGACTATGAGCTCTATCAAATTTTAATCTGATAAGATAGGCCATCAAACCAATATTTTTTCGATATAAACTAAAACTATAAAGAGGAAAGATTTGAATGTATGTTTGTTACGAATGAACACAAAATCAACAAAAACTGTTTTGATAATTATTTTATTTTTACACTGCTACACTTCATCGAGTAATATAGGATTTTTAGATATAACTATATAACGTATAATATACAGCGATAAAGTTGCCAATTGTACTATTTAAAATATAAAGTAAATCTGTAAATGCGTCAATAGAGAATGTTATTATTTTAAAATGGAATAAAAAGAGGTAAGATTGTATTTTTTTTATATTTTGATTAATAAATTACAAATTTAACAGAATAATTTAGACATTATTTTATTGCTTAACTTTCTATTAAAATAGAATCATGAATAAAATTCAAAACCCTTTTTCTGCGAGAGACGTCTTGGACTGATGACAATAGTACAAATTTACAGGTAAGTGGATCAAGGAAGAACAAAATTGGCGTACTTAGCATGTCCGACAGTATATACAGACATTTTTGAATATTTAGCATACGAGCAAACTTAGAGCGTGATAGTTAGTTAGTGAGGATAAAACGCCTCATTCTTATGACACATATGTTTTGTATTCAACTTTGGCCGCAATGACAACTTAAACAGTCATACATACATAAATATCTATATTTATAAATAGATATTTATATATCTATTATAAATATAGATATTTATTAAAATATGATACTATTAAAATAGCTATATTTAAAATGCACAACGATACATATAACATATATATATTAAGGTAGTTAAAGTATATACACATACATAATGAAAACAAATGAAAATACAAAGACAATTCATATTATCTTTATAAGATATTTATCAGTATAATGTATTCCTATGATTAGATATTATTTAATTCTAAAGAATATAAGAACGTTTCCCAGCCACCATAGTTTAATATCTTATCTATTATCATTGTTAGATATAGAACAATAGGATATGTTCTATCAAATAACACAGCCTTGAGAACAAACGAGGTTTGTTAATATTTTTTACGGCTTAGAAACTATTGAAAGTAACGGTGGAACGAAATATTTTGTCGACAACGCCAGCGGGAAACGCTACATCTGTATTTGAAAAGGCGGGAACGTGGCATACTTCTCTTATTCGTAGTAAACCGAGCTTAATTAAAAACTAGTTGCCCAGTTGACTTTGATGTTGATTGACAAAAACTCACTCGTGAATACGTATTCAGTTCATGGCATTTCAGTAAAAAAAATGGGCTGAGCATGTATTCGATTTAACAATGGTTATGTTACAAGCTCAGTTCAGAATATATTAAATTGGAACTTCATCGGACGAGGACAATCAAAGAGGAAGGCTCTCTTTTGTGTGGGAAAAGTGACTGTTTATTTTTATTCTATTCTATAGCTTTATATTATTTTATTTTGATTCAAAGTTTTTATTTATAAAATACGCAATGTTTGTAACCTAAATTGTTATTTTTTATTATTTCAGTATTTTAGTTGCACAGTAATGAAATTTGAAATTAATGCAAATAATTTCTCTATTTAATTTCCTATTTAATTTTATAATAATTTATATTTTCACAGTATTGTTTACAGTTTTCGAGTTTATTACGAAATTTTAAATTGTAATAGTAGGAAGCCTTGTTATTACTAACAAGATAATAATTTCTAATTTGATAACCGTGGATGGTACTGTGCGGTCAGAATGTTGATAAGCCTGACATTACTGTTGTTCGCAGAATGGGATGCTGTATTCAGCACGTTAATGAGCCTTTTTATATTCAACACATACCCAGCTAAAGGTTATTTCACACGTTTTACTATAATAGAAGATATACTAAAACACAGTATAGATTTGGCTCAGCAAATTAGTAATGATCTAAATTAGGATTCATCCAAGTTTATCCAATCCAAACTAAACAGCCTATAAAAATAATGCAGTGGAGTAAATAATGTACATACCTCTTGTCCTTCGAGATTGCACGAGTGGCTGTTAAATCTCATCAATTTGACAGTTTTGTCATTGGAACCAGTGGCAAGAAGGTCTCCAGCCGGGCTCCATGCCAGGCAGTAAATGCTGCCTTTGTGGTGTTTCGTGCGCTTGAGCAACACTGTTGGCGCGGTCGGGTTGTTGAAATCCCTGCCATAGACGAATGAGTATTTATTTTCATATTCGATGTATTGAACAGTCTGCACGAGAATCAAACCTGACAAGTAATATCACGAATAGCTGATCTAACAGGTAAAGATTTCAGTTTAATTGTTAATTGGATAGCAATTGAACTCAAAACATAATAAAACAAGCATTATAAATATGTGTAAGTCAAGCATATATATAATAGTAAATCAAGCATTATATATTTGATTAAGACAACAACTACAAGTATTCTCTAGAAATTTAATTGAAGAGGTGAAGAATTTTATAGATTAAATTTTATAAAATCCGTGGATTAATACGAACTTTAAATATGCCTATAAAATAATTCATTTACAAAATTTTAATAAACGTCGTTAATAAATTGGCATTTAAAGAAGACAGATAAGACATTTAAAAGCGTTATTTGATAAAGGCAACCGCTGCCTTTTCATTTAAGTCAATTTACAAGGAACCCTACCTTAGGTCAATAAAGCTACGCTAATATTAAGATTTGTTGGGAACTTTTCATTCAGTTCTGAAATCTCTGTTGCCAGAGGCAAAGAGAACTGATATTGAAATCTTGCTATTTCTCGCCGTGAAAGTCGACTTTCTTAATCAAAGATGCTGTTGAGATTCTTTGTAATATTGTTCTGTATTGAACTCTAGTCCTTGTAGGGCTAGTTTTATTAGTACTGAACTGTAGACTTACAGTCTACAGACCAATACTTAAACGATTTTATTTCCATTCTTTTTACAGCAACTGAAAGCGCTATGCAGACAAGAAACAGTGAAATGAGTTTTGCTAGTACCCAACGAGAGATAATTAAAGATTCAATCAATGGTCAAAACTAGATCAACAAGAGTAAATATATATTATATACTCTATTAAATAGTTAAATTTTATTTTATATTAAATGACGGAAATCAAAAACATAGTCAATCAAGCTACGTCATCACATTAGTTGAAATTGTAAGTGGGTTGAAAATGTATATTTTAAAACATTAAAATAATAGTACGATAATGAACTTGTCGATAGATGTATAAGTACCATACAAAATGTAAAAGAACAAAGGCGGAGTAAAAGTTTTAGTAAGAAAGCTCCAGATTTAAACACGAATTAACATAAAATTTTGCGTTCCGTTTTTATAATTTATGTTTCAAGTATTTAGAAACAGTTATAAAAGTTAATCCAAACCAAGGGGTTTCTTGAGATATGAATTCAGTACAATTTTTGTGGTTTATTAGTCAGGGTATGTCAAAAAATTAGTAAATTTAGGCAAAAAACACATACGAATCAAGCAGTTGTGCGATCAGATCCACCTGGAGATGAGCGATCACTAGATACTCGATTTAAACTAATGATAAGATTTTTCCGTAGTCATCCTGTGCCGTCTAATCCAACACATCTATTGGTTTTCTCACATATCCAAATTTCTATTCCTTTTTCAACAAACACAGATTTTTTTTTCTTTCCTCACTCATCCTCTTTTCAGTATTAGATAAATTTTATATCGTAGATGATAATAATCATGGATTATTACAAATACAAGCATAATTAAGAGTTAAGCAAAAGAATATTCTTCGTAAACTCAGCGCTTGTAATAAGTAATATCGGGTGTTCTGTAGTTAGTAATTAACTTACCTGAATAACACTGTTAAGGATAGCATTACATTTATATCCTTTTCCATCAAATTTATGTTTAAGTTTTAAACAGCTTATTTAGTTATTTCCATGTGTAATGTCAAGTAATTTGAGGTATTTTTAATGTTGCATTATCAAGATGGCGAAAAATGCATTATAGCATTCGCGACACGAGATAGAAGGCAAACATTGGAAAAAAAATAGAAGGTCATACGCAATTATTTCACTAAAATATTGCCTAAGGCCATTTTATCAACTGCATGTTATACATGTATATAGTGATTTAACGTAGCATGACAGCTTTTTAGCTAGTGTTTTTGGTCGTCTTATTTCTCTGCCTGTATACTTTTTATACGTGTCGCGGAAATATGCCGCGTTAATCATAATCTGACCATAGGATTATAAAATTTGGATTAGTTGTTTTAGCTTATAGTTAATCCTCCATAAACCATCTTCAGAGTAAATCGCTCAACATAATTTTGCACATTTGCGACGTCAGCCAGATCTTCTGGAATCAAAGGATAATATGTTTAAACTGAAAAAGGATTTTTGGTATATTGTAAAGATTTTTTTCTGTCAATTAGATATAATAATTTGATATATTGAAAGTAAATAGATCTCGTTTTAGTTACTCAGTAATTTAATTTTAAGTAAGACGTTCTGTCGTATCATTACTTATAATGACCAGATGTACATTTTGTAACTCGTGTAGAGAATTCGGCTTGTTCATGCTCGTTTGTGCCGAAATAATTCTCGAGATATTACGTAAGAGACTTGACAAACAACCGTAAACTTAAATCATTAAAAATGGTCGCAGGGTTGTAAAAATAATATGAGATTAAATATTGTTCCATCGACACATGTAATTGTTTTATATAATATCAAATGTATCAATTTTATAAATCATATTTCACACTTACATACAAAAAGTTTTTTTTTATGTTTTAAGACATTACTACTAAAAAAGTAGTATTCATTTATGAATATATATATATATATATATATATATATATATATATATTCAGTAATGATATATAACTAAGTCATAAATTAGTTCAAAACTAACTCTTCTGAAAGGGTACTTTCGGTCATTGATGATCACAAATTGATGTAGTGGTAACATCTGTCACGGATTTATTTAGCTCTGATAATACTTTACTCGAGGATGCCTATGTCCAGCAGTGGACGTGTATCGCTGATATGATGAATGCTTTACCTTTTTTTACCTTTTGAGCAATAAATAACCCCAATCAGTCCTTCGGACTATTAGTTTATGTTAGTAGCAATTCCACCGTTCTGGTACTTGATTTTCTTGAACATTATCAAATGCACGCCATAGATAGAATAATAAGTGATCTAATCAAAGTAACATGCTACATTTATTCGAGGTCAATACCCTATCGGCGTGATTAGTCATTGCTGTCGCAACACCGCACTGTCGCACAGTGCAGAGAAGTAAACAGTGGTAGAACTAATCTTGTTTTCACTACATGACTTGTAAGTTTCCCTCCGAATAAGATTGTCAAAACTTTTTAACACTACTCGCAGTTACGACAAATACAACAAACAATGTGAACAGAGATGTCTTGTCTTTAACCATATTAACTTTTCACGGGGCTGTGTAATTTTTGATATTTGTTCTTGACAACGTCCTACGTATCCAATCCTACGCTCAGTACTTTGGCCGTAACACCCTCAATGAAAATGTCCATGTACTCACATGCAAATTCCATAAATGTGTTTTAATCTATATAAACCGTCATTGCACGTCACTTTAACGAAAGTTGCCATTTTTAAAGTAATTATAAGTAGTATTCGGATTGGTATTCTCAAAAATTATAGGAACGAAATGACTTTAACGTCATTTCGTTTCTGTAATTTTTATAATATAACAATTAAGAATATAATATAATAATTAGATAGGTAAGGTTAATTTTAAATTATTTCAATAATATTATTTAAGTCAAAAAATATATCCAAATCGTAGAGTCCAATCCAAGAGTATACCAACATCTAAATATTATCAGTTATAAAAATTCAAAAATCCTTACAATGGAATCTAGCCTCTCATAATTGTACTGATCTACACTACGTATTACGAGCTGACTGACAAGAGAAATACAAAAACAACTCTCCCAACGAAAGTTCGATTGCCTGGAAATGTGTGAGCATGGAATGTCGGCAACGAAATACTGTTCGCAAGTTTACAAATGTAATTATTTCACGTAATAACTTAAAACTGAAAACTAAATGATATCTTTGTGCGTTTGCTTTGTTATTGAAATATTAAAATAAAAAGTACTTGTATTGTTCTAAAGTCATATTAAGAGAACTATCTGTTCTCAGATAATATAACATTAAGCGCAAAATGATCCTCAAAAAATAAAACAATTAGGGCGCTGCGCTTGTAAAATAAATCAATGTCGAGCGATAAGGATATTAATAATAAAACTTTTAAGTATGAGTGATGTGACATATCAACACAACTCCAGACAAAAATAACGTCTGTAAGTAATTTTACATAATTAGTCATGAACTGGGTAAGGTTGAGGCTGCCGCGAAGAAAGACCAGGGTCGCCACGGTGATGCGTGGGTCGAATCGGTGCTTAACAATGACTGTTCAGTGAGGTATATTAAATTATTTTATAAGATCAAGTCAACTGTACTGCGATTGTCGCATCTTTTTTGCATTCATTTTGAACAGTTATCAGACATCGATATTTATATAACGCATAGATATAAATAGAATAATAGTATAGAAAACGTTTTAATATTGATTAAATAATAATAAATAAATCTACCGCATATTATTTAACACTAACATTGACAAAACAAAAGATTAGAGATACAACTAAATACGGCAAATAAATAAAACAGTTATCTGCGTGGAGGCTTCTGAATTATCTCAGTGACATTCTAAATTCAAGAACTTAATACGTTATCAAAATTCTCGTTACGCGGTCTCGATTCAAGCTCATGGATGTTGATAAGTAATTAAGTTATATCGACCACCCATTATGACTTTATTCTACAGTCTTCTTTTATATGACAGAGGCCTTTATGCATTATAAAAAGTAATTAATTATACTGAAGCCGTTTCTGTCTTTTCATAGTTTAGGTTTGTTTCGTGTAAATATTGTATTAAGCTTCTTTAACAACAAACGGACGACAATAAGTGCCTACTTCACTATATGCTTATTAACATACTAATACTAGTTGGCTACGCGTGGATATGTCAAGTCAATTCCAAGAACATATAATTGATAGTTTTACCGATAAATAAAAATAAACAGTATAAATATGTGTTTACACATATAACTCCAAATTAGATAATTATTCGTTTGTTGTAGTAGTAATTATCAGGTCCAGGTCAGCAGACCTGTCAATTATAGGTAGTTTATAGGTTAAGACATCTAAGAATAAAAACTGAATTAAACTACTACAGTAACGCAGGCCGCTAGTTTGTAATAATAACTAAAAAGACTAAAGCGATCAAGTATTTGAACCATGCAGTCCAAAACATAGCAGAGTAATGTACCAACTTACTTAAAATTAACGTTAAAAAATAGAATATATTATTTATTAGTAGTTAGGTTCTTAAAAACAAAAGGATATATTTGGTAATATAATACTTATTTGAAGTACAAGATAAAGGATCAATAACTATTTTGCGCACAGCTTGAAGTTATGGTCATCATTGATCATTGATACTAGTAATCAATTAAGCAATGAAATAATCATCGCAATCGATACGTTCTACTTCCATCAACAAGTTAACAATCAGAATCGTGGTACGGAGCTTGCCCGAGTAGAGATAAAAGAAATCGATTTCTTCTTTTTTGTATTTGAATGACACGGAAAGATATATAGAGGTATATTATCATAACAGAATTACCGTAATCTATAACATTTGACAATACGTACCACACTGATTTACTTTATAGAACAAATACTCACTTGATGTCCTCAATTTTGGGGTAGGTGCATATCCTGAGCGTCTTTGTATTGGAGCCGACCGCGTACAGTTTGCCATTGGGGTGGAATTCGGCACAGCGTACCGCCTGCAGGTCTTCCAACACTGTAACAGGTTTGAAGGTCGGCCGAGAGCCGTTCACTTCGGTACCTCCGATGCCGCTAGGGGTCGAAAGTGGTACTCCTTGTCCGCCATTCCTAGCTTGCGCCTGTGAACAATATTCCGACGTGAAGGGAAGAGATACACTTGGTTTTTGTTTTTCGTGTACAATGGTTTCTTAAGTCGTTAAGTCGTTTGATTAATAAATAAATATAAACTATTTAGCTTCTGTTTCGGTGAAAAAAAAATAATTCAATATTTTTGACGGGCTCGATGGTGCAGATGGTAGTAATCCTATCTTGTGCGCCAAGTTTGTTTTGGGAAACAAATCCACTACATTTGGCATGACAAACCCATACCCATGACAAAAATATTTATATGATGATATTTGTCTTTGTTCTGCGTCTGGGTATCTAAATAGTATATTTATGATTCCTCTGTTGCCTAGCGTCTGTAACACAAGTCGCGACTTACCACGGAGTCAAGTCAATGTATGAAATTAATTATTATTTTATTATGTTACTGTTACTTTTTCACAGTACTAGTATCCAAAAATGGATACGTATTTTCACAATATAGAGATGAGGCAGGTTCTGGGTATGAAACGGCGCGTCGAAATCACATAGAGAAACCGAATATCAGATATTTTTCTTTACTCATTCATACGCGAATCATGTTATATGGCTTAGCATCTGTCACTAGACACAATCGTTAATCAAAAAACACATTAAACTCACATTGTCCGTGACAACATAAAAACGTGACGTACTCGCATATTCACCGAACTGTGCGCTGAATCAGAATATTACATTGTTGTTCCATTTCATAAACCATTAGACGTTACATTAGTCAGTTGTTTCTTATATCTCTTTATTTTTAAGGAGTCTGTATGGTGGTCACGTTAAATTAATTTTTGAGATTATATAACAATTTAGGATTTTACAGCTACGATTCACATAAAAAGTAAATCAAAGTTACTTCATGGGCAGGCAATCGAGCAACAAAATATAATCGGCAAATAAACCGAGTTTTACAACCGATAAAAGTAGTTTTATTGTGGGTACTGGACGCGTTAATGTCAGTAAATTAAATTATTAAACGAAACGGAATATGTGAAGGAAATGCTAATCTTCATGGCCTCAGCCGTGCGAAATGTTAGTGCTTGTGGAGATTACCAGTGCTCGAGTAGTTTTTGTTTTATGAAAGTTGTGCTTCCCGTCCCCGACTGAGCAAAAAATCGTGCCGATTCTTTAGTGAAGTACAAAGTCAAATATATCTTATGGCTCCTGTATAGTAACCTAACCTTCATAGCGTAGCTGAGAGCATAGACTTCATTTTGCAGAAATTACTATGCATATCAGCATAACAAATAATTTATTAGTAATAAAACGCCCAATGAAGTTATTCTATATAAAACTCTGCTATCAACATAGTATGGCAAATGAAATTCTGCCATTTTAAAAGTATACTATTCGAAATTCGAACTTATAAACATTTAACTGAATAATAAACATACTAAACAATTCTAAAGCCTTCAGCGTATTCGTTTAAAGAAAATTTCGACAAATTTGTTCTGCCAAATGAATTTTGAAACAACAAAATTCTGCCAAACAGAGGGAACCCCTATCCTACTGGTAAACGTGTTTTACGGGTAAAAAATAAATTATGTGTTATTTAAAAAAAAATGCGTTTATAGTTAGGACTTGTAAATTGATTTCAATAAAAATAGAGTATTTTCGACCGATTGGGTTTAGTTGATCTGTGTACAATAAGTTTATACCATGAATTTCTTTCTACCAGTGAATCAAGTTATAAAAACAATTAAGATTTCAGTATGAATTCCAATGGGAAAACCTCATAAAATCTATAGGATTTTTTTATACTGCACTTGTGGATTAAGCGTTGAAAATGAATTACTTTCTGAAGGTAAATAAAAGATTTTAAAACCAGGTCAGTGATTCCCAATACCAGGTCCTCTTGGGAAATTATGACCTAACTTTTGATCCTAACCACAAGCTTTTAATATATATGATTTTCTACACTTCCAACTTTAAAAAGGCTATAAAGTTCTCAACCCTAGGGAACAGAATTCCAAAAATTGCATTTAGGCTTGCCATTTATCGATCAGTCAATGTTGTATTTTCTTATTTTTTGAGGCATATACTAAACGCGATTTTATTTTAAAACTTTTCGTAAGCTTAAAAGCAAAATTCAGATAACGTTGTTCGTTACAAAAATCATGAAAATTTATTTATCAGCAATAAAATGAAATTTATGAATTAACAAATACTACTGTGATAAGAATTATAAATACATGTATGCTCATTCTTTAATATGAGCATATCATAAAATGTTCGTCGTAGACCGATCACACATATTGAATTACGAAATCATAACCGGAGACTTACTTAAATACTCGAGGTATTGACATAAAAGGTGTTACAAAAACGTGAGATGACATCATAAAAGACAATATGTGAAAAAACTAGTCACTCCAAACTTAACAACTAATTTTGGAAGATTCTCGAAAGCGTGTGACCCTAGGGGAATTGTTATGTAAGGAGCCAATAATAATGAGAAAAGAGAACGCTGTTGATATATGGCTCTTGTTTTAGAGCTTGTTTTAGAGCATTTGAGGTAAAACTTGTTTTGATTTGGCCTAGTAAAACTTGTTTCGAAACTAGATTACAGAACTCCTTTTTAACTGACACGATTACAAAGGTGCAACATAGACGCATTCCTTAACCAATAAATCGGAACCGACTGCATTCATATTCATAACAATCGCAATAATGCATAATAAATCGATTATATTATCGATAATTTTGTACAACCTACTTTAAATAGTTCACTCAAGTCGCTATTACTTAGTTAAGAAATAGAAGCACCAGACATTTGTAATGACGAACGTATCTCGGCTCTTCATTTTGTAGTGGCACGAAGCGTGTGCTCGAAACTCGCAAGTTGTAATAGAAAGTGTACTTTACCGCTTTTTATTCTCTCGAGGTTTGTTTACCTCGACTAAGGTTCCGTCAAAACATTCTAACTGGTATTTGGCGTCATTTTTAGCAAGTTATTACATTAATATTTAAAAATCACGTCATCGGTTTATTTGGAAATATGAGTAATCGCAAATATTAGCAGACGGCTTTATAATGTTGTCCCATTAAATCTATACGACAGAGATAATATACATGTCGGTAATCATATTATTTTCTACAAAACAAAATATATAATTGACAAACATGACCGAATAGAATAAGTAAAACTAGATGTGCCTACAACAAACGGAAGTGCATACTACTTATTTATACCCGTACTTATTAAGGCTGCAAATGCCGTTTAGTTAGCATTACCATCTGAATTATTGTTATATTTGCTATTAATCCAGACGTGCTCATCGTGTCATTATTACGTGTGCCCCTCATGTCATGAGTTGTCAATTTCGGCGCAAGAAAATGTTCGTAACGACTCGTCAAATTCTCGAGTGGATTCCAAATCACAGTTACGCAATTCTAACACTAAAAGGAATCGTAATAACTGTATTACATCTACTATAAAATCAATAACGTTTGGTATTAGCAAGTAAAATATAGTGAAACCGTTTGATTTGAGAATGCCTATGGTCACTTAATGTTATGTAACAATATATATTTATATAAGAACTTTCTCGTGATTAAAATTAATGAAATTTGTATAATATGCCATTGCCATACTTCGAAACTATTTGCATAGATAGTAAACACGTAGATAAATTTGAATATAAATTAGGTAGTGACGGTTAAAAGAAAATATCTATTGATATAATTTGCCCCACTTGACACATCTAAAGGATTTTCCGATAATTGGGTAATATACTAAATATTTTAATAGGTCAGGCAGTATTTTTGTTAAGTAGGATTGGGGTAACTCTACCCTTGGAAAATAGGATGTCTATTAAGTTAAACAGACATAAAAAAGATTAGTACCTATTAATTAATTTATAAATATAAGTAAATATACACATTAAAGAATTGTAATGAAATAAGATTAACTGTACGATTATTATTTCTCCCAATTAACGTCATACAAAAATCGCCATATATACATTGGTAATCACATTCTTATTCGCATTGCAGCTGGGTAACGAACTAAAACTGTTAGAGTCACCTGGAAACCTAAATTTTTCGCTTTTGAGCGAAACGCATAAACATCAGATAAGGTAAGCGTGGAATGAATTACTGTGATGCTTTGTGGAAAAAAACAAGTATCGAACATCCGTTACATGCGCAGGACCGAGTGTTGCGGTTCACCGAAGCTGAACGCGTCGGACGCAGCCGGGCTCGCTGCCCGCTCCCATAGCACTCCTATGACCAACCCGACCACACACATCACGTAATGTTTAGAACACTCGCTGAACAGCCACACACATACAAATTACACACTTCGCTTGGCTTCAATAAGGCAATCATGTAAATATAGGAGACAAGAAAGTACGCACGTATACCTATATACATTCCGTAACACATTTTGAGAAACGTCCACGTTCAGAATCATCCAATTATTTGATGGAAGGTAACTTGCAGATGGTTCTTAAGTAGAATTTGCAATAAAAAGTCGGTTTATAATTATGTATTTACCTGAAAAGCTGCGATGCGTTTTGGTGGTAACACTTGGGGTGGCCTATCTACTAAGTTTTCCATGGAATGCCGCGTGAGAAATCCTTGCTTATGAAAGCTGTTATTAGCTTTGTGGGAGGTACGATTGAATTTAGTGGCTGGTGCAACAATTCTATTGCCATTCTCATCGTCGTCTTCCCATTCGGTAACAACTTCTGTGCGAACATCTTCCAATGACCGCGATCTACTGCACGGGCACGCTACTGGAGCTGGATTAGGATGCCGAATAAGACGCACTTTTTCGCGAGCATGGTAAAAGTCAGAATGATTACTGGGTGTTGGTGCGCCTGCGGATCGGTAACTGGGCGACAGAAAGTAATAATCTCTTGATTTGTTACTGTATGCACTCATTCCAGAGAAATCTGAGTAAGTAGAGCCCTTGGATGACGACGTTTTGAAATTCCTTAAATCCATCGGATCAGGCGGTCGAAAATAAAAGTTTGGTTGCACCTGGCGCGACAGGGGAGGCCAGGGTCTGAACGGCGCGTCTATATAATGTGCCGGTTTGGACTTCATGTCAAATCGCGATAGAGCATCCGAGCGCAGCGGAGTCGGTTCCGTGCGGATGTATTCGAGGGAACAGAGGCACTGTTGTCACGGCCCGCAAACAGCGTGCGCCTGCCCACCACCTGTGTTGCACCACAGTCACAACGCGTTAGAAAGAGATGAGGCTATAGAGAAAGGCGCACTCGCGTTCCGCTCGATCCGTTGAATGCGAATACAAGTGAAAGGGGTAGCCCGTGCGCGGTCAATGCGTTGAACACGCTCAGATATTGCTCGTAACCAGCACAGCGTACGAGAAGATATCTCTTCTGTATTGTAGTCAAAGCATCGTAAAATATATTACAACTGTTTTCTAAGTTATTACGCAAAATCATCTTTACATACATTAATACGTTCACCAACTTAAACATCTAAGGAGAAAATGACATTTGACTTTACCAATAATTTAAATAACTGATTTATTGTTACAAAGTAATACTTCTAAGAGACATAGCACTTCTGTGAACTGTATAGATTTAATACAGTTAGCTATATTCAGCCAAATGCGCCTATTCCGTCGAAGTAGGCATGGCTTTTAATTGTCATGTGCTTCTATAATAGCACACATAACTTGCTTCTTCAACATTCATTAATCTCTTTTTACTCGCCTAAACTAAAACCAGAGATAGACGATGTGAGCAATAATTAATCAATCAATGACGTATTAAAAAAAATAAAAGCATGCAAAAATTGCTCCAATTTTGGTGCTTTTGATTCGGCATAATACAGTACCCATAGTAGTTAATTATAAAGAGTATTGCACAATAGTCGATATAATAAATTAATAATAATCTGATGCTAAACAATAGCATAAATCATGTAGTATAATATTGCGCACATAAACACCCACAGCACTCTAGAAATAACGTTGGAAAATTCAAACAATTAGTCACCATATTCGTAACGAAGGAACTCAAGGCTAAGCCATATACAGATACTATAATAAACAACTTTATGTCTGAAGAAACTCATCATAATCTTAATTTCAGCCTACGCCAAGAAAATGAATATTAATTAAGTCATGTACCTAGCCTCGGCCACAACAAAGTGTCCGCTTCACAGCAGCCAATAAATCATCATACCAACTTCTTGTGATACAAAAGAAATATGGTGCTTTGTTTATTTACGACTAGCCCTCATCATGTGCTGAATGGAGGTGCTGAAAAACCAACCAGCTCGAATATTTGATAATGTAACTTGTGTAAGATACATTCGTTCACAGAATATTCCAAAGCAAATTCTTTTAATTTTTAAAATTTCTTTAAATTTTTGAACACTTGTATTCCCCATTAAAATGTTAGTGTTATCATCATTACAAGTACCTACGCATTACATAATCAATATTTAAAACGAATGATCTAAAATTATAATGGAATATATTAGTACAGTTACCTCGTTTAATGTTTTAATTCATTTAACTACTTTATATTATTCTGTACGAATTTATGAAAATTCGCTATGTTAGTCCGTTCATGGCAAAGGTTAGAAGCCTTTGTTACTACAAAACTAATGTAATTTGTGCATGAATAATAAACTTATCAATAAAAGGTAGAAATAAGACAATATGTTATTTACTATTCACGAAAAATAGAAAAGAACATTTTCTATCCTACCGAATCATTGAACAGATATTTTTAGTAAATTTGGAAAGACATTCTTTGATGTATTTAAGAGAAAACGTTTCAAATACAGCTCCTTTTTAAACAAATAATACATTGGTATATCATTATCACAATAAAGGATATAGTCATCATTTTTAATATAACAGAAAAATATTCCTAATCATATTTGTGTTAATAAAATACATATGCCCAAAATTTTCCGACGGTCTTTTTATATTACGCATTATGCAAATAAGCCTCATATTGTAAACAAAACTTCTCACAAGCAGATGTGATGAAATGTAGAATATTGTAACATGTATACTCTTGCACAGCGATCTAGGAAACAATAACTTGCGATAACGCAATTAATACAATAGAATCTTATAATACGTTACGTAACGTTTGTTCACGAGCAAGCCATGACTTCATAATGACTCAGAATAAGCTGAAAACCCCCAAGAACGAAGTAAACATTGACACAATTACAAATTCCAACAGAAACGTAAACTAATCACCCAGCATAAAGGGACACGTAAATCTATAACAAACAAGAATACATTTTGACCAGCTGGCTGGATTGTCTCTGCGAAATAACATTAGCACGTATTTTATTTATCAATTTGAAAATCTCTTTGTATAAATTTGTGAATCATTTATTTATTACTATTATATTACAATTAATCTTATTGTTTAAATACAATTAGGCAATTAATAACACAAATGTATACCGAAACGTTTATCCTTTTGCCCATAATCCTAATAGCCTCGGACATTAATTGAGTCTTTCTAGGAAAACATTCTGTGTATACAAATTAAGGATCAAATAACAGAAATCAATATAACTAAGACTGCGTAAATACCGAATGAATTAAACGGTCACGTTCCACTCCAAAAATATGGGCTAAGGCTGTTACCGCATCTTTGTCTCGCAATCAATTGAGACTTATTGACTTATTAGCCAGAAGTCAAAGTCGGGTCAAACTGTTTATTTACGAGGGTCGGGTATCTCGATCAATTGGAGCTCATCATCTTTAGTACAAGCATGTTTGTTATACGCTTCTGAATCAGAAATATATTTTTATTCATTGTTACATACTACACTCATTTGCAAAAAAAAACGGGCACCTAAGCAATGAACCATTTCAAAAGTTACTATTGGTTTGTTTGATAATTATAGGTAGATTTACTTTCACAATTTTGTAAATTAATAAGCAAATAATCGTTTTCGTCAGTTTAATCACAAAATTTTGATAATATTTAATGCTTAAGTTCACTAGTAGTGTATGCTCGCTAGTAGTGCATATGCTCGTGAAGTAGAAGTTACCAAGATTTTTGTCTGTTTTTTTATCTTTAATAAAGTAAAAGCAGATAAATCTAAAGTATCGAGTGTGACCCCCTCTAGCTGAAATCACAGCTTTAATTCGTCTGGGTATACTTGTTGTGGAATACGTTCCCACTCCGCGGTAATCACATCCTTCAGCTCTCTGATGGTCTGCGGAGCCGGTTGTACTGATCTCACGGATCCTTTCAGAACTTCGAGCTGGCCAATACAAACGACGAATGCCGACCTCTTGCACATACGCTTCCACATCGCCAGGCCAGTGGGCGCGAGCATTGTCGTCGATAAAAATTGAGTCTTCGCCTAAAGCGGCCAATGCGGGTTGTGCATAAGGAGTTAGAACTTCCATTATTTATCGATGTCAAGTCAATGAGCCGTTTTCAATGAAGACTAACTCTGTACGATCCATTGAATTTATTCCTGACCAAAACATAACAGAGCCCCCACCATAAGGTGTGATTTCTTCCAAACAAGCCTCTGCAAAGCGTTCTCCTCGTCTTGGTAGCACTCGCCAACGTCGATCTTCACCGAACAGAGATATCCTGGCTTCATCGAAGAACAATAGCCTACCCTCTTCCAGTCTTCTTGAGTCCATGACCCACAATTTCGAGCAAACCGGAGTAACTTAGGGCCGCGGGCCGGGCGATGACTGCGTATATTGACCGCGAGAAGTCTTCTTCTGACCGTCCATAGACTAATATGCACATTTCTTACTTCTTCGAAGTTGTTCTTAAGGTCCACATACGAAGACTTGCGATTTCTCAATGCGCGACTCACAAGAAAACGATCATTCCGTGGTTGGGTACATGGTTTACTTCCAGAACCAGGCCTTCCCTCGACGGAACCGGTATTTTGATACCGCTGCCAGGTCCTTTGAATGCAACCATGCATTGGCTGCAACCCTCTTCGAGCAGCGCAATAATTTTGGTAGCTTTTACCACTTTCTCTAATATTATTGAGACAGCTAAACAGCAATAAATGAAGCTTTGATAATAAAATTTGCTTTTTTTAATTTGCTAATTTTTATTTGCAATTAAAAAATCTTTGATAATAAAAGTTGACTAAAAGTTATGAAAACCGATGTAGGATAAAATAAAATGTAGGATAAAAAGTGGTTTTCTGTAAAAACAAGCATCAAACGAAAATTTAAATTTAGACCGCGCTGTTTTAAACACCACGGCATTTTTAAAACCGGCCTGTAAATATGTACAAATTATTGAAATCATTTTGGTACCGTATTTTTTTAAAGAAGAATTAAAATCGTTTTTTTGCGAATGAGTGTATTTCGTTTATATTCAATCATCAGTTTATTTGCTGGATATGTAACATACAAATATTCAATATCCTTTGTGTATAAAAGTAGGTAAAGTAGGTTTATTACAAGTAACCCGAGGCAATGAACACGCAAACCTCTCTCAAGACCCTCTCCCTTTTCAAATTACCAAAAATAACTAAGGGCAGACAGAGACAATCAAACAACGTAGCTAAAGCTTGCTTTCACATCATTTTTTCTATTGTAAATTTGAATGAATAACTAAATGCAAGAAAATTTCAGAGAGATTTTCCAAATAAAGGAATTGTATTTAAAAATATATTAAATTTAAAATAAGTCTTAGCATTCTGAACCAAATTCAATAGAAATATATCAGAAGCTGTCGAGAGACAATGTAAATATTATCGTGATTTAGTCGTGACGGGTGCCAGTTGGCGGCGTCATATCCATTTATGGGAGTATAGGTCGCGGCGACCGCTTGCTGACTCGCTGGGCGGGCCATGTAAAGCAACGGATGAGACTACACTTACCACACCATCTTAGTGGTCATTTCTGGTTAGATATGTGATGATATGGCTTGTGATGTTCCGTTAGTTCTAGGAAACAAAACATATTTCAAAAATTACTGTTCCGAAAGCGCAAAATCTTTTGTATGATCTTTACTTCAAAATTAAAAGCTATATCTTTTATTTTATATAAGGTGCATACATTATCTTTTCATTACTCTGACTAAAGCTAACACCTAACATATTTATAATATTATGAGGGTCACGTTTTGTGAGGCCATGAACTGTGTCTTAATATCAAGACAATATGTATTAGTAAGGAATACAGTAAATCACATGTAAATTGCAATCAAGCTCTGACGTCAACTATCGTCGTAACCACTTTAGTTCCGTTTGTATACGTAATAGATTCGTAACGCACTCGTTATATGCGGCGATAGCGTGATTATATTTATAAAATGGTTCCATGGTGCAATCAAGGAGATCGATACATAAGCTTTCTATAACGCAACATACTTCACGCTTATTGACCGGACTAACGGAACTAAACAAAAAGAACACCTTGGGTAATTATTTGATCTACACGAGGTAAGTAAACCAATAATTATTTTTTTATTGCAGCAGATTGTTTTTTATTAAGAAAGTAATCAAAAGTGTGAAATTATTTACATTTCAATGTATGTTTTAAGTAATTGAATTATTTTAATTTTAATTCAACTCGAAGCTGAACGTATTCATACAAAGAACAGGAACGTTCACATAATTTCGTGATAAGTCGCTACATAAAGATAATATTATATGATACTTACAATATGTTACTGTCACAAATAATTACCTTATTATGCCCGTAAGCGAGTCTGTCGTCATGACCAAGTGACGATACTGAATTGTGTCTTTCAGAGTCCCAAGACGAATGCCAAACATCTAAAGAATCAGTAGAGGACTTCTTTGTATCTATAGAACTTTTCCTCGAGAGTGAATTCATCGAGCCGACATAATCTCGTTTCATATCTCTAATTCCATTGCTGGATACTGAGTCGCGTCTATTATAATTTATAACATTACTCTTGCAGAGATTCGGGAAGGAGCCTACTGAATGTCTTTTGCTGTAATGTCTTTGTGTAGGGCTCGGTGTATCTCGGCGCGGAGGGGTGTGTGAAGGACTATGCCTATCACGGCGCAGGATACTCGGGAAGGTTGAAGGATGCTCCATCTCACGCCCTGGTGACCCCGACATACCTAGTGAGTCCCGACGCCTGTTTTTAAAGACTTTGTTATTACTATCACAAAGTTTACCATTTAATTGTATCGAGTTAATTGAAAATAAAAATAAAACTGAAAATTGACCTGATAATAAGTCCATTTGTGGGTGATACCGATTCTCTGTGATATCCTGGAGTCGACTCTCTGCTATGTAAATAAAGGGATGACCTATAAGGCGTACTGCACCGTCCATGTACGTCGCAATGAGGGTCGTGCTCAATGGTAGAGCTAACGAGCGGCGAATGTCGACCCTCTCCTTCCAGGGTCATGTTTCCAAACATCGAATCTAGCTGCCGTATAGCCATCATTTTCTTGACTGTAGTCATCTCCACAATTCACTTGTCTCCAGGCAAATATAAATTAATTCACAACTTGAAGTCAATCGAAAGCTCGATCGCCAAAGTACAAAAACGTAAATTTAAGTCACATGTATGTCCTCTAAGTATGCCGCGACGCGACTGGACTGTCGGACGGCATTGTGCGCAGAACGCTTACCGATGACTCACGACGGCATGCGCGCGAGCAACGAGACTGCGATTATCAACGTGTCCTACAATTACACAGTAGATAAAAATATACATAGATGACAAGGAGGTAAATAATGGACGGACACATCTTAGAGCACCATCAATAATAAACAAGGACAGATTCATGTGTGGGCGATCGCATCACTCAAGTATGAACGAAGGTCGCACAATACACCATATAGAAAAAAAACTAAACACGACCATTTAATTTTGATATCGCTGCATGTTATTCAAAAGACATAAAGCCTTATTAACAGATTATTTGTTTATAGTGCTTCCTAATTGCGCACTGCATATAATTATAGATATTGCTAGCAACTTTACTAGCAAGCAAGTGTCAATGAAAATTGTGTACCCAGACATTACTAGTCTGGTCTAATATCCTATTAGCGACTTTATGTGATATGGTTCCAAGGCTGGTTTTATATGCAATTGCAATTTGAGAGTATTAAAAACGAATTTTGCATTTCCCATAACACTGTTTGCATCATCTGCATTACTTTGTAATAATCACCAGATAACCTTTTAATTAACTTATAAAATCATCCTCATATCAACCATTGTGAGTCCACAGCTGGACATAGGCCTCCCCAATAGAGGGGAAATTTTACCAGAGCGCAGCTTTCATCTTCGCCCTGTGCATTTAAGCTACTCTGGTGCAGATGGATATACCGCCATCTGTCGGTTCTGGTATCTTAATTGACTCTTACGACACCTGGTACAGAGGGAGGCACTATTCTACTCTGCTGGTACTATAAATATTTATTTTAGCACTTACTTCATTAAGTTAAAAACACACTATTTTTTTTAAATATATCGGCCAATTGCTTGGTCTGTTTATTATAAAATTACCAAAAAAATACACATATCATATCTCCTTTTTTGGAGCCAAAACATATAAAAATATTTTTAGGTCTTTCTATTTATTGTTTTCGTTTATTTTAAACAAACTTTTTGTATTGATGAGTTTGCACTGGTAACTGTTATATTGTATGCAAATACGACAGGGAAAATACATTCGTTTATCTAGTAATTTAGTATCATAACATTTTAATAACAGTGTCAGTAAATTATCGATAAATTATATCAAAAGGAAATCATTTGTGAAATTACACTCTTTATAAGTATAAATATACTTTTAAATTTATGGAGCTATCCCACGCCCGAGATTAACTGCCCGTGCCATGATGGATGTTTGTTAATCCAATTTGTATAATCATAATTTGGACAGCAATTTTACGCTAGCGACTGTAAACGTGATTAACTAGATTAACTGATGTGACTAATTGACTTATGTCGTCGATTAAATGCTTCCTTAAAGTTAGAGTGGGCTCCCGGTAAATTATACTAGACCAGGGGTCGGCGGGCAGACTACGGTTCTCCAGCCGCTCTTGTAACAAACAATAGCAGCACTTCAAAACTAAAAAAAGGAAGCTACAGACAATCCCGGGTACGTACGAGTACTCAACGTTTTCTGTTCTGTTTTATTGGAAAAAGTCGTTTCTGTAATTTATTTGATAAAATGTAGAATATTCGTCAGATAAATGGCTGTTTCTACTGTACATTTTCTCCTTAAAAAGTATGCCAGCTAAGGAGCTACTCGCTGGCAGCCTGTTAACGATTGACTGTGTTCAGTCAATTGGGAATAACAAGCTTACGCGAATAACGATTGAAAGATGTTATTTTTGTATATATATACGACATTTTCATTTATTTTGTCTTTCAAAAAAATACCTTAACTTCGAGAAACAGGTGCTAAACTCTATATTGCATTTCAGCACTACTAGGGTGTTCAGTGCACAGATAATATATACATAAACAATAATATACAAATAATAAATCTATAAAAAAACCTACGACCTCTACGCAATACTGTTGAGAATTCAAAATGCGTATAAAATTAGATAATATAACAGTTTTATGAAAAACCTTTAAACGTTAGTCTGAAAGGCGAATTTTAGAGATTGTATAACGGCAGTCTCTAAAAGCAGTAACTATTTCTAATATTGGTAACATCTTAATTATCGTGTTAGTAGCAATCAAATGATTTTTAGTGTTGAAATTTTTTAACTATACTTACACAATGTCAATGACTATTATTTTTGGACGATTCAGTATTTTATAAAGGTAATTAAACAATTTGCAACAATGAAAGTCATAGAATATCGAAGGAAAAACTAATAAAATCATGGTACAACTTGAACAGTTCCATTGTGGCACTGTCTCTGCAGTGCACTACAATGTTAAAGATTTAATCCTTCATTCAAACATTCAAATTTCAAACATTATTTACGTGAATAAATGCTTTATTACACTGTGGGCGTAAGGTTCTCGCTGTTTGAAGGTCAGTCTTTGAAGAGCGATATTTTACTTGTTGTAAATAATTTAAAACACGGATTAGCCACCCTTTTTAAAGTTACTCGTAAGGAAAGAGTAACAAATTTAAACACATACTCGCGAAAAAACAGTTAGACAGAATATAGTAGTATTATTAAATTAATTTTTATAGTAAAAAAAAATATTAACCAACGGTTAGATATTGAAAATCAACCTTTATCGAAACCATACCTAGGAAGTCAAATGATAAATAGGTATTTTTCGGCCGCGTATCTGTCCGCGTGCACTCCACTTCAAATAACGTCCCTCGGGAGCATTCCCGGAATCTTCCCCAGGAACCTTTCCTAGAATTCAAGCCGTTTAACACACGCCAATTTTTTTTATCACGGCAAGTTCGCGACTCAACAATCCGTTCAACTATATCTAACTAACTATAAAATATTATTATATAACAACCTCAAACAACTATTTAAAAAAATATTCAGTTGCAGTAAAAACGACATTAAGTCAAAGATCGTTCTATTACGATTGTTTGATTTTTATTAATATAATGAAAAAGGTCAAAATGCTGTAACTAAAACGTTTTAAAATTCTAGAACGCGATCTCGCTATGCGCTTACTTTAAAAGGAACACAACGTGACGACAGATTTATTAAAAAGTTACCAAGTTTCTGGTTGACCCCGCTCGGTATAATTCTATGCGTAAAAGTTAAAATAATGACAATCTCCGCCAGACAAAGAAACGAATTAAATATAAGTTTTTATAATGTATTTACATTTATACTTGTTGTTAGTTTCTAGAGATTTAGTATCGGTAAGATACTTGTAACAACACTTAACTCAATATGCAACAGTGTCAATCAAATAGTCTGAAAAAAATATAACTCCTCTTGAGTCAATTTTTTTTATACTATAATGTATATATATAGATAACAAACCGTTTTGCTTGGATAATTAAAATACTAATAATCACACTCGCAGTTTAGTTACACATATCTCTTACATATTAAGAATGATCGACTATACATAGTTTCATTGCACATAATTAAGATACTTTTTATATATATATATCCGATTACTGATTACCAATTGACCAAACCGATATTATCGATGAAGGGCGAATCAATTGCGTGTTGATTTCGTCGACGGAAAATATCAGTCATTATATTTTCCATTTTGCCGCTAAATGCCTATTTTGGTAACTACTACAAATTCTGGAAGGTAATTCTCTTATTATACTACAAAATATTATAAATGCCGATATTTTGAGGATAAAATTTGTTGCTCTTTGACGCAATAACTACAAATAAATATCAAAGATACCTTTTATCAATATACATAGCTTAAACGCTAGAATGACACATTTTTACAAATGTTAAATTATAAAAAGGAAAGATTTGATGTTTGTTTAAAACATTGTAATTTTATTTTTAGTTTAATTTGTTGTACATAAAGGCTGAGTCGCAACCAATACTTATGCAATCAATATTAATTGTAAAAAATATGTGCTAAGCGTCGGTACACCCACGTGTCAATTTGTATCTATTACCAACTACTAGGACCGTTACGCCTGACCACCCGTTAACCCTGAGCGGTGCGGTTACTTAGTGACATGGTATCCAGTTGTGAACCTGTACATTGTTGATCTACAAGTCGCTGCAGTAAATAATGTGTTTTATCGACAACACCACTTCTACATTATAACTCAATTATAAATTATAAGAAGCTAACTTTGAACTTTTACATTCCTCTGTGAATCCTGCGAAATCACAGTTGTTTCATAGACAATAACAGCGGACTGATTAAGAGACTACATTTGCATTGAGACGGTTCCGTATGAATATTTTTCCTTAACAATGAAAATTAAAATAAGTTTATTCCTTACGTATCCGATCTAATGTTATAAATGGCAAAATGTCTCTTGCTGTTTGTCTTTCACGACTTAACCAGAGAACACTGCTTCAAGAAATTGGGTAAGTGGAAACCATGATTACTGGTGAATAGTATTGAATCTAGATTCCCAAAAAAAATTTGCATGTCGCAGTGTAGAAAAGTGAAGATCACATGGATAATACTAATAAATGCTTTTTTTATTATACCAGGCACGCAATCCGTGTGATAGTAATATTGTATCGATCGTAATATCACATGGATATCACTAGCGCATTACCAACCTTGTGACTTAGAAGATATTTTTTCAGATTACCCAGTAATTTCTCTGCCTGTCTCGCTACCCTTACTTCACAGAACACAGTAATGCGAACACTGCTGTTTGGCGGTAGAAATAGATGAGAGTTAGGTACAAATGTAGAGGGCGACTTTTATTAGGTCTACTTCATATACAATGATTTAAATTATATCCTTTAATTATATCCTTTTAAAGCTTTGAAATTTCATCAATAATCTGGTCAATAATTGTTTAAATATATGTAAATACTACTATTGTAATCTCCAGACTGGTAAAACGTTCGTATGACGTTTAAGACTTTTAGGACAGTCCTGCAAAGCGATTGCAAAAAAACAAAACAATTTTACTAATGTCCGCGGTTATTAAAATTAAATATCTAACAGTAGAGATGTAGTGAGTGAACCAAGAATGGAATATTTTTTTATCGGAATACGGTACCCTACAAATACGACGTACGAGTTGTTTTATTACTACTCTAAAAACGTGAGAAGTGCTATAATTTATAATGCTTTTTGAAAAAGCGTTGTCACTACAGAGTTTAATCCCATATGCCGTTACGCACTGCTCCTGATAAATGTGCGAATGATATAAATTGCTTGCAATTTGAATCACATCGAGTGTACGTAGTATATACTTAAATATAAGTTTATCATTTATTTTCATTATCAGGTGCTTTCCTTGCTATGCGTCCGGGAATAAAAATAATATTTAATTTACGTAGAATGTAAGTGATTTACGTTGTCATCTGTTAGTTTCATATAGCTAACAGACACAACACAAAAATAAAGGGCCCTTCTGAAACGGTTATACACAAAAAAATAGGAATTGATTATGGTGTAGCACATTATTTCTGGAATCCATAATATGAAATACATACTTTCAATGGATTCAAAGACAATGACCAACTGATGTTGTCTTAATTAATTATCTATAAGTACAAACATAAAAGTATGAGATTTTGGATGTGTGTTGTATGTTACATTTCATGTTTACGTACGTATCTACATGAAATTAGTTATTCAGTGCTGCTTAGGGATGATTAAAAATTTGGACTAGGATCACTTAATCATTTGCAAGCATTGTACAGAACACGATCTGCCTGTACAGATCTGTCATAATATATATATATAAACAAAGCCATTTAAAGTCCACTGCTGGACATAGATCTCACAAGAAAGGGAGAATTTTGCCCATATTCGCCGCACTCGGCAAGCGTGTTGGCAATCGCAGAGCGCCCTCATCTTTGCCCTGTGCATTTCAGGTACAGAGGAAGGTATTATTCCATTGTGCCAGTAAGAAGCCTTGAATTCTTTCTATATAATAATACGTGAAGCAAAAATTTTGTACCTGTTTCAGGAAATTGTGCTAACGGATAAACTACACATTTGACACAGATAAATTGGCCGTGAAGAAGAAGTGCATAAAAGTATATTTTTTATACATAATGCACTACTTATATAATTGAATTCATTAAAGTTACCATTACATATACTACCATTTCCATGAAACATTGATGTACTTAAATGAAGTCAACATTAATTGTTTAGGAAATCATAGTCAAGCAAATGAGTTTTACAAATTGGTTGAATTTGAACCATATGTAAAGATTGATCTGTCGCATTTCGTATGAAAGAAAATTTGTATTGAACATTGAAATAATAAAGAGTGACCACCCACAAAGGTAAATAGCCGGTCTCTTTAAATTGGAGAAAACTATAAGCAAGCTGCTATTAAATGTACAATGACAATAAGACATCTGGATAAAATTATAGACATCTGGTGCGATTATAAAGTGACATAGCACCATTAATTGCCCATGACACAACCATATTCGTATTACTAATAATTATGAACAAATGATAACTCAATGCGAATGTATCCTATTCAATGTAATTACACATTTTAACGTGAAAAACGTAAGTCATATCTTTTTATTAATAAACAATACGTAACTAAGTGTTCTTGAGTTTTTTTTCCTTTGATTACTAAAAACTGCGCGGCGTGCGTTTCTCTTTAATAATAGTATTGGTCGAACAATACAGTACGAATAAATGAGCCTGCTATGTTACGAATTTGAACCAAGAATTGAATAATTATATGTGTGCATTCAAGCACTCGGTAATTGATCAGATTGTTTGCTTAATATTTCCGGAAGTAAAAACACCTACACAATGGTGCGTCTTTCCCAGTCTCAATTTAAGAAAGAAGGAATATCATTTTTTTACATGCTTATAAGCAAACACAAATAAAATATATCTGTACCTAATGTCCATATAAATTCAAGTAATCAAAATCAACTCATCACTATGGAGATTTCAGACGCGGTATCTTTGGCTTTGCAACTAAAAACATAATTTAATTTAAAACCAAGGGGAATTCCAAGTATTTGGAACAAACAGGATAGTAACGGGACAATAAAGACCTCGCAGAAAGAAAAATGTTATATTTCTTAACATAGCTAATAATAAGGAAAATAAGTGGAAAATATATATCTTTTATGTGAAAGCCTAACTGCCTACGAGTCATGTCGCTGACAATACTATTCCAGAGTATTAAACCAAAATCCGATGTATGAGAAACAATTTAGATAACACAATAATATTAAACCAGACTGACTTTTTTAACGAAGGCGTACAATCAGGAAGTGCCAATTTTATTAGAAAAAACAGCATTAAGACTGCAATTATTATTAAAAGAACTATTTACTTTAAGAAAGTTACACTAATAAAATTTTAACAATAGTTAGAATATCTCCGGAATCACTCCAAGATCCAAGCTAAGGAATCAGAGTCAAATATAAAATACATAGGCAATTATTATTAATGCACTTTAGACGATTCTGTGTAATTTTAAATATCTATCCTACACTAGCGCCTTTCCCGAATTTCTCACTCGATAGGATATCTTTTATAAATGCCTACCTAAATCACGCTGGCACTTCGCAATCACAAACACTTCATACACATTATTTTCATAGTGCAGTTGACAGTGAACGCGTGGAGTCCTAGCCCCTCGACGGATGACCGATCGTACCAGTGCGGCCGTCTGCGGATATAGTAGCGCTAATTTTACAGTTGAAGTAAAGGACTACTTCCGGTATATCCGATTCGATGGCGGTACATCCACTAGAAACAGGGTAGCTCAAATGCAAAAGGATGGGAATGGGCAGCATAATTGACGTGGCGTTGCTAGGCGATTGCTGCCCTACGTGCCCAGCGCGACAGTTATAGGCAAAATTTCTCTTTGGGAGATATTTATGTACAGCAGATGAAATTGTACGGACGCTTTTAAAGTAACTAACTTGACTGGTTCAACTAATATGAAGAACAAAATTTCAAGTTGGTGTTATAAAATTTTAAAATGCCCCAACTCAAAAATCTTTTACGTGGGTAATTTCATCATACCAGCCATTGGAAGTCCACTGCTGAATATATGCCTTCCCAAGAAAGGGAAATGCGCCCATAATTGCCGCGATGGGCAAGCGTGTTGGCAATTGCAGAGCGCAGCTTTTGCGTGCTGCCCATCCCCACCCATGTGCATTTAAACTGCACTATTTCGGATGGATATACTGCCATCTATCGGTTCTGGTACCTTAATCATCTTTTACGACACCTGGTACAGGAAGAGGTTCTACTCTGCCCGTACGTCGCGGCAAATTTGTCGTGGGTAATTTAGATTAGTGCAACGGTTTCCCGAACAGATGTTTGGGAAACTTAATTGGGTATAGTCCGAAATCACTGATCTTGTAACTTACATAAGGGTGCACTAAATAAACTACTGTTTCAACAAGTTAGAGATATATATGTACCATAAAACATATACACTAATAACATATTATGTATTTATCACTAATCAGTATTCACTCAAAAGTTGTCCAAGTATCGTGGCTGGGTTGTCATGTACTGATTATTATATTTTCAGTCATTGTTACCATATATCATTATTTAGGTACAAAATTTGGTTACATTATTGCATATGTTTATACCTGTTACATACATCTTAAGTGCAACAACCAAGTGTAAGCGCTACATTCCTATAAGTTTAAAAACCTCAAATTTTCTAACATTAATTTGTCTATGAATTGTCTATGGAAACATATCATAAATACCGGCAAGTGAAGTGGCGTCGGCTAATTACATTAGAATGTTAATAATAAAGTAGACATTTGGTATATAAAAAAAAAAAATAATTTAAAATAAAAAGGCTCAATAAAAAAAAAATGAATAAAATCACTTAAATAACAACAGTTATAGATTATTACACGAAATTTTTATTACCTCTTAAAATATGACTGTAGAATAGATGAGAAATTTAATTATATTATAAATGATAAACGTCGAGCAAAAACGTCAACAATAATACATACAACAAACACGTAAAAAGCACGCTAGGCAGACCAACTGTTATACTAGCTCAATTTGGCCATGTTATGAATCTGATCTATGCTGTTTATATGCGATTACGCAACTCCAACAGTTTATCCCGATACCTCCGTCTCCTTTTGCAACACGGTTTTACAGGTATTTATTACTCTACCCTGCCGGTAACTAATCGCATTTTTAATTAATTTAAGCAGGCTGCTTCTGTACTCGCATCTTCAGAAACTTCCTTTTGCGCTGATTCTTGATGTTAACGAAGAAGTCACGTGGTGTCCACACATGCTTCTAATGCAGGTGCCCCAGAAATTTGACCATTAGTGGTATAAGAAGAAAGTTTCCTGAGCCTTTCTATTCACACGCATTTTGTTGCAGATCAAATTTAGAATCCAGGATAAATTGCCATGATGCTGCTTCGAGTTCAGCAATCACTTTGGCTTTGTATAATCATGGAATTTGTAAAATATACTGAATCTTTTCGGTGTTACTCGCTGTTTCTGCAGAATCCAAATGTGCACTGCTGGCACCTTATTTCCAATGGCAGCCTCAGGACTTTATTTCTTAATCCCTCAAAATTTAACAAACACTTTAAAAATATATATTTTTATTCTGATATGTGTGATATGATACCTATCAGAAATTGATGCACAATGAAATGATGAAATTATACCTAAGAAAATATCGCACCCAAGAAGTCTTATTGATGATGTTCACTCATCAATAAAATTATTACACTAAGTGTATATATGAGTAATCCGCCGTTCTTTTGGTACCTAGCAACGCCTTCAGGGACCAATACCAATACAAGATGCGGCAGGTCTTACCGATGTACCGAAGCCCAATAGTTAGTAATGACTATTACTTCGTGGACCAAAGTCCACTGCCTCTACCCAGAGAGGGCTTACTACTCTTAATCGCAATTAGCGAAATAAATCTTCGTTCTAGGCACCTAATAAGCGGATTTTCTCGAATTCCAAGGAGAAGCCGGAGCTGTAAGGCACACTCTCAACCCAATGCAGTTACGTACTACTAAATCTCCTAAAGCTGCTGGGTCAACAGACACTTATGTTAGAGACTCGTGGCACCTCTAGCTATCGTATGCTAACACCGGTAGTGATCCATAGTCAAACAATTACAACAATCAGGTAAAGACTCCTCCAGTCTCGTAATCATCGCAAACGCTTGTCGGCATTATGACACGGTCCGGTGATAGGGATAAATAACAGGCAGACAACTACTGCGAATCCAACCTCAATACAATACGACATGACAGCAGTGGGAACTAGCACTCTCATGTGCTAATCTCTGGACCCGTGGTTCTTCCGTCAATACTTTGTCTTATCCTGCAGATGCATAGTTACAGTACCGGATTGCTGAACTGGAATGCCAATCTTTTTTTTTCGGATCTCGATTCCATCGCCACCGGACGGATGGGCGGTGCCGTTAATAAACAAACGGCTTCGCCCACCTCGGAGCGCGAAATGCTGGTCCTTAACGCTAATCTTAAGGTAGAACAGAGACCACATTCCGTTATTCACATCCCATCTTTATAACTACAATTTACAACTCTTTCGTATTTTATTCATAAATTCAAATATTCTATCGTATTCATAAGAAAACGTTTTAACAGATAATACTCAGTGTATCATTCCCAATATCATCCCCAAATACGTATGCGTATCTAAACATTTTGAAATAAACCAAAAAATAATCTCTTTATTCATTCAGAGACCAGAGATTCAGATACCAGTATACAAACAACACTTTTTTACTGTAGCATGCTCTAAACTATTGATGAAACCCTTCCTTATTATATGATAAAGTTTTTCATTTGTAAAACAAAAATAGTAATAAAAATCGACATAAGTGCCATTTTCACATTTAGTTATTGTATCAGTTTGTTGCAGCCGTTTTATTTATTGAACAGGCTTTTTCTACTAAGATTTTTGTAATATACAACGCTACGGTATATTATTTAATCCTTATTAATATTATAAACATGAAAGTTTGCGAGTACAAGTGTGTGGATGTGTGTGTGCGTACAGTACACAATTTATGTGATGTCGTCTCAATTACATGGTGTATAAATTACCCTAGTGCATTATAACAATAAGGTCTCGTGCGAAGCTTGTAATCTACTATTATTTTTCTGTATTGGTAAATTATACATTTAATATACTACTAAGTTGATAATTTTCGTAAAAACTTCATAATAGTTACATCATAATTATTTTAGTTCACGTTCGACCTACACGGCCGAAATTTTGGCTGATTTCTATAACGTTTTTATAGATAAACAGATAGTAATTTATTTGTACACCCGAAATAGAAGAATGAAATTGTACATTTGACAATCTTATCGCCCAGAACGATATCTTCCAGATATCCCTTGAAAGAGTGAATAAAATTAGATAAGCATTGTGGTGTGCCTTTGCAAAGTTAATTGAAAAAGAGACCCGCATGCTTAACATACATCTATGCAGCCGTATATAAGAAATTCTAATCTAGATATAATACATTTCTTTTGTTCATAGAAATATAAATATTCTACAGTTTATGAGTAATTATTACTTAGTGGACAATTATGTGGTTAACTACTATAAATAGGATTTCAATAAATGCAATTATAAAGATATGCAATTCGATGGACTTTAGGGTAAAAAGATATAATATATAAAAACAAACAACGTCTAAGAAATATCCTAGAAAAATATCTTACAGAACAATGTTAGAAAAGAAATATCCGAATAGAGAAAACCCGGAGCCAGTCATATTATTACATTTCTAAACACCTAAATTTAATTAAATGCTGCTTTATACATATTTAGTTCAGTAAGTTCCCTAACTCCTTCGAACCTTCTTCTTAATTTTTTTATTTAATTGTGCTTGCCTTGGTATCCTATAATTAAGAAACGCTTAGTTTTTAAGCCCACAGTAGAATTTTATGTAAACATTAATGTCGTTTGATCTTATTGCTGACCAAAATAAATAGATAATTAAATCGATTTCCTTTCACTTATTCTAATCGGAAAACGGTTTCATAACATACGTCGATCAAACCAACAGTACGATAACATCGTAATAAATATGTAACCAGAGCTTTATGAGGCTGCATATAATTATGCTTAAGACTCTATATTTGAAAATACGGGTATATTGACATCTGTATTGTTTTCTTCTTTACCTAGGATAGGTATGCTTTTTTTGTAGCTGTATACGCTCTTGTCATCGTAAGGATATCATATCCTATACGTATACATGTTTCATTATCCAATATTTAGGCCGAATCTCATACTTCAAACCGGACCATAATATTGCAAACACTAGATACTGTTTGACAGAAAAATGTAAAATGATGGAAGGGGACAGACGAATTTAAATTAAATTTATATCATTCTAATGCTATTTCATAGTATGTATAAATATGACACTTTATCATTAAGTGAAGGGGCAGTAATAACCAAGGGACGCTTTTAAAAGCTCATAGTTTCAAGACTGTCCAACTCTAGAAACCTTCTTTTTATACACATACAATAAATAAGTTGAAACTTCCAACTAAAATTGATAAATTTGTTAGAAAATGGCTCCGCTGTACAAATCATAATAAATAAATATTAATATATCATCTACTAATCTACATTTTGTAGGCTTATAAAATTATGGCCGGCCGAAAAACCGTAACATCTGACTGCGTCGAGTAGAATTAACATATTTTTATAAATTAAATTATGATTGATACGGATATGAATATTAAAAAGATTTTATTGGCAATGCATCATTAGTTAACAACTTTCCCATCAAGTATAAGTAAAATTTAAAGAGTGGAATGTGATATGCAACCTTTCTTTTAATTCGATTAAAGACACTTTTTTTTATTATCTTGAATATTTTATTTTTATTTGTATTACAAGTCCTAATAATTATAAGTAATTTAGCGTCTATTTATCAATTGATAAATAGACGTTGATTTGATGATCGCATAAACTCAGTAGTGTTAGATACTCATGTAAGCGTGACTTTATAACGAACCTAATAAACTAAGCGAAACTATCAAACATAAAATAATGTTATTAACAATTATCTTCTAGCATCGTACCATACTTGACAAGGATAGAATTGACGTTCTTATTTTAATGTCAATATTATACAAATTAACTTTCCATTTTCGGCTGCCTGACATCTAACATATGCTAATAGAAATTTGAATAAAATTTAAATTGTACATACAAACTACAATTTGTAACGTATATACATATTACAATAAAATAAAAAATCAAAATTTTATCTTACGTTTGAAGCATCCCCCAACTCCGAAATCTCGTTCGTGTCATTCCTCCTGAAATGCGAAATAATTTATGCTGAAGTTAAATATGTCAACATAGAAATTTATCGGATTGTTAGAGAAAACTGCACTAGAGCAATTGGCGACCAAACATTCATAGCAAATTGCTTGCTCGCTCTAGCGATGAAAGTGCACCGTAAGAAAATTATTGCTGTTTGATGCACGGCGCGCATTCACTGAATACGAGATACCATCCGGCCAGCCATTTATTTTACTTTCTGCTATTATTTTCTTTAACGATATTTTTCTAACGTGAACAAAATGCGCCAGCCGGTTGTATTACTGAATGATTTTAATTAGTTTTACCTACCTCATGAATTGTGGTTGCTCTCGAATTTGGTCTCCAGTGGGTTGCTGAGGATATTTTGCAGCAGGAGGAAAACCCGATGCAGCATCGCTAATTTGCTCCATACTGAAATCGAGATAAAACCACTATAATAAAAAATTACAAATTTTTGTGGACTTTAATGAAAATGTTTACTTTTATACATACGTTTTCTGCTGCCGCAAATCTGTTGAGTATAAATTACGCAGGTAATCGTCGCATTCGCGTTGTTTTTGTATTTGATATTCTTTTAGTAATTCTCTTCTAAAATCTCCGTCAGAAGCAGGCATCGCAGCCGCCCCTTCACTTTGCAGCGGCGGGCGTTCAGCGAGCGATGACGTGGACGCAACCGTAGTCGAAATGGAAGTGGACGCTGAGTAATCCTGTCCTCTATGTTCCGGTGTAGTAGCATTTGATGCGCCGATGCTACTAGTTTCATTTGTTTTGGTCGACGAGGTACATTCTCCGATCGGTTTTAATTTTTCGTTTAATGGTTTTAGCGACTCGCTCAAACCGTTAAAAATGCTGTCATTATTTTTATTGTCAAATAACCTGTCGACAGAGGTGTTCATGACCTTGCTACCTTTAATACCAGTAAGATGGAAACCGGCAAAACACGACGTGGATGGGCCGTAATCTATGGCCGATAGAGCCATGACTGCCGGGTGTCTAGGTGCTCCATCAGGGAGAGGCCGAAGTGATCTGGTCATAGCATCGGCCGCCGAGCGTGGCCTCCTGAATGGCATAGCCAAATGCGGAAATGTGCGAGGCTTGATCGGAGTTACAAGCATGTGTTCAGTCCAAGACGTGTGCAAAGATGGACGTTCCAATTTTTCAACGTCGACATTCAACATTCTTTGTTCAAAAGGAACACTAAATGTTTCCGCTGGAATAGATTGCAGCCATGATAGCAAGCTTAAATCGGATTCGTCAAATCCAGAACCATCCAACAATCTTGAAAAATTCACTTCATTTGACTGTGTCTCTGATCCAGTAGCTTTCGCTTGGCAATAATTGACACAAGATTCATATAGTATACCTTTTATAAGTAATTGCATTAGGCGGTCATTTTTTGCACATTTCGATACAGTTCCACTAGATTTCTTATCACAAGGTAAAAAATGTTCTACCAAAGGATATATTTCCCGAAAGCACTGGACTCTCGCATTACTAGGATTCCATTTTTTAAATTGTGCGTGGTCAGTAATACTAGGCAAGGTAAGAAGTAAACATAAATTCGAGTATTCGTCTTTAGAGGGTGCTAATTTTTCCAAATCGCTAAGCACTTTGACAACTTCATCTACTATGTTTTCAACATTATTGTATGCTTTTATTTCAGATCTTATACATAGTAACTCAATGTACTTGTGTCTTAGAATAGCGTAATTAAATTTATCGGTTTCGAAAGCTTTTAGGGCACTAAGGGGCTGTATAAACTCGAGGACGTCGTCCCATTGGCCATCAAGTATGAGTTGCCGAAGGAATAGTATATCGTCTGCGTAATTACCATTGATGACACCCGTTTCACGCTCGAGTGACAACTGCGTAATGTGCAGATCGCGATTGTGGAGAAATTCTAGGGCTAAACGCACAACATCGTCTTCCCTCAAGTTTAAATTAGTTGACGGCATCCTGGATCCAAAATTGTTCACAGCTAGAACAAAGATTTATTTACATTAATTACACAAGTATTTAGACACGGCAATATAACGGCATAAAAAAAATTATATTACACAAAAATGTAATACACAAAAGCAATTGTTTTATACAAGTAGTAAGACAACTACAGACCTAACATGAACATCATTAAACCACATCAATAGCTTTCCAATAGACATGTACTTCTGTACACTGATTGTCAGTTAATAAAGCGCTCAATCAACCTTTCACTGAACCCATTTATTTATTATGGCCAGCAACCATAATTTGTATTCAAATCATACTTCAAAAGAAAATGATGTGTGACTGACTATACCTATTATTATTATAGTAAATTATATGCCAATAGTTCACTGAAAACAAGCCCCAGTGGGATTAAATCCTGTTAGTGTGATTTTTTCCAATGTTAAAACTAGTCATAGGTAACTGCAGTCATATTAAAATTCAGGAAAACACAAACCATTACATATCTATCAGCTTTAAGAAAAAGCTACCTCATAAATCACTCATGAATCACAAACAGATAAATTGTAAAAAGCAATATGAAAACCTATACAATGATATTCAGATAAAAAGAAGACCTTGTAACCAAACCGGATTTACTTAGTTGTAAGTCATTCAGGACATAAAACAAAACTTAACTGTGTCCAAGAATCAGTAGCAATATTTCTATAGACTACTACTAAAAAGATAATAATTTTGCAATCTATATAAAAGAATACATGACAAGGTTTTGTTGAAACTAAGACAGTTTCAACATAATCTCCTTGTATAAATCATTCCAAAAGAATAGAGAATAAAGAAAATAGGATTTAAGATTACATGCCAGCCAAAAATATAAAACCCTGTTTTCTCATTATTGTTCTGCCAACTCTCTTCTAAACCACCAAACAATATTTTTAAGAGATAGTCCACCCATTTCAATAGTTAGCCCTTCATTGCACCATCTCTTCACATCCTAGAAATTTTCTGTTGCTCTCTACAATATTCTGTCAACTATCAATAATAGAATTCTATAATTGACCAAAAATTTGACAATTGTGTTTATCATGGTATCTCCGCAACTGCGGGAAATGAAGCAATTTACTATAGAATACAAAAAAAGTATAAAGCTTTTGTAATCATCATCTAATCTTAGTATCTCATAAATGACAAACAGTCAGGTTTAAAGATATCATAATTAATGTAGTTCTTCAAAAATAATAATAAATATTAAATGCTTATGGCAATTTTAATTACATCAATCGAATAGGCTGATTAGTCAAAAATTATACATTAGGGCATATATTTTGTGTTAGTATTAAATTTTTTAGAAACGATAGATTCTTTAGTCATTTCCTAATCTGATCTATCTGAATATTGTATTAAAGCCTCAATCTACTTACGTTACCAAATATTTAAAATACCAAAATGAAAACAACATGGGAGTAAAAAATGGAATACCTATCAAAAATAATACAAAATTTCAAAAGTATATTTTGAATGGAAACTTTCACACATGCAATGTTTCAGTCCATAATTTATGCTTCTGCTAGGGGAAAGCAAGATGATAGGTACTTAGTGAAATTATTGGTGCATCTCTGACGCATCCCGCATACCTCTAAGTGAAAACTACACAAAAAAAAATAATTAAATAAAAAGAACTGATCTGAAACTTAATTAAAAAATATATAATTAGGTACTGCACTAAACGAGCGAAACAACTTCCACCTACACATTTATTTGGCATACCTTAAAAACCTACCCACGATATCAGTAAATTCTCAATACCATTAAAGAGAGGCAATACCAAAAAAGGGGGTGATGAGAAGAGGGATATTTACAGTTATATTTTATCCATTCGTTAAAAACCCAAAATCGAAAGCATAAGTAGTATAGATGTTTTTACCTTCGGCGACTGCAAAATTATGATTCTTGTGTATTTATCACAAGCTATAAAATATATCTAGCTTTTAAACCAAAATGCTATTGTTATTCATGACAAATTTGTAAAATTTGAACCACATAATTTTAGAGAGTTTCAATCACAGACAGAATTTGAGAATGTTTGTCTATGCTACGTCGTTGACGTACGGCTGGCATCAAGAAACTGGAAAAGAAAAATAACTTGAAAGAACGTTTGGATACACATTAAAATGATTCACAGGACGTACTGCTAAAATAGGTTTCAGTAAATCCAAATTACAGCAATCAATAATAAGCAAATTTGGCTTAAAAAATATAAAACTGTAATAGAAAAAAAAATAAACTACCGCATGAAGGCTATTGAATACATTTACGAGTTTAATTAAAATTACTTGCTAAATCTAATCTTATTTGTAGGTAACCGTTCCAGTTAGAAATTTTAAATATATCTAGATATAGTAAAAGGTTTACAAAATAGGCTCTTGCTGAAGAAATCCAATACAATACGAGTTTCATACTACATACAGAATTATAAAGGCAAAATTGAAGATATAAACATATATTGAACCTATATTCAATTACTAATTTAGAAATTTACATATTAGAATAAATACTAATTACAATCTAGTAAGAGAAATTAATAAACTTAGATTTTAATTAACTGAAATGCATAATGATTTTGAAAATTGGTCCGTAGAGTAAAGTTGGGAAGTACGAAGAAGACATTGAACGAAGAGTGAAAGCCAAAATGTTTCAAAAAGGGCACGACTGGCTAGAGGATGTATTATCTACAACACCGACATATGATAATGAATGTTGGGTATGGCAGAAGAAGCACGCTAGTATACAAATGCTGTTGAAATAAGACCACTTTGAACCTATGTATGATGTGAGTTTAAGAGATAGATTAAAGAATAGTGTGATGAGAGATCAATATGGTGTAAAAGATGACGCTGTGTGATCAATATGGTGTAAAATAACCAGGTAAAAGAGGTATTACCTCTAATTTTCCACTCTATCCAACAAGGGCCAGGTCAGAAGTAGCAAGAAAAATAAAAAGGCGTGTACCAAAGGATTAATGCGAGTAAGGGAAGCGAGAAAGGTATGCCATCTATCAGGCTATCACGCCTGCTCAACGTGGTAACTACAAGCAACAATCTCCTAGATTAGTAAAGAGAATTAGACCAGGCTCCCTCCTCCTCGAAAACATCGTTTCTGGCAACGGTAGTGGCCCTAGTGACAGAGCAAGAGGTGCTGGAAGAATAACCGAAATATAAAGGTCATTGGTGGTCATTTGTGGTGTACTCATTGATGGTGAGGACTTAATAAAGGCAATACATTACATATACTTTGTATAGAGCTAAACAGCGAGTATAAGCTGAGTAGGAATAAATTACACGTGAATAAATTTTAGTTCTAGCTTACGTCTTTAAAGTTAGTTTTCGTGGAGAACGTACTTTTCTTTCTGCTCCGATAGTAGAACTATAATTCCATTTTGTGATATTCCCAGAGAAATACTGCATGGAGTAAATCCAAAAGGATAGCTAATAAAGGATTGGCTGTCGGTGTTGCGGATACCAACAGGCTGTAACTGCCTGCTGGCTACTAGTTTTATTAGAATAGACTTCTGTTTTTTAAATATTGATATATTTATATGTATTTTAATATAAGTACAAAAGAACTTTTATTCCAAACATTAATATTATATCCCGTATCCGAAAAATATCTAAAAAAAAGTAATGTCATTAATGTCGAAAATGTTTTCACTAGCGACCTCCTACAAAAGTGGCGGTACAAGAAATTAATCACTGTGAAAGAAAAAGTCTTGAGTTAAAATTGTTTTTGAATAATAATCATATCTTAAAAATGGATGAAGAGGGAGATAAAATAATGCTCGAGGATAACTACTACCAGTTATTGAATGTCTCGAAAACGGTAAATATAATGTCACATGCCGTATTCAAAAATACTATATTCATCATTATCATTATTATATAACCTATAAAATAATTACTAAAAACGTTAATATTGTGCAGGTAAATTTCATGAGGTCATTATGATTAGTCCATCACATTAGGAATTTTTTCAGTATCCTGCAATTGGTGTAGTATCCAGTGTAGGTGAACTTTTCACTTTGACCTATCTTTTCGGCAACCAGTCACATGAATCTTTAAAGTTTGGATACTTATACTTTAGTGTCTCTCCACTACTTTAACTTCATGTCCGCCAAGAAATAGATCCAAACAGCTATATAAGGCTTGTTAAATAAACAATATTGGTAATAATGTTATACTGCTGACATTGGATAGTCAATAAAAAAATGTAACTAAATGTTAATTTAATACCTATCATTTATTACATTAGACAATACAGATTTACGCATTGGGTTTTAAGTGATAATGTACTTATTAAGCAACTTGCCACTTGCGCTACATGTCACTTTGAGCAACTTGCCAAATGGTTCATAAATTATGTTGCTCAATTTATAGATTATTTTTTATTACCATTGCTTATTGATTGCATGCTCTTTTCAGGCACCACCAGAAGAGATAAATAGTGCTTACCGCCGCTTCTCGAGAATGTTTCATCCAGACAAGCACAGTACCGATCCAAACAAGCAAAAATGGGCAGAACAAATATTCAATAAAGTAAAAGAAGCATATGAAGTACTCTCAGATTCTCATAAAAGGGCTATCTATGATACACTAGGTAAAATAAATATTTGTTTTTATTATAAACAATGTGGAAGTATACATATGCTTCCAATAAATTTGTTCTTTAATTTCAGGGAAACGTGGTTTGGAAGTTGATGGCTGGGAAGTCATTTTTCGGACACGTACTCCTCGAGAAATTAGAGAAGAATATGAAAGGTAAGAGTACATTTAACAGTTTGAGAAAGTTGTTACAATTAGATAAACTGGAAGTTAAGTGAGATAATGAAAATATTTTTGATTTTGTATTTGACAAGGAATGATCAGAATGTTAATACAAATAATCCAATTCCAATGTTTTACAATATTAGTAAAACACTTGCCAATTTTTTCTTTTGCTCACACAACTTTCATGTAGACATATTCATCAATGTGATAATGTTGTAATATATGTGTTGATAATAGTTATATCTAATAATTTCTAAATTCTTATGTGAGATTGAATTGTAATATATGTGTTGATAATAGTTATATCTAATAGTTTCTAAATTCTTATGTTAGATTGAAACGAGAAAGAGAGGAACGAAGACTACAGCAAAGTGCAAATCCTCGCGGAACTATCACTTTATCCATAAATGCAACTGACCTATTTCAAAAGTATTATGATGAATATGAAATTATGTAAGTATTTTAATTGTATGAACTAACATGATTTGGATTGAGTAATTTTCTTTTAACTTTTTATTTTAACTCTGTTGCAGTGAAGATTCTTCAGTTGTTCCAACTATTGAAGTATCTGGCATGACTATACAACAGTCGATTGATGCGCCAGTAACTCTTAGAAATACTATGACTTTATCTGGAAACATATCAACACAGAATGGCATCGGTATTTATACTTCATTGAGAAATTGAAATATTAACAGTCATAATGAAAGTGAGTGTTACTAATAATATACTTTATTTTAGGTACTGGTTCAGTGAATATGTGTAATCGTCACCTGAGTTCTGAAAAAGGGTGGACCGAGGTAGAGTTTGGCATTGGTAATGGTCCACTCTTAGGCTTCAAAGTTTTCCGAACATTATCCAGGCTGATGTTTTTGAATTGTGGCACAGTTTTGCAGTTCACTCCAAGAGGAATATCACCAAGCTTGGTGTCTAGTGAGTTAATACTTTTTAATCAGTTGGACATGATAAGTAGTTATTTAATGCGAAGGACTTTAAATTCTAGGCATAATTTTATGACACTCCATTTACACAGTTTTTGAATTTGTCTGTAATATGATTATAAGACCATTGCTCACTTTGAAGTAACCTTGTTTCATTTGAATTCTTATTCATACATTATATCACATTTTGTAGTAGATAGTCAATAATTTTGTTTGAAAACTTGTACAGCATGGTGATTGAGAGACTCAGTTAATAAACATAGGTCACGGGTCCGTTTTCCACATAGAAATTTCTCCTTTCAATGGGATCGAAACAATGTGATTTTGTTTGATACATATATGAGAGAATATTAAAATACTATTTTGCAGTTCCACTTTAGAACATAAGCTTAATAATAAATAATTTCTCTGACAAAAAACTAAACAAGACATTTTGTTGGTCATAGCATTATTTAGAGGACACAAGATCTCTTTTATTAAATTTTCTCTGTATTTGAAGGTATATATGTTCTTCAAAATACAGCTTTGAATGATTAATATTGTCTAGGCAACAAACTGAATAATTTGTTGTTCTACTCACATCACAGAATATATGATTAAATAACTTTTAAAATAATTTCCAGCATTGGCTCTGCAATTAGATGCGCACTCGGTTGGATACCTCACATACCGAGCTGGTGGGCAAAGTGGCTCCTCTATGACATCTATATACGTGCGCGATTCTGAAAAATACCACACAAACACTGCCATTCAGATTGGCAATCCACACTCCTTCATATCATTCAACCTGATGAGAAAAGTGCCGCAACATGATTTGAAACTTAGGTTGGCTTTGAAGTAAGTATACTATTTAATATGAAAGCCACCACTGCAATGAAATAACTGTTATTTGGTTCTTATCATGTAAATAGTAGGTTTTCTATACAAGAACCACCAGGAAAACCCAGCCAAGCAATTTATAGATGAAATAAACCATTGGATTGTTTAAAAAATATTGAAATTGTTCTGATGGATTATAGCTTCATGCGAATATATATAAATTATAATTTAGCCAGCCCCTAATAACTGACTTCTGCGATTTGATATATGTGTTGTATATAGCGATGATCAAAATTAATGGAAATATAGCATTTCATTCATCTTGTTTTGTAGAGCTAACTAGGAATACAATTAAACCTTTATAGCGAAATCAATATAATTTTGCCATTGCGAGATTGTTCTTTTTTACTTTTATTTGGTTTATTCAATAATACTGTTCGAACCTGAAATGTTTTAAAGTACATTAAAATTTTAATAGATATATGATTGTAAAGATCTTTGAAGAATTTGTTCAATAGCTAGCTTTTGGTTCATTTTCTTAGTGTTTGTATACAAGTTCTCTGTAAAATGACTGTTTTCCTAAGACACTTACAAAACCATATAAAGCATTTTTATTGACTTCCACAGTTCAAGCGAATTCCCTTCACCGCCATCTCCTTCCGTAGCTCTTTCAAAGTAACTGCTCCAGAAATTGCTATTTGTTTTGGGTCTAAATGTATATTTGGTGATGTTAAAGGCTGGGCACATTCGGAGCGATTGCGGAGTACGGCGCCGAGAAAAAGGTCTCACAAAACAGCAGCGTTTCCGCCGCAGTCATGCTGGGCGTGCCGAGCGGAGTTATGCTCAAACTAAAGTAAGGACTTCTATACTCGTATAAGTAAGGATATATATCAATGTAATAGGGTTGCACGTGTTATTTATTTTTGTATTTGGAATCATATTTATAAAAGTGTTTTAATTTCACATTTCATGAATATTTTATAAAAAATCGACCAAAAATTAAGAAAGAAAACTATTAAAATAATCTAAAAATACATTACTTTGACAGCTGTCACTCTAATCAAACTATTTTACATTGGTGCACATGCGATTTGTTGTATAAATGTTATTGTTTGAAATATATATACATATTTTGTGTATTATGTTGTTTTTCGATATTTTGTAATTTTTGATAATTTTATCCTGTTATATATTCTCACGACATACGTGTAAATTTCTTACATCTGCGTTTTGAATATGTGGGCTAGATGGCCCACGTGATTTAATTTATGTGAAACCTCCAAAGAACTATAAGTTTGGAATGAAACTAAGCTGTATTTTTCGAAGAAAATTAGCTTCAAAAAAGTAAATTTATGAAACAATTTAATTTATCATTAATGGTTTTCTACATTAGTAGATGGAGTTCACATTCATAGTAGTCCAGCATTAAACACGTTTATGGACAGATTATTGATTGTAGCTTTGTAATTTTTTTTAGTAGTTGTTTGTGCTTAAAAATGTTAATGCGAGAATTAATAAGTATCGCACTATAAAAACATATTGCAAATTGAATAAAGCATAAAATGATCGAATTAAATGAAAGAACTATTTATTGCAAAATAAGAACTAATCTTTGCTATATAAAGGTATAAAATTCGTATGGATGTTTGTTACTTTTCACAACAGAATAGCTGAACAGAAGTGAAATTTGGCGCAAATATAGATTATAGACTAGATTACCGTGTGCTAATCTCATCAACATAGATTATATTCGTTATGAAGAGTATATAAAGTGTAGTTGACTTTCATGAAATCGCGATTGGAAAACCGGTACTCAATAAATATGACATATTTCTTATAATATCATATATGTATTTATGTCTGGTCGCAATTTGAGTCTACCTATAAGTGGCATCGTCAAATGAAGGAATTGGTAATAAATGTTGCTTGATTCAAATGTCACTGCGACTTCGTGTCGTTTGTAAAGATAAGAGTAACATTTTAGGCTCTTTTCGTTAATTTCCCAGATATAACTGTTTCGCAGGGTCCTAGCGGGACCAACAGGATAGCTCCTCTGAGTCAGGTGCCGGCTGGAGGATTTAAAACGTTTCGTATAAAAGAAGGACTGAGTGAGCTCGGCCGCACTAGTGCCCACGGTTTCACGGAAGGGTTAGGGACTGCATGAGTTTACCTAACAAGTATACCGTTTGCTTTTGTTCTGCTGTTCTAAGAAAATATTTTTTAATTAATACTACTAAAACTTGAATATATTTGTTACGTCGTATGCTAGTTATGGGGTAAATGTGAGAAAATATGTTTTCCTTTTCAGGTGGACATGTTCGTCTCAAACTGTAGTGGTGCCGATCCATCTCTGCGAAGAGGTGATGCCGTCGCCGGTTTTCTACGCCACGGTGGTGCCCATAGTCTCGTGGCTGCTCCTTAAGAAGCTGGTGCTAGATCCTATTGCAAGGGAGCGCCAGGAGCGCGAGCGGCAGAGGACTATGGAAGCTAATTATGAAAGGTACGCCTTTATTAAGCGTCTGGCCAATTGTTAACTGAATTCCAAACGATCTGGAAGTAACTTCTAACTCAATCTTGATTTTCTACGAGTAATGTAGTCTAATAGTGCATTTTCATTATTGTCTGTCTTTCCAATGCTGCAAATAGATTCTCAAAAGAATTTAAACGTGACCTCTCCCAAATGTAGTTTTTAACTGAGGTATTTACGACGGTTTAATAACAACTCAACCAGCAGATAATCACAATGTGCTTAAAAATTTCTACGCGGATCTTTTAAGTGTTCCTATTTTAAATGGTTAAGGTTTTAAGAGTCTTTTAAGGGTTTGATAATAGTTACCTACTGCTTATATATTTTCTCATATATTTCTATTTTCTAGAAGTCTTAGCTAAAAGATCCACTTTACTTTTTTCATGACTCTTATGGTGTGTTTTGAAAGATAATATAATATCTATTATTTGATGTGAATGTTTAAATTTCTGATAGTAATTGGGGTATCTTCTTACTATTTTTGTAGTATTTATAGCATGTTTGTTTGATGGTGTATTTGTGTATTGAAATTGTGTTTTCATTTCATGACTTCATTGAACATAGCTTGATTAGAACAACAATTGACCTGAATGCAGTATCGCCGCACGAGTTGATTATATTGGCGTTATGGTATTTAGCATTAATTTGATTACATTACAAATTGGTTTAATATTGTTTACTTAAAATTATTGGTTTTATATAAAGAGTATTATATAAAATCAAACTAAATTGAATACAAATTATCATTGAAATAAATTACAAACACGTTTATTTGACAGGTGTCATTAAAATGCAGGTGTATTTAAAAGACTATATAGTATTAGTAAGCCAGGCTATTCAGGCAGGATACTGAATTTTAATATGTAGTTAAAATAAATAAACATCTTAATATAAATTTATTCATCATGAACATTGTTTTTTTTAAACTAACCTACTGTCAACAGACTAGTTTATAAAATTAATTTTACTGTAGGTTATTCATGTGAACCACTATAAAAACTCGTGAAAATAAAGATTCCATCAATCTCTAATAGTATTTGTTGTTAGAACACTGGCTAGTACTGGCTTAAGCTATATTCCTTCAAAGTACTAGAATTAGTTCAATTTAATGCCAGTTATCTACATAGTAATAATACACATAGCGAAGATCTGTTGCCCCTTACAACATTTAAATCGGTCGTTTTTAAAATAATAATTATTTGTGACTTCGCCCGAACAGATTGCAAGAGATGCAACGCCAAGCGCGTGTTACTGTTGAACTGATGAGGGCCACGTACTCCAGGATCCGCAATGACGAGGAGAAGAAGAAGGGTTTAATCATTATCAAGGCAGTTTATGGAAAATTACCATCAGGTATTTTTACAATTGTTGATATTATATTATTATAATTGCTGTTTACATAATTCATACAAATCTCTCACCCATGTCTACCGCCACATCTTAAAAATTGGTATTGCTGTGTTCCGGTTTGAAAAGTGAAAGAGGCAGTAAAATTACGGGGTAATGTACGGGGTAATATCTTCAAGTCAAGTTAGAGTTTGGCAACGCGCTAGTGATATCCTTCCTACGAGCGTCTATAGGCTTTGATGATGCTTAATATCACGCGAACTGTATTTTTGTATATAAACCGACGATCGACCTAATATAATATAAAATAATTATCGAAATTGAATCTGATTTCGAAAGAAAACTAAAAAAAAGCAATACTTTTTTGATATTTTTTTTAATTAATGTTTTCAGTATATTGAAAAAGTATTATTTTTTGTTATTATTGATTCTTGCTCTCATTATTTTTATATTACTAGACAAAGTAAACAAGCGTGCGATGGTCTCACTGTAGCCTGTAGACTCTGTGTTTATATTGTAACTTCAGGATATTATGACGGATTAACCAGTAATTTCATTGTTTCTTTCATCTTTGACATTGGAATTTTGTAACGCGTACACTGCTGTTTGCGTTAATATAAGTTAGTTCAAATGAAGTACCAATGCTTTTATATTTAAATTGCTTTGTATATTTAAAAGGTTCGTATTTCAAAATAAATACGCCAAAAAATGATTCAAAGAATGTTTGTCAATCTATATTATACTAGCTAACCTAACAGACGTGTCGTTGTCCTGTCAAAGATATACTTATACTGGTATATTTACCCGGACAAATAACGCGACAAGAAATTTATGTATAAAGACAGTCGTCCCGTCCCGGCCGAAGTAGGGGCGTTCGAGTACAGGTTAAAATTTTTTCCCGTTTGTAGGGATCCCTGAAGTTTATTAATGTAATATTGGATACTTATTCAATTACCATACCATACATAATTTGGAATAAAAATAGATTGGGTCGATAAATCCTTACTAATATTATAAATAATATCTAGTAACTCTGTCTGTCTGTCTGTCACGCAATCATGCCTAAACTATTGAACCGAGTTAATTGAAATTTGGTGCACAGATAGTCTAAAGCCTGAGAAAGGACACAGGCTTTTTCATTCGACATAAGAGTTGTTAGGGGTCGAATGGGGGGATAAAAAGTTGTAGGGAAGTATCGCTATTGTTAGAGTTAGAAGCTTAAAATTTATTTATTAAATAGGCTATTGATTTGTATATATAAATGTATATAACATTATTTTTAGTTTATATAAGTTAAAGTAAAAAGGTATGGTGCCCAAAGAAACTACTGCACACGGACGAAGTCGCGGGCACAGCTAATTGAGATATAAACTATTCTATCTGTCAAGTCGGATCAAAAAGCAAACAGGGCTGACTGTTTTTTTTACTTTGCTCAATTTCGTTCAGTATTTTAAGAGTTTATCTCGGATAAACAATTTCGTGACTTTGATAACTGGAGAGTTTGAGCATGTTTGTATATTTGATACTGTTTCCTAACGGAAAGGTTGATCTCATCCGGTTAAAATTTGGAGTAACACAGGCTACTTTTACAAGTAAAAACGAGTTCTCGTTAGATAGATCTGGCTATTTTTCTCTATGGAATTGGAACGACTTTTTTCAGTTTAGCTGTCAGGGAGCCAAATGACTTTTCTCGGAATAACATGAAATCATCAGGGATGAGATATAGATGTGTGACTTCGCGGGAGGAAAGCTAGCATAAAGATAAAAGCTACGCTAAGCTAAGTTTGCTCACTCATCACGAAATCTCAAAAACTTAAAATGCTAGGATTTTCCAATGTTACATGGGGTTTCTTTCAGAATACACGATCCACTGACTGGACTTTCAATGGCTGGTATGGTGACATTTGCTAGAGGTAGATCTTTTACAAACGTTGTCTGCATCGGTATCTCACAATCGGCCTATGGGCCGCGCTGGGCAAGCGTGTTGACAATCGCAGAGCGCAGCTTTCGCGACGGGGATGCTGCTGCCTATCCCCGCCCTGTGCATTTGAGCTGCAATGTTTTGGATTTATATACCGCCATCGGTCGGTTCCGGTACCTTAGTTGCATCTTACGACACCTGGTACAAGGGAAGGTACTATTCTACTCTGCCGGTACCTCACGCCCAGTAAATGTATGTGTGTAAAGTGATTTTTTTTGTCTCTCCAGGCGCAAGCGATCACGAGATAGCGGTGGAGCAGACAGGCGACGGCTCGTTCTCGCCCGAGTCGCCCAGCCTCTACACCGAGGTCATCGACGTCACGGTACCTGTGCAATGCCTGATCAAGGACTCGCGGCTGGAACTCCTGGAAGCTAGCAAGGTAATGTGTTAAATGTTTTTGTCGAACCAGTTATATTCTAGGGAATGCCACAATTAAAATACATTTTGTTTGCTTGTTTCAAGGGACAAAAAAAATACCTACTAATTAGTGCAAAATAAAATTTTATTATGCCTTTGTCAAGCGGTGGATTGTCCCAAAGAGAAATCAAATTGCACCAGTTGTATGCGGCCTGCGTCCAACGCGATCGTGTGATTCTAGTCATCGCGTGATCCTCGTCCTTTGCTGCCATTTATGTTTTAATAACGTCAAATAATTTTTACTATTGCTTTAACCTAGTTTACCTTAAGTTTATAAAGATGCTGATTGTTCGCCTTTTCAAGTTTAAAATGATGATCTATCAGCAAAGAATTTAGTAGAGTCATGCATTTCATAATTAAGGATAAAGGATATCATATTTCTACAGTTCTTCATGAGGATACTTACTTATTGCAATTTGTGCCAACAAATTTTCTATAACTCCTTAATGATTTATATAGATTGATTAGAATGACAGATGTCATTAAAGAATTTTCGCACGGGTTTGTTTTTGGCTTTATCGTATTTTGCATTATAATTTGTTATTAGCGTTGTTTACATTACCACGGTTTCACATATAAATAATATTATGTAATACCTAAAACCAAACCTAACATTAATATAATTTAAAAGTACGTTAGTTTGTTAGACAGACACTAATCCAGCTATATTTAAAGGATTTCAATTTAAGTCGTTTTTAGTTATGTCGATTTAGCTTACCGGCCGCGACTTCATCGCGTGGATACCACTTTAGTTTTGTTTCCAGAGGAATCTTTGTCGGGATCAAAGCCATACCCACGTCATTTATCCGTATGCCATCGAAATTGTTTCATCGATTCTGGCGTAAAAGTGTATGTACTAAACAGAGAGACAGATAGACACAGACAGTTTCCAAAAAACAATGACACTAATTCTATTTTTACTAGCTTCGTCATAGCGATATATTATTGAGTCTATAATCCATATTTGACCATTCAGAATTTGCTTAAAATATTTGTAATTCCACTAGTAGTAAAAAATCCCAAAGATCGGCGCGTCCAAACAAACATACAATTCATTAGTATTATATTTGCATAATAATAAGAAATAATAAATTCCCATAACATCTTGTACCTGACCTTGGTATTTTTGACCTGACTCTGTGGTAAGTCGCTTAAAGCACTTATTTTACAGACGCCAAACAATATATCATATAGAGGAATCACTAATAAACTACTTATATGCATATATTAACACCCAGACACAGAACAAACACAAATATCATCCTATAAATATTTGCTCTAAGTGGGAATCGACCCTTGGCCCACAAGATAGGATCCCTACCACCTGTGCAATCGCCATAATTTAACCAGCATCGTTAAGTTCTGGACGTTGATACTTACTTTGCACCCCCATTTACCTACTTAAGGGGTAAATATTCAAAAATCCTTTATTAAAAGAAATAAAATAAATATTCCTGAATAAAAAAAAATATTCTTCTATTTTATCTTAAATATTAAGATCTTTAAACAGAATTTTATTCGATTAACTCCAAAAATACCTATGTTTCATACTAACTTTGCAACACCGTTTTACTCCTTTAAGGGTTGAATTTTCAAAAATCCTATCTTAAGATTCCCCTACGAAGAAGAAAAAGAAGGAACCGCTGTACAAAATATAAATTTCTCACCCTCATAGTTCAGGCCCTGCGTTAATATGTCAGTCAGTCAGCTTCTTCATTTTTATATATAGATTCATTTTGAAGCACCAGGACTGTCAAAAATAAAATTACTTTTAAACGGCTTTAAAGCGCGGCTTTATTCATAGGTGTTTATTTATTGTTCGACTTGTATTCATGAATTGGTAATCGAAATAAGAAAATTAAATAAGTTTTTTTTAAAGCCGTTAAAAGCAGTTTTCATTATGATTAGTGAACGCTTAAAAATATTTTTACCATCTATGTCCGTCAGTTCATCTATCACAGAGTTCTTGTTTTACCGAACCGCATTCGGTGGATGCGTGAATTCACTAGTTACAAGCAGGGCGAAGTTTCCGCGAGAACTATAATTAATACTTAGTTTATGTAAAAATGCTGATAGCGTAATTCGATATAACAATAATTATATGTGCAACATATTCGTAAATAAGACAGTAAAATTTTCTCATGTACCATGTTGACGTAGAATATCCACTGCTGGTGATTGGCCTTCTAATAGCCTTCGGACGTCCACTGTTGGACTTATGAATCATATCAGGTAGTGGACGCTCACAGTAGAACATAGGTATTATAACAGTCGTAGGGTGTCCACTGCTGGTGATTGGCCTTCTGATAGCCTTCGGACGTCCACTGTTGGTCTTATTAATCATATCAGGCGGTGGACGCTCACAGTATGACATAGGTATCATAACAGCCGTGAAACCCTCACTGCTGGGTAAAATCATCAAGCCTTCATAGGCTTCATCGTTATCATCATGGCAGTCTTAACAACGTCCACTGCTGAACATAGGTCACCCAATTAAAAGGGGCATCTGCCTATAATTGCCGCGCTGGGCAAGCAGGGTGGCATTCTCAGAGCGCAGCTTCGCTACGTTTTGCTGCTGCCCATCCCCGCCCTGTTGCTTTTGAGTTGAGAGTATTCTATTTCGGGTACTGTTTCGTGTCGGTTGAAAAACCTCGGTCGCATCTTACACACCTGGCAAAAAGTTATGCATTAATCTAATTTAATTTATATTCCAGTCGGAGTTACCGGGCTTCTACGACCCGTGCGTGGGCGACGACAAACACCTAACCATCCAGTACATGTTTCATAACAACCTGCACATCTGCACCGTTGAGGACAAACAGGCTCTTATTCTTCCCAGAAACAGTAAGTACTTATTACTCGCTTGCTCCTGTCATAATTGTGTTTTTCGTTTTTTCTACTGGAGATTAGAAATCGCCAGATCTCGGAATTGACGAGATCTCGCGGTTTGTTATTTGTTGTTATTTATAATCTGTGCTTTACTGCACTGATAGTGATATATATATATACAAGGGTTCAACTAAATTTAGAGAAGAAAAAAAAATACTCAGCGACATCCGTAATGGGACCTGGGAAGAACTCAGAATTTGATAAAATGTATGTGGTACGCCTAGATCAATATCGTATTAACTAAAACAATCTGCAATTAATTCGTATATTAACATTTTTTATAGCTATATTTTATAGGTCTTATAGGTCGGTAATCACTTATTTTGAATTTGGTTATGATAGAATATTTTTAGAAATCCACAAGTATGACCATATAGGGGTTATGTTATTTTCTTGTTCATTGCTGAACAATTAAATTGACCTTACGATTTTAAAAGACAAGCCGCATGTATCGTTTCAGATCATAGGATAAAGAGCCAATCCTGAAATTTAAAACCCAGGCGGAACACGCTTCCGCGCCACCCGGGCATCCACCGCAGAAGGATGCTCTAGGTGCGCGCCCGCCGAGGAATCCAGAAAAGTGTTGTGGCTTCATAAAGGACTACTGATGACAGCAAGGACATTCCAAATATAAACTCGGTTGTAGCTCGGTTTGTGACGTGAAAAGTGAACAGATGTTATTTGAATGTGTTATATAGCACAAGAATCGTGGATGTATTTAAGCTTAGATTAACCGTGTTATCTTACATTACTAGTACACTTGGCATCATGTGACTTATGGCCTTACTTGTTGTAAGTGACGTGTGTTGGTAAAAACTTGTCCAGTTCGACTTGGCGTTCAATTGGTTGTCAATTTTTTGACGGGCTGTTACAAGAGATTCGTTTAACAATGATTTTGTGCAGCATGTCATATCATGGTATTAGAGTTTTGATAATTCATTGTGAATGATACTGTTAGTGATTCGATCAATACGTTTTCTTATATTGATTTCTATTGTATTTGAGTAGATAGTTAAAATGGAAGATTGAATGATGAGATAGTTAAAATGTCTAGACAAATTAACGTTAAGTTTCGCGTCTGTTTCTACTATTTATATATTCTCTAACATATATACATTTGTGAGTTTATATTATAACATACATTTTGCGACCAAAGAAATTAATGTAATAGATAAAATTTCTGACTGTAGCTTTCACTTTATGTCTGTTACCAATAATTCCCGGACACTACTAAACCGTAGATTATATTTATATAGTCAAGTAATTAAAACTAACAATAATCATAGTATTTTTTTCAAGATTTTAATAATGTATATATAAAATTGTAGGACAAATTTCAAAGGTGACTAGCTATCCAGTGTAGTTGTAGAATGCAGTTCTCTATAAATGCGTTTACCCATTCTTGATGTACGTTGTTGTCATGTAATGATGAAATAATATTCTTTCTAATATAAATATTCAACCTTTAATTGTTCACGGTTCGTTATTGCACTAGTATTTATCTATTGCCGATGCGGTCACCTGGCCACTTGCATCTATATGGCTTGTTACTTTTAAATAGTTTATATGGAATATCCGAAGGATACTTCTGTGTTGTATATCTTAGTTGACTGTAAGCTTTACAATTATTTTTCTGGGTTCCAATTTATGCAGCTGTATAAAACCTTTATGTATGTTTATGAATAATGATAATAATTATTATATTATATAAATTCTGCTATGACTAAAATATATTGAATGTTCTTAGATTGTATTGCCTTTAGAAAAAAACGTTTTAGTATTTTTTTCTTTTGATGAAGTTATAATGTGCATTTTTTTTGTTGTTTTTTGTAGGAGGTACGAGAGGTAAATGTTCTATATATATATATAACATAGTATTTGTTATAATAGTGCATTCTTTACCCTTGGCGTTATCAATACGTATTGATATCTACTACGAAAATAAAGCATATTATTGTTGATTTTTTTCTCTTATTTATAATTTTTGTAGAAGTTGAAGAAATTGGATTAGGCAGACTAGCTCCTCGTCTGATGGTTTGTTGATATTACAGTATCTCCAGGGTCTGTTCGATTCGTAACTACTGTAGTGGTTAAATGAAAAGTAGGTTACTATATTAACAACTATTTTATGAAATAACATAGAAACTTGTGATTGCTTAAATCTTTATTATATTCAATTAAATTTGTTATTAAATTATTATATTAAACTTGTTATTAAAAAAGTAATAAAAATAATTAACTTACTTGTTCTCTGCTTAGAAAGAAATCTGCAAATTGAATCATTAAATAATAAACAATTTCAAAATAATGATTCTAATATTTAATTCAGCACTAAATTTGCTTACTGCACACTAGAATGAAAACTAGACTATTAATCCTAACACTTACTATAATTAATTTATTTATTTAACTTTCTGCACAAAATGTACAAATGGCGGACTTAATGCCAGATGGCATTATCTCCCAGTCAACCATTACACAAAACAGAAAAAAAAAA
>JACJUM010003259.1:11300399-11611647 GCA_020976665.1 Heortia vitessoides
AAAAAAAAAATATATATATATATAGTGGTGCAGGCAATATATATACAAAATAAATAAACGTGGCATACATATTTGTATAAATAAACGCAATAAATGCATATGATATAAAAAAGTATATATATTCATGAAATAACGTACATCAGAAATAGGGTTATAAAGTCAGAGAAGTAGCATCAGTAAATAAAGTACGGAGACAGCGTTTCAGGATAAATTTGTTTGGGGATTGCTTAATATTCAACGGAAGCTCGTTCCAGAGTCGTATAGCTATGCTATACCATAGTCACTGTAAAAGAGTTTGTCAAAAAACTAGAGTGATGAGGAGTTAAGAGCGAAAGAGTATTAGAAGAACGGAGATTACGTTCGTGAGAGGAATGCTTACAATCCAGTCGAGTGACAGTTATTCCAGTGATATCCCAGCTTGTGATTCCACTGCTGTGTATAAGGCGACGCAAATATTAATGGACTATGAAAAATAACGTATGCCACGAGATTTTTTTTTCTAGGCTCCTACGACGCGTTGATATTGATAAATAGCCTTAATAATAAGATTGATAACTGTAAGAAGAAATATCCGATTCGGTAGATAGTTGCTGTGATTATCCCGTTCACTCTTCGAGCCTATTTTGTCGTAAATAGGGAGTAATTCGACGAATATTTTAATACTTGACGGATCCGATGGTGCATGGTTCGGTAGTTCAACTATCAAGTATTTTGACGGTAGAAATAGGTGAGAGTGCGGCACCAATGCAGATGACCTTTTGTATGAGGTCGTCCTTATGTAGTGTACGCGTAATTTTTATAAAATATATAAAAAATATTCACATCTGTGAAAGTCCGCAGCCCCGCCAGTTGCTGAGTCTGAGCCACGAACCTGAACGCATGCGCGACTAATAATTGCACAATTGGCTATTTGCATATCGAGTGTCTTATAAGACCACCAATTGGCGCAGCTGAATTCAACGAGGGATTAACTAAAAACGAGGTCCAAATAATAGTACCGTGTAACTAAATATGCAATTTATTTTATAGTATATAGTATATGCTATGTAGCATTTTCAAATACAAGACTAATTAAAAATGAATAGTCATATTTGGCTTATATTCTTACATCAAAAGAAAGCGTTTAATATTATATTCCCATCCATCCTTTAAGAATTTCTAGTTCCTGCAGGTAAGTCAGTGCCGCCAGTTTCTCATAGACTAAACACTAAATGCGAAAGTGTTCGGAGAATCAACTTTGACATTTGCCATGGGGACGGCTGTAACCTTAGGGTAAAACAAGTTACTTACTTCCAGGGGGAACAAGAGGCCCCGCGTGACAAGCATAAAATAAAGTGCGAATTTGGAGATAGAAAAATAGTACCTACCTTAAAATATTAATATATACTTTTGTGTCTTTTATGTGTAAAGTATCAGCAAAATACATATTGAAAAAAGCACATTGAACAACAGTGACAGTAAGCTCGTTCTTATAACATTTTATCCTCACTCTACGAATGAACTTTATGGGGAAATAAAACTATTGCGCATACGGAGATATTTATTTTTAAGGTATGCCTTAATGCGCATAGATTCTGACCATAACAGCCCCTTAGCAATAAGAGTCTACATTACCTTGTGTGAAGGCACGATTTGCAAATATATTACCTGCTTGAATGCTGTAAAGTTTCTTTGCGGTTAATGGAACTTGTGTTTGGGAGAGAATATTCAAGTAACATGGCGAGTCATCTTGATCTCCAAGTCAATATCTTGTGTAAATTAAGGTGAATTTTAAAAGCCCGGATGGTAGAAACATAATTTCGAACTTTTTAATGATTCCATTGCAAATGTATGGTATTAAATTATTACAACCGACTTTAAAAAAAAGAGGATCTCAATTAGACTGAACATTTTTCTCCCTTTTTCTATACGTCGCCCAAATTTATAGTTCTCAAAAAGTACTGGATCGAATTTAATAATTCTTTTTTTTATTAGAAAGCTACATTATCATTAAGTAATATAGGCTATATATAGTAGTACTAGATTACTTTAGAAATTCCTATTAAAACCAACCAAAGGTGTAAAAAAACTAGCCATAAAATGTCTTTCATCGCATACGCTGTGAAGAATATTAATGATAACATAAAAATTGTTTGACAATATTATAGAATATATCAATATCTACAAAAACTTCGCGAGACCATATGTGTCAACTATTTTAGTCACGTCACTATAACTACTTTTTTACATTTAACAAATTGATAGAAATGCCGATCAAAATCAGATCGTGTTATACATACCATTTATAATTTTTTATCCAAATAAATAATTAAATATTTAAGACTGATTTAATACTGATAATTACTTTTTGAATTGTTGAAATAGGACATTCTATTCAAAAGATATCATGAAATTAAAATAAAAATACGTGCAGGCGGCGGCCGCCACGCAGCGCATCGAGTAACTAACTCGACGAGAGCAATTGGATTTGGCACTATCTCGAGTAGAATCTCCTGGATATCAATACGTTTTGTTGGCACCAACAAATACCACAGCCAACGTAGTGTACAGGGAAGCTAAGATAAGCATAATTTTTTTCTAATTTAGTGATTCATGGTCGTTTTAATTAGTATGCTTAAAACTTAAATATCTGTACCTATATAAATACCTGTACCTACATATGTCTACCCATGCAAAGCCGGGACGAGCCGCTAGTAGTACATATAAATGGCACCTATGTTTGTCTCAAAAGTCCCAAATACGAGTAGAGCAAGAAAATCTAGCAATTACGCGATCAGTGTTTTATATTATAAAAATATTCAACAAATATTTTTTTAGAAAAATAATTAATGAGTGCCCGATTTTTTTCTATTAATCTGTTCCAATTTGTCGTTTTACGCTAGTAAGTAGTCTTTTTTCAAAACACCTTAGAAAATGTATCTCATGATACAATCATAAAATCCGTTAAATAATTTTTGAGTTTTTGCGCTCTAAAATACGACTCTTGGGACTTTGCTTGATTATAATTTTAGTGATGACATTATGGCTGCAGAGTTTTTATGTAACCAGTTCGCGAGACGCCTCAACTTGCTAAGCAACAAAATTTATCAATCTCTACTTAATATTTAATATTATAAATGCGGAAATAACTCTGTCTGTCTGTTACGCTTTTCCTCTTAAACCTCTCAACCGATTTTGATGAAATTTGGCACAGATAATCTTTAGACCTTGAGAAAGGACTTAGGCTATTTTTTAATTATAAGGGTCAAAAGGGGAGATGAAAAGTTGTATGGCAGTTTCGCTATATTTAGAGCTAGAAACTTAAAACTTATTTTTGAGGCCATTGATTCGATATAAATAAAAATGACATTCATAGTTTATATAAGTTATGGTAAAGAAGTATGGTACCCAAAAAAACTAGTCCACGCGGACGAAGTCGTGGGCACAGCTAGTTTATTATAAAACTAGCAGAGCTCCGCGGCTTCACTCACGTAATTCCCCTTCCCATGATAATATGAGCCCATTGTACCCAGAATATGTTACATACGAGTATGTCACTTGCTGTTAATATATTTTCTTTTCATAAAAGTGTTTTTGAAATGAGTTCAGTAATGTCTGAGTTTATATGTTACAATTGTATAAAAATATAAGTCCAGTGTACATTATTCTGATTTAAGTAGCGGTCTCGTATGAAAAAATATTTAAAATAGGTCTAGTAGTTTTTGATCTCTCTTTTTTATAATATTAGTAAAGAAAAACAAACAAAAATGACCAAGTTATGTTTACAATTCAGCGATATTCAAATTACAATTCCGTCTTGAACCACAGGATTTTCCATTACACTAACATTTATTGTATCTTATGGTATATGGTTATAAGTATAACCTGTTTGGATAAAGGTATAGTGCCTACTTTATGTACATGTATATATTTTTTTATAATATGAAGTCAGCAAACAAGCATACGGTCCGCTTGACGGTCGGTCGTACGGTCCGCTTGGCAAACGTGACCGCAGTCTATAGACACTCGTGTCATCACAAAGATATCACTAGCGTATCGCTAACCTTGTAAACTAATACTATTTCACATTTACCCAGTTATTTACTCAATGATATCAGCTGCAGGGCGGTCATTGCAGCACATAGGCCTATTGGTAATCACTCAGCTAAGCTAAGCTGATTGATTTGAGCTAAGTAATTACTAATAGGCCTAGAGGACCGACTGATACGGTCTGTGTCCTGCGCGATCTTAAGGATCAGTTCGTCGATCCACCGTTTTACTGCACAAATTAATTCTGCTATATCGAAGCCCACCAAAGCTAATTTCTCTAACATTAAGCTACGGAGGCTCTTTTTGTTAGATAATTTATCCTTTTTTGCATGTAGTATGCTTTTGTATTAGAGAACAATAGCTAATAAATCCGGTCTCGGCGCGAAGCGGCCATAAGTATGCGATCGAACACACTCAACGATGTTCGTACTAATGTGTACTGCCCAGGCAACTGGTGCGAACATAGCGATCAATTATTATTTTTTTATTATTTATTTTTATATCACAAGTTGACAAACAAACCGCTTTAAACCGGAACAGCAATGCGCACATTGTGACCGGGTGTTATTTATATATCTATTTGTAATTAGTAACACAAGTGCTTTAAGCTATTTATCTCGGAGTGTGGTCAATGGATGAGATGTTGTGTGAATTTTACGATTCCTTTTCTTATTATCTGTCTAGTCTCTATAGACATCGAACAAGTTCGGATTTATATCCGCTGCAGCCTTTAGCGCGTTGTTAACCTTGGGACTTGAGAATATTATGTAACATTACCCAGTAATTTCACTGCCTCGCTCACCTTACCAGCCGAATATTTGGCGGGAGAGATATGTGAGAGGGAGTTACTAATCCAGATGACCCTTGTAAATAGATGCTTGTATTAATGTACATCGAAAAATAAATGTGTTGTAAGGAACATTGCGTGTTTCATAAAAGTGATGTCTGATTTGATATATTTGAAGTCAATTTTAAGCTAAGCAGTCGTTTCACGCGTAGGTTGGTATTTAAGTAGGTATTTTTAGCAACATATCGCTTAAACCTGGCTGACAAATTTACTGACAAAATTAAATTCGTGGTAATTATATATTCTGATTGACATATATCAAGTGTCGTAATTATCTACATCATTGTAGTCACAAGTATGTATTTACCACTACCATTTCTCTACACACGATAATTGTCCTGTGTCAATTATCGTGTGAATAATTGGGATATAAAAAGGCGATGTTGAAGGTAGTAGTATCCAATCGCTTATGAGTTAGAGCCAACAGCAAGTTTTTTTTTTGTTATTATAACGTACTTACCAAATATGTATTACATTAAAATTTAAGGTGACTTATTAAATAAAATATTTGTTTGTAACTCACACTGGCGTAGATAAGATACGAAGATAAGAAGATACTATGACTAGACTGCGGTATTTTTTAAGTCTATTATATAAGCCCAAAGTTGGTTGAACGTGTCACGAATCCATACCAGTAAATAAACGTGGAAGACGGCTGTTTCGTTGAATTGATTTAAATACAATTTGAATCTCTGTTTTTCCGTAGGGAAAAACGACAGAGAACGTAGGCCGCTTTTGATTTAGATAAAATTTACGCGGACCGTGTGGCGACCTAGGCTAGGTTTTAAATTATTTAAAATCGTGTCTTTTCAACTTGGACCATACACGCTACTATGTGTGTGGGCTCATAATTCAAGAATAGGTACATTTGTTGCAATTTTCTTGTTTTAAACCCTGTTATTGAATTATATCCGTGCGTTTAGAATTATGATTAAAACGATTCAAATGTTTGTATCACCAATCACCGCTAACATGGAAAATTTAGTAGTGCCTGCAACTTAGGCGTCTCAGAGTAGTTATTGCCCGTAATGTTTCCTTTGCTTGCAACGCTGGCAATTAATGTGTTGTATCTATTAAGAAACTGCCATAACAATTAAAATGCACCTGCTATACATCATTGTAGAATTATTTTATTGGTTCTTCATTGCCGTTCTGAGTAGGTATTGGCTACCAATAAGTTTTGATCAGCTGACCGATGAATTTGCATCGTCAGGAAGTACGGGCATGTTATCTACATTACTTGTAGTCGTCGAGGGACATTTCCTGCAAAGTGCGTGCAATTATGAGGCAGCATTCGATCAAACAAAGCGACCTGGCAATTGTCTACATTGTTTGAGCGATCTAAATGGATACTATAGCTCGTGCTAAAGCATCAAGACGTATCAAAGGCTTATCTGCCCACAATATTATATATACACATTCTAATGACAATAAAAGATTATTATTTCCTTAATTTAAACACTTATCATTTATAAGAAAGGAATGATTGTATATTTTATTATATATTATTAGCTACTTTGAAGCAATCTAGTAATCTATATATATATATAAAAGAAGATGCTAATTGACAGACTGACATATCGTCGCAGAGACTTAACTGTAAGGGTAAGAAAACTTGATATTTTGCACAGGGGTTTTTATAACGTATATTAAGAAAGGAATATTAGTTACTCTCAAAGAAATCAGAGGGGCAAAGTTAGTATGAATCTTTGTTGTTTTTTATTGAATGAAATTCTGTATAAAGGGGGTAAAAGAGGGGTGCAAATTTAGTATGTAAGTTATACAATTTAACGCACTTGAAACTGTTAGCATTATTATAAAAACAAGCCCATTCATATACGAGTATGTTGTTAGAACTTATACAGATAGACTAAACCGATTGCGCAGATGGTAGTACTCCTATCTTGTGCGTCAAAGGTCGTGGGTTCGATCCCCACTCACAATAAATATTTACATGATGAATGTGAGTGTTTATTCTGTGTCTGGGTATCACCAAAGTGATTTGTTCTCAAAGTCTAAAGTTCAATGCATATATACGCGTTTAACATATTTATGTTCCGTTAATATAGCTTGATTGAAAAAATTTATAAGTTAACACACATAAACACACATGTTTTAGTGTTGTAATTTATACTTTATTTTTTGAAGTTGTATGTGTACATACCTACTTCTTTCGTGGGGTAACTCATGACAGGATGAGTATTGTGTTAATACTTAATAATGGTTATTATATTATTAATTCTTTATTTGAGTATTTAATTTTACCTTATACTTTCAATTCTTTTAAGGGCTCGATGGCCTCGATGGCTCGATGGATCGTAATCCTATCCTATCGATAGATAAGATAGGAATAGGATTGATCCCCACCCAAGACAAACATTTATATGACGATATGTATATTTTTTCTGTGTCTGGATGTTCAAGAATATACATTTAAGTCTAATATATGTAATTTATCTGTTATCTTAGGGACTTTAACACAAGTTCTTTAAGCGAATTGCCACGGCGTCAGGTTAGGATATGAGATGCTGTGTTAATATTATTATTATTTTTAACCCTTCCTTTGCAGCGTAGGGCGTGGATTCCTATAAACCATAAAGCACATATTATAAAACAAAGACGCTTTCCCTGTCATTATAGCCCTCTATGTATGCTTGAATCTTTAAAACTATGAAACAGATTTTAATAGTTTTTCTTTAAATAGATACGGTGATTAGAGAATAGTATAACGTTGGTAATTCCTAAATTTCAATTATTATAATGATTTTAAATTAAATTCGTGTACCATGTGCAGATTGAACCAACTTGAAAGATAGAATAGATCTTAAGTTACAGCCGTTATTTTATTAGTTATTTTAGTTTTAGTTATTTTATTGCAAATAATTTGTATATTATTTGACATTCACAATTATCAGATGGCGATATCTATTGATTAGATTGAGTACGTAGTAAATAGATGGCGCTGCTATGTTAAGCCAACGTATAATAAAAAACAAAATCACTTACCGCTATCTATCTCTTAGATCTTAAAATGTACGCACCACATTTTCATGCGCCTTTTTAATAGCTAGAGTGATTCCAGAGGAGGGTTTGTATGTATAATACATTTATTATATAAGTGAGAAACTCTTATCAAATTAGAGGTTCCCAATGTGATGATGTAAATAATTTCTTTTTAATTACTTTGCAAACGCTGGCTTAGTCCCACGAAATAGTTTGAAATAATGTACTATATAGTATTTAGTATAAACTTTTATAAGGCATGTAAGGTATAATTAAGTCTTCAAAAAAAGCTGTATATGGCTATCTGTTAAAGATACTCATAATACATATATACAAACTACGTAGTTATACATTTTTGTAATGATTTTATGTCTTAGAAAGATGTTTAGTCCTGCATGGGACATGGTACTCTTACGTACTTCTACTGCCAAGTAGCAAATCGCCTTATTATGCTTTAAGGGTGAGAGAATTATATATGCTCTGGTTACAAGGTTGGTGACATTCTATTTAGATATTTTGGATGACACGCGCGTTTACGACACGCTACAATAAAGCTTGACATCGCGAACCGTGATTAGTCACAAAATTATAGATTTTTTTAAACTTCCCAATGATGAAAAATGGCATATCTAGTCCGAAACATCACAACTCGGTATCTAATAATAAATTGAGATGGGTCCTATGCGCATTCGATATAGTGTTCCGATCCTGCGCGCCATAAGATCGTGGATTTCTATGATGAATTCTGTATTTGTTCTATCTTGTTTTAAATATGTACTAAATTATTATATTTGGTTTCCCTCTGTGGTCTATGACCGTAACAGTGCTTTAGGCAACTTCACTTGGGTCAAATGGTTTGAGATATTGTGTTGTTGAATTCAAAAAGGAATGAGAAGAGAATGTCTTCATCGTATTACAAAAAATGCGGATACAAATGTAATGTTTTCATTTAGTTCTAGATCGGCCAAAGAAAAAACAATTTTTGAAAGGTTTTTCAATATTAGTTTAAAAGTGATAAATTGATATTTGTAGGAGTTATTAGGAAACCTTATGATTTGTTTCAGCAGGGAATAAATACACCATATCCTCGGAGACGTTGACGCGGTATAATTGCGACTAGCTTTGAACATATATAATTTCTTATATAGTCACAGCGCGTCTAGGAGACGCTAACGCGACCAAACAAATGTGTCGCTGCACCATGTCTTCGGAGACGCTGACGCGATATAATCGCGACTAACTTTAAATATACATTATTTCTTATACAGTCACGGTGCGTCTATGCGACGCTGACGCGGCTTAAACAAATGTGTCCCTGCACCGTGTCTTCGGAGATGCTGACGCGGTATAATTGCGACTAACTTTAAACATATATAATTTATTATATAGTCACGGCGCATCTAGGAGACGCTGCTGCGACTAAACAAATGTGTCCCTGCACCATGTCTTCAGAGACGCTGACGCGGTATGGTTCGGTACGGTACGCGGTACGGTAACTTTTCATGAACATTGTTCGATGTCTGGAACAAGACAACTTCGTTTTGTTTTTCTTTGCTTTGACCCAAGTCCATAGTAACTTATAAACCACACACACACAACACAGGACCGTCGTAGATATTATATGTTATTATTCCATCTACTGGTATAGATATATAGTAAAATAGTAAGGTATAAGTGACAATGCAGACTTACACTCTAGCAGAATTTGCTTACATTTTCAGCAAATTATTGCTTGTAAATTTTAAATTAGACATAACATACTTACTAAGTTTGCAACGAGACAATACTTACACATGTACACTTCTTAATAATTTCTAATACCGGCTATTGAAAGTCCACTGCTGGACATAGGCCTCCTCAAGATAGGGGAAATGTTGCCCATAATTGCCGTGCTGGGCAAGCGTGTTAGCAATTGCAGAGCGCAGCTTTCACCATGGGGATGCTGCTGCCCATCGCCGCCCTGTAAATTTGAGCTGATTATGTATTACTGGAATTATGTATTACTTTGAAAATAATTATATTAATTATTTACTAAGCAATACATAAATCCAATATTACACTTATAAAAATATAGCTGTATAATATATGATATACTGTAGTAACATATTAATGTAAATTCTGCCATAAGGGTTGCATACACGCTATTTAAAAATACATATTTATGTAGCAATCCAAGTTAATAAATCTAACTACATAAATTTTTCATGATATTTGCGGCTAATGTTACTTTATTTTTCAACATTAATACCCACTAATTTTAAAAACATGCCACAGCTTATATATATATATATATATATATACGCTATATTACTCGCTACCTTGCAAAACGCACAGGTGTAGGTATTGATAACGCGTCCACTGCGCGTAGTTCTCGAGTGTAAAACTCTGCTGGAAGTGTCTTCGTTATCTAAACACGAGTCAATGTAGTCACTACTATTAGAACTTATTATCGGTAATATTACAATCGTTATTAATAACAAAGGCAGGTTGCCTGTCTACGGATATGGTGGATTCCTTCTATCCGTTTTTTACAACAAAGGTATTTTCCACTAATGACGTAGTAGGGACCATCATAAGAAGGTTGTAAATTTTTGCGGATTAAACGATTTCTTATGAATACTCTCTTACAGTTACTTAAATCACTAGGTAGAAATTACGAACGTCAGTTACTAGGACTATAAAATATATAGTCTCGGTTTAGACTCCGTACAATCCAACCAATATTTTTATAATAATCATGTGTGCTCATAAAAATCTCCTGGCAAACGAATTGTCTTACCATAAGCTAATTCTGCAGCCCTAACGCGGCTGTCACTGCAGGTTGCGGCTCGTAAATCCAACAACAAGCCTGGAAGTTCGTCTACCCAGCAGCTGTTGCAATTGAAACGTGGCATAAGAGACACTTTTATTGCTCTATGCCAACGTTCGATCATGCCATTGCTTTGTGGATGATATGGTGTACGCATTTTAGTTATATATAAGTATGAAAATGATCGTTTGTATGTTTCAAAGGGCATCAAAAACGAGATATCTAGCCTTCAAAAACTACTCTGGCTACAGTTTCCGCAGTGATATTATGTACGGGAAAAGCTATCAAATTACGCAGTATCTGTCCATCTGCCGATGAAGGTAACGGGTCTATTTGGACGTGTTGGAAACGGTCTGCACTTTCGAAGTCTTTCGAGGTCGAACTTTCTAGCAAGTAAGACAAGATCTAGCTCATTTAGACATATTCTTATCCATCATCATCATCATCATCACATCAGCTATAAGACGTCCACTACTGCACATAGGCTTCTCCAAGTAATCTCCAATAGGACCGGTTGTATAAGGCCTGTGTCTAGCGCGATCCTGCGTTTTTAGTGAGATGCCCTACCAAATGCGTACCAAATGCCCTGCCCATTGCCACTTCAACTTACTAATCCGCCGGGCAATGTCGGTAACTTTGGTACTGTTACGGATCTCCTCATTCCTGAATCGATCGCGCAAAGAAACTCCAATGCTCGGAGTTTCTCTTTCCATAGCTCGTTGAGCTAATTCAAGTTGGCCAAGAATCCCAATGATTAGAGACCACGTTTCGCTACCATAGGTCATCGCTGGTAACACACAATGGTCGAAAACTTCCTTATTTATATCGAGCCAAAACTAACGCTGTTTAATGCTGGAATTAAGACAACTAAAATGCAGGGTTTTAGTTGTCTTAATTCCAGCATGACTTAGATCGTGAACTGAATGAAAAGCATTTTGTCTGAAATCTTTAGCTAGATAAGGTCTTATTTTATTTGATGAAATCTCGCAAAAATATTTTTGACACAGTCTGGTTATAATGTATGCTTAAACCTCTATTTGCTATCCGACACTTGCAAAGCTTGACGTAGGTATTCGTCGCTAGCTTGTTGGGGCAAAGAATTGTTTCTATCCACGATAGCGTATCTGCGACTACATTTTGCTCGCCGCTGACATGGCGAATATCGGTAGTAAACTCACTAATTAAATTAAGAAAATCGCTCTTAAATTTAGAAGAAGTAAAATAAGAGGTTTTTATCAGTAGAAACTGTTAGTATGTGACCTTCAACCAATTTTTTAAAATATTTGATGGACATAAATGCTCCTAACAGTTACCTATCATAAGTCAAATATATCATTTCAGTTTGCAATAGTTTTATTGAAAATTATCTTAGTGGTCGCCAAACGTTGTTACATTTCTGTTCTGCAAAACTGCACCGACGCTAAATTAGCATCAGTTAGAGGATAAAAAAGTGTTGCGGCGCTTTGTAATCTTTCCTTACATTACTTAAACACTTCGTCAGCCTTATCAGTCTATTCAATTATAGTTTTATCTCTTTTAGGTTTTATGCAAGTATTTATTTTTTAATTCAAATTGATATTCTACTTAAATACTTTTAAGTATTTATTGTGAATTAGGTATGTATTCTTTACTTTTATTTAACGTTAAAAGTATATTTCTTTTTTTTGTTTTACTGAGATATAAATTAAATTTAATGCTCTGAAGTTCATACAAAGAACTTTATTATATTTGTATCAAAAATATTAGCTAAATTGTAGTAGCCAATGCCTCAGCAAGAAGATGTGATAAACGTAAAATTCATACTTTATGTAAAAATGTAGCAAATACTATTAATTAATACGCAATTAATGTATTAATTATATGTATTATAAATACGCCAACAAGATTTTTTACAATGATTGAAAATAACTATTACAAAAGATTTTTGCAATGTTGTGATCGAATTGCTTGAAAATGGGCCATACATACATACATACGTCACTGTTACTGCCACTTATTACGATCTTGGTATGCCTCTCTTGCTTCCCTTACTCGCATTAGTCCTTTCATAATCATCCAATCATCGTTTAATCTTGGTTGGTCTGGCATGACTATTCTTTAATACCTCTTCTACCTGGTTAAGATATGTTCGCCTCGGTCGTCCCATACCAATCCTTCCATTCACTTCCGCTCTATATATTTGTGCAGTCTTTCTACTTTCATTTATCCTTTCTACATGTCTAAACCATAATTAATATTAATATTCCTTTCTGTTTTGTTGTCACAACATTATCTTTTACACCACATCGATCTCTTAATGGGCCGTATTATGCATTTTGGTAATTGTTTTGTATTGGGATTGTTGATTGATGAATTATATAGAAAATGTGAAAATGCTTTATGCACTAAATTTCTGTAGCATTTCTAAAATATCAGTAAAGATACTTTACTCTAGTAGTTGATTTATCCCCTATCGATAAATCAATAAGCCTCAATAAATACAAACGTTCAACTTCGCTTGATTATATTGTGAACATTCAATTTAAACAACATTGATAACACAAAATTGGCAAAGCGTAAGCTATTTGAATCATAAATTCTCCTAAAAGAATAAAAATTGTGTAAACCAGAGGTCAATGTCCTAAGCAAGAGCAACTTAACTTGTGTAATTACACTACACCATTTTATGGCTAGACCTATGTTCAGCAGTGGTCGTTTTTAAGGTTGCTATGATGATAACTATGATGATGATGCAAATCCAGTGTATTTTTATTATATCTGTTATTAACCATTCTAGCGTGACTGAGAAAAAAACGTAACTTTTGCATTCATATTATTATCAACAGGATATATCCTGCCACCACATAATATTGTGTTTTGATAAAGGACAGGCTTTCAAATATCCGTCAGGTAGCGCAGGTCTTCAATAGCAGGAACTTCAATAATAAATTGATGACAGGTCATGTTTTGCTTGAGAGGCTCAAGGTGTATTATTTGATTAAATAAAGACTAATCATCAAAGCCAAGTATTCTTTACATGGATTAAAGTAATCTATTCATTTACGACAGTAACCTTCACGCAAGCTCGAGCCGCGCTGGAAAAATTTGACACAGACGCGACAGACCTTAATTTGCATCGGCACATTATTTTCACAGACTTTTAAATAAAACAAACATTTGAAACCCATATAAAAATTAATTCTAGGGACCTTTGGATCGGACATGTTTCTTTTTTGTATAATTATATGAAATTGTATTAATTAATTATAAAATTGTATGAGATAAATAAAAATAAAATTATAAAGAGTACTTAAATATATTACTATGTTTTAAAGTATTATATATGTGATTTTTTTTTGTTATTTATTAACCATATAATGTTTTCTTCGTAGGACATTCAGCAGTATATAGGTTGGTGCTGACGCTGAGTTGCTCGGTATGTGACCTGTGTCACATACTACTGTGATTTGATTAGGTCTTGAGGTATTTTGCGTTTTAATCTACGCTTTTTGATGTGGTTCCCCATTAATAGTCGTGCTGGGGTGTTTGGATGATGTTCAATCCGTTATTTATAGCATTTAGTATGGCGTTCATTTTGCTGCCTTACAGTGGGTATAGCCAGGTCACGGTGCAAAAGCTTGTTAAGTACGAACTAGGAAGTATTGGTTATCATACGCAGAGCTTTATTTTGGAGTCTTTGTATCATGAGTGAGATGCGGTGCCCCATAATTGGATCCCATGAGTCCAAACAGGCTTCAATATTGCCTAGTACAGAAGGAGTTTATTTTCGAGAGATAGTTGAGACTCTTGCCCAATTAGCCAGTAAATTTTTTGAATTTTGATACCCAAGTGTTTTCTTTTGGTGAAAATATGTTTTGTCTAAATAAGTCTTTTATCCAGGTGCTACTCAAGTTATCTCAAGTGATCTGCCTGTGGAACTTCAAGTTTGTTTAAGGGGACAGGAGGACAATTTCCCCTTCTTAAAATAAACGTTACTGAGAGTATGAAGCTTAATAATAGCTTAATAATAGTCACTATGTACAGCTAGTATGGCAGTATCGTCAGCGAAAGTTCCAGTTGTTAATGATTCAGATTGTGGCAAGTCGGCAGTAAATAGTAGATAGAATATAGGGCACACAAAACACTATACTGTGAAACTTCAGCCTAAATGAAACATAGGTCGGATAGTGTTTTCCCATTTTATACTATGAAATCATTTGAGTTTTTTTATATAAAAAGTAATCCTTCGTACCACACACAGTCAAATGCTTGAGTTAATCCCAAGAATGCGCTAGCACAGTAGAGTTTTGATTTCTGTGATTCCATTATCTTTTTTGTTAGACTGTGCACTTGGTCGATAGTGGCGTGTTTATTTAGAAACCGAAACTGATTGATGATCAGGAATTGATTGTTTGACTTTGAGTATAGTTAGGATTTTTTTGCAGCAGTAGAGCTTCGTATATTTTGGATGGAATTGGTAGCAAGCTTATGGGTCTATATGATTTTGCATCTTCTGGATCTTTATCTGGTTTAGGTAGCATTATTTGTGCTACCTGTCATTCTGGTGGATAGAACTGCAATCTATTCATGGCGTTAAATAGTGAGGTCAGGAAAAATGTGCCAGATTCTGGTAGTTCTTGTAATATGCAGTTAGTTATAAGAATGTATCCTGGTGACTTTTTGTGTCAGTCTTTTTTATAGTTCGTGCAACTATGACTTTATGAATTTAATAGGAGTTTCTGTCGTACCTTTAGGAGTATTTGAATAGTCATTAGTTTCCGTTACATTTGCTGAAAAACCCTCATACGGATGAGGAGTAAAAACATTTGAGAGATGTTCTGAAAAGGTTTCAGCTTTCTTTTGGTCTATTCGTGCTCAAGTACCGGCAGATTTTCGTATGGGAGGCAACACTCTGATAGGCTGGAATGGAATGGAAGTAGCATCTAGACCAGTTAGATAATTATTGAAACATTCATTTAGATCTTTGTCAAGGGTGCGTTTTAGCTGTCTGCTGACGTGATTGACTTGTTTTATTAGGGTCTCTGGTTTGTTGTCGGGGTTTACGTATTCTTCGTTTTTGTGTAATTTTATCCAAAATATTTTTTTCTACATAGTTGTCCAGGCTGCATCTTGCACACTTTTGTTAAAATATAGAACCTCTTCTATTGTTTTGTCATTGGATTTTAGAGTTACTGGTTCCTGGAATGCTTTGCCTGTAAGCTCACGAAATAGAAGACACTTGGTTCTTTCGTTATGCAGAACGCATTTTTTTTGCGCAGTCTTGGGCGTTAGTGTTTAGTTCTAGAATGATTGGAGAGTGATTTGTAGATAAACTCCGGCATGATATATTATCCTTTACGATTCCTTTGCTCAAGCAGAAATCGATGAGATCTGGTACTTTTCTTTTGTCTGTTGGCCAATAGTTTGGTTCACCAGATGATAAGTACATACTTTTTGTTTCGATGCATTGGAAAAGTTTCACGCTCTCTGGGTAGGACAAGCCAAAAACCTGCTACAAATCGGCCTCCAAGTGATTGAAAATAGTCATTAAACTCTTTATCCCTGATAATAAGTCTCGGAGGACTATAGAGGGCTGATATTGTAATGTCACTAATCCACTCTGTTATTACAACGTTTGTTGCTTGGATGTAGTTTTTGCAAAAGCTTTGGAGTACATGGTGCTTCATGTTTGTCCTGATGACAATGGTCGAGCCTCCATGCGCTTTGTTAACAAGGTGATCAGTGTGGTACTTAGTGTAACCTGGTATCCTGAAATAGCTTCTGGACGTAAAGTGGGTTTCCGAGATTAATAAAGCATACGCGATAGGTTTTAAGGAATATTTATAACTTTTCCGAGTGATTTGACAAGCCATAAGTATTCCATACGAATAATATTGGTGCTGTGAATGTGATGACATTTTTAATATTAAATCTGTAAACGTTTGGGTCATAATTAGGATTTGGTTCATGAGGGCAGCAAGTGTTTGTTGTATGACTTTGAGTTCGTTGTTGTTTTGGTTGCTTCTTCTCAATATTCAACGTTAGGTGGTTGTCTAGTATGATGTTCAGGGTGTCTTTTTGTGGCTGAGGCATACGATTTTTCGTTGTTTGTTTTTTATTTGTAGGTTCTTGTTTGTCGCTCTTGTATCCAAGTTTTTTTTTCTGTGGTTATTGTGTGGAGGAGGATATCTTACTTTTAACTGCTCCTTGTAGATTTTGCAGGCTGGCTGCATTTGCTGGCTGGTTTCCCACGCTGATTTAACCTGGTTTGATCTTTCTTTCCGTGGACAAGCGTAAACTTGCATATTTGTCTTGGCAGATAGTGCGATTAGAGTATAGATTTGTTACTTTATGGTCATTGACTTCAATGGATGTTTTTATATTTTCTTTATCTGTATGTAGATTTTTAAGCACTACTCTAAAACTGCGGTCTTGTTTTAGCTGGTATCTAAAAAATCGGTCTTCTTGGCCTTTAGTTCTTTATAGTTAATAGAGTATGTTTCGGCTGACTAAGATTGTATTTTATTTCTGACGTCTCGTAATACCCTAATTTTGTATTCACCTTTTACAACTTCTACCAGTAATTTCAGTAGAGGTTTTATATTTCTAACTTTATCGATAAAAAGTGGGGGGTCTTTTTAGTTTCGGTGATCGTATTTCAGGTTTATCTGCTTGCTCTATATGGTCGAGCACGTCGAACCTGTTGGATGTTGGCACTACTGGTGTTGCAAGCTTTTAGTCCAGTTTTGATTGTTTTTGGCAGCGTATTACGCCGCCTGGACTAGATTGTTGCCTTTTACCACAGTGGACTTCATTAAACTGCTGTCCTTCGATTTTTTTTTAAATTTTTATTTGCTAGCTCAAAGTCCACTTTGTCTTGATTAGTTACTCCGCCAACGGAATTTGATCTTGGTCGGTTTAAAAGCAAGTTACGAAGTAATTGCTGAGTTCAATTTTTAAGGTTACCTATATGTAATTTTAGTGATTTTTCAAGGTTTTTTCAGGGTCGATTTAATTCATCAAGAAGTCACCCTTCTTCAGTCCCATTCCCTCAAGAAGGAATACATCGACGTTTGCTAGGTCCGTCGACGTTGGCGCTTAGGAATTGCCTCTTGCAAGCCATGCATGGGGTTAGAGTGACTTTTTAAAGAGGTGTTCTACCTCTAGTCTGCGGCTAAGCCACGGCCCTCGATTCTGTAAGTAGTTATGAGCGAGAGAGTGGCGAGTTGTGGAGGGCATTTCCTTCCCACAGCGGAAGTTGGAATGTTAGGCCTAGGGTCTTTTCGGGTTAATTGCCGTCGCCCGAAGCTTGACATTGGTTGTTTCACGGCTGGTTTGATCTGCGTTCAGCCAACCCTCCCCTTTTTCATACGGGCTTCGGACCGTCAATGGCAGAGGTATTTTTGTGAATATATATTTATGTTTTATATTATATTCAGTAATTATAAAATAATTTGTAAAAATATTATCAAAAATATTATATTAGTGAATATGTAATGATGAACAAGTATTACGTAAGCATGCATGGGGGTAGGGGTTAAAAGCTTTGCTTACTGTTGTTGACAAGACAAGGCTGAAAGGAGGGTAAATAAATGTAATATATCTTAGCTTACGTATTACTTGATGGCCCCTAAGTATTTAGGTATTATATTGAAAAAAAAGTTAAATGTAATTAAACTACGAAATAGGATGTGGATTATATTATAAGTGTAAAACAATAAAATCGTTTTTGCGCCAATAAGTAGAAGTTGTCGCTGCTGCTGCACTTCCGCTGGTAGGCACTGTTGTTTTAGGTCAATGCTGTCGCAGAAATCTTCATAGATTAGGCAACCATAAAAAATATATGTTTCAGCATTATATTTGTAAATGTTTACTTAATTATTATATTTGTCCAGTCAGTGAGTACCCAGACATCTAAAAAAATATCATCATATAAATATATATGGATCGTGGGTATTGGACACTATACTCAAATAGTAGATGCTGCTGGTGGATCTTTCCTCAGCGTAACGAATTGTTCAAGTCAACATATTTAACGCATACACAACATGCCCCTGAAAAGGAATAACGATGCTTATTACACTATAATATAGTTGTAAAAGCCTTGAAGATAACCTCAAGTAAGATTGGCGCATAGACGATAGCAATTTTCTTGTCTAATTAATTTTCATCTTGCTGGTCATTCAGTACAATACGCTGCAATTTTCTGAAGGTATAGAAAAATTACAGGATATATCAATTTTAATAATATTATTCATCCAACAACAACGTCATATTTCCTCACTGTTTTAATTTAATTTATTAAATTTGCTTATGCTCTAGGACTTTAATCTTTATACAGGCTGCTATTTCAGTTTTTAAATAAGTACTTACAAGATTTTATTGATTTTAATGAAGAAAAGTGTATATTCAACACTTATGACCGCGTATTATCACTGACTTTTCTATTATTTGTCTAGTTTGACTAAAAAGTATACAGTCCGTGTAATAGTGCCAACCTTGTGATTTAAAGTAATTATGTTACATTACCCAGTATATTTACGGCCTCTCCCACCCTTTAAACCGGAATACATCAATGCGAAATAGGTCCCAGGATAAACTTTAAGCAAGCACGTGGGTCTCTTTATGAGAACAAGTGCATAACTATGCCACGAGTATCATTTATTGTCCGGCATAAAATAACCTTTTAATTACGATTATGAGGCTCCAGATTAAATTGTGTGCAAGTTTACATTTAGGTCCATTCAATTGTTCAAACTTTTAAAACATTCACATTCATAACATAAGCAGTATTTTTTAACACGTTTCTATTAGCTGCACCTGTCTACGATTAACTCACTTTTGAAGGGAAAGATTTAATTTTAACTTTGTTTCTTTTAAATTTAATTCGATAAGTTTATCTTATTATATTGATTAGTTACCTCCTGGAATTATTAACAATAAAATCAAGAATCCTAAGTATTCCCAGCTCTAACAAGAGAAACAAACGAAATAGGACAAAGTTAGAATCAAAAAGACACTTTTAAAGGACATCAAATAATTAATATATACTGAAAATAATAATGAACAAAATATACTAGTGATATTGTGATAAAAGCCTATTTTTCATAATTTTCGTATTTATTATATACTTTTTTATTTTGCTTTTTTTTTAACCAACAAACTAAAGTGTTTAAAAGAAAAATTACGACTTTGAATTCTGCGTTATCTTTCATCAATGACTCACCTCCTGGCGGAAAAAAACGGAATTGATTACTTCTTTAGTCATAACACCGTTCAGTTTTATAGGAAATTAATATTTTATGTTTGTAACAGCGATGCCGATGTATTATCTTATTCAGAAATGACATATGATATTTTATATTAATACTTAAAAGTAGATTATTTTCAAATATATTCAAAAGTAAATTATATCTACTTGTCGACTCGAGGGCGCAGATAGAAGTAATTCTATATTGTACGCTAAGGGGGTCCAACCCCCATTCAGGACTAATGTTTCTGTCTGGGTGTTAAATATATATCGGGTCAATATGTGGAGGATTGTTTTATATTACAATATATTTGGTGTCATTTATCACAACTTGGTAAATTTACAATGTTCTTCATCACCATATCAGCCATAAGACGTCTACTGCTGGACATAGGCCCCCCAAGTAATTTCCAATAGGACCGGTTGTATGCGACCTGTGAATTAAAAAAAAATATTGGCGCAATATATTTTTCATGGTAAATATACAGTTATTAGCTGACCCGATAGACGATGTCCTGTCTTAACGATGACTATTTAATTCAAATTGGTATAATTAAGTTCAATAAAATTTTTGTTAAATCAATGTCGATGAGATAAATCTCAAGGGCTACGCTAAGTGTTTATGGCATCAATTTTGAAAATCCATGTTTTACATATTATGGCCAATTATATGTCGCATATTCCCGTGTCGGAATACCAAAAAATCTATCTATATAAACGCAAGAATAAAAACTAAGAATATTGTGTATCATAAATCATTAGAATAATAAATACACTTTTATTCTTAATTATACTAATTCCAATTAAAGAATCATCGTTAAGACAGAGGACAACGTCTCTCGGGTTAAAATGCATTAACAACGTATTGTACCGGCAAGCTCAGCGTAGTATGTAACCTGCATACGACCTCCCTAGAAAACCTCCTGAAAAAACTGTGGGCGTTTTATGTATATAAAAGAAAAAAAATAAAATCACGCCATTAAGATACTAATGAATTATAGAAACCCAAGGGTAATCACATAGGACCTGCAATCATATCAATTTACACACGCTAACGTAAAATTAAATAAACACACCCCACGAGGCAGATGGGCTATCAACTATGTTTGTAAACCCGGAAATTTCCCACATTACCTATGTCGGATAATTCGCATCTTTGTGACATGCCAGTCATTAGTATACAGCAAATTAACTCCAGGTCCTTTATTGCTGAATGAATAGTCCATTACACGTGTGCATCACGTATCATCGTGTCGGTATCACGTTGATTATGGTAACTTAATATCAAGATAATGTGAATCCGTCCACAGTTTGATGTTTATTGTATGTAATCTTTGTCATGTAACTTAGGTCAAATCTGTACGCATTTTATCAGATACATTCACGTGTCGAAATTGCATGTGACCAGTATGCTGATGACATTCGAATCAATAAAAAAGGTTCAAAGCAATCACAATAGAGACACTTGTTACAGTTATTTTGATTTCTGATACTGAAAGTGACTATGTAAAAGTATGTCCATGCGATTATACACAAATATTATTTATCGACCCTTTGAAGGTATATCGGACACAAGTCTTCTAAGTATGCTATGTGTACTTGTAACTATCATCATACCTTGCTCGTGCATTTATATAATCATTACGTACGTAAAATAAATAGGTGGTTAGAACGGCAGTAAATGTCAATTGTCCTTAAAGTATATTAATGTCCTTAAATAATATGACACTTTGAAACATCCTTTGAAATATTTTTATTTCAAAGATATACTTTTATTAAAACTAGCGTTGCCCGATGGTCGACATCTGGCCGTAAGACATTGAATTTATTAAAAACTCTCTCATAATTTGCTTGACATTCAATACACAATTAATATTTACTTCGTTTAAGCATGTCAATGTGTCACTCAAACAGTATTATAATTATTTAAATGAACTTAAAGTATTTTTAATGCATTTTGTATATTAGAAACAAACAATTTCTTTTCCAAATTATCTTTAACTGTGTCAAAACTAACGTTCACTTAATTTCCTTAAAAGTATAGATATATTGTAAATACAAATTATAACTGGCTGAATTTCAACCTTTTTATTCGGTAAACGTCGGTTTGACGTAATACATTTTGTAGATGTTATTATATTGTATTCCGCTATCTATTTAATATTTATTTAAGTTCTTAATATTTCCTTGATCTTTAAAGGGCAGTTCATACGATCTGCTATTTCCTTGCTTGTTCTTGCAATCTTTCTAAATATAAATATATCTGTATTTAATATCTTATATTACGAAAGTGCTACCAAGTAACAGTTGCATGGGTTCTGATAAAATTTTGCGTGTGAATAAACACTACGAAAGGACATGAGCTAGATACTTTAGATCCCCTTAAGTTCTTGCGCGATGTAAAAAAATTAGTGGGTTCCACGCGGGTGGAAACAGAGTAAAAATAATTAAATTCACACATCTCATGCTCACCTGCCTCCATGAAAAATTGCTTAAAGCACTTATGTTACGGATATCAGGCAACAGAGGCATCACAAATGTAAGACTTAAATTTGTATTTTAACACCCATTCACAGAATAAACATATCGTCGTTTAAATTCTAATACCGCGTAATTCAAAATGTTGATATTTAGTACAATTAGGAAAAAACTTGCTCACGTGCCATAAAATCATTTTAAAACTAATTATTTGGTGCAAAATATATTTCGTTTAAACAATGCACGGTATAAAACGGTTACTTCAGCGTTAGAAATGTTATATCGTGTTATGATTGGGCTTAACTATTAAGTTGTAACTTTGACATACCCGGTGTTAGAACTTATGTGACGATATATGTTATTCAAATAAACGTTTGTCCTTTGTGGAAATCGAACAGAAAACCTCTGGCACAAGAGATAAATATACTACCGAATGCGCCATTAGGCCTCTAAAAGTCCCTCATTTATTTACAAGCAATGATGTCAAGGATAAAGTAGGGAGTATGCAACAAGACTGACGCTTCCTGACTCGTACCGATGAAATCTCAAGTCAGCCTTACTAACAGCAATTACAGTGCAGTTGGTTATCTGCGATCACAGTTCCTAGTCTCTTGCAAATTAGTTGAAGTGCAGTATAAACATTACGTTATGCTTGTAATGGAAGTTTAATACTTAGTGCTACATAATGGTAGATATATTTTTTTATATAAACTCGATTATCAACGTTATTTAATTCTCTTTGATACATGTATCGACATTATATGTACTGAATTTTTCTTATATAGATTTATTTCACTTGTTTTGGAGTTGAGTAAAAGAGGCCTGAAAACTATGGGATTATGAAAAAAGTATCAATATCAAGAGTTTATTTAGTAAAACTATATAAAACATATTATAACACGAATTCACACTACTTTAATTTACTAGATAAATCACCCCGATAAAGGATTACGCTTATTTTTTAATTTATGAAGAAGCAGGGAAATATTTTAGAAATTTAAGACATGACCTACCTGCAATTATTATATATATGCAAGCATACGTTAGCAAAACGTGTTAAAAATAACTTGGTGTTACAGACACCTATGTTTAAAAAGTCATGCACGCTACTGGAGTGTGCTTGAAAACGTTCGTGTTAAAATTATAATAATATACTCTTACTCTTACTCTACGGCTTGTAAGAAACTGCCTCAAACTAAAATATATTATATTTAAATCTGTAAAAAATCTAAATCATTTTTGGATTATTAGGTCCAAAAATAAATGTAATAATAAGAGCTTTCTATTAATGTTGTTATTGTTAAATTATGGTTATGATTATTTTAAAAAATATTACTATCATTTGAATTTTTTTAAAGAAGTGTGTACGTCACGTAAAGAACATTATGTAATAAGCTAATAATAAATTTCTGACGTGATCGGAATGTTGTATAATGCGTGAAAATGTTCATGCATTATAATCACAATTTCGGATATGCTGTTATTTATTTTAAAATCCTTTGACGGTCCCGTAGGCGCAGGTGGTAGTGATCCTATCTTGTACGCCATTGTAAATTCGATTCCCATCCTAGACAAATATTTATCTGATGAAATTTATATTTGTTCTGTGTCTGGTTGTTATATATTTAAAATAAGTAGTATATTTGTGATACCTCTGTTGTCTGGAGTCCGTAACACAAGTGCTTTTAGCTACTTACCACGAAGTCGTGTCATGATGTTGTGGGCAACATGCATGCATGTTCTCATTTGTGTGTTTAAATTAATTTAAAATAATCAAAAGTAATGTACTTGCACATTTGTTAGTTCGTTATTTAAAAATGCGTTTTTATATCTCCAAAAGGGTGTATGGGGTGTGTGGGTTTATGTACCCTTTAGGAGGTAAATTTATAAAAATGAGGGTGCACATTTAATATGAAATTAAACAAGTATGAAGTTATTTTGGATGATGAATGAATATGATTTCTTTAGAAAATAATCGCGCGTAACATTTACCCGTTAAGAGTGAGTGCATCATTACATCGGCCATGACATGTTGCAGCCGCCCCCTGAAAATTAACCTTGGTACGGCAATCATGCGACCTCTGCTGTTTGGCGGTGAGAGTGTGGTATCAACGTTGAAGAACTTTTTTTTACTATACATCAACATTTTTTATATTTTATAAAATTATGAGACTAATCCTGTTTGTGATGACATTAGCATTTGTGAACACGGCTATATAGATCGTCTTACCTGTCTGTTTAGCCTGTCAGACGTTTCTAACTGATAAGTTACACTGCTAGTTGGATATGAAAGTTAAATTCGATGTCGTTTTTGGGTAATTTACAGCATATGTTGCAGAGTCTTTGTTTTGAAACTTCTTTTCATAACGTACCTACCCGCAATCCATTAGTGTTGTAAATTGAACTAGTGAACGCCGAGTCGTCGTAATTCGATCGTAATTTGCATTTATGTATACCGAATTTGATGTTTAGGTAATATCATCATCATCAATACAGCTATTAGAATTCACTGTTGGTCATAGGCCTCCGGGCCGCCGGGCAAGCGTGTTGTCAATCGCAGAGTGCAGCTTTCGCAATGGAGATGCTGCTGCCCATCCCCACCCTGTGCATTTAAGCTACACTGTCTTGGGTGGATATACCGCCATCTATTGGTTTTGGTACCTTAATTGCCTTTTACGACACCTGGTACAGATGTTGGTACTTTTCTACTCTGCCGGTACCTCACGGCTTAATACCTCAATTATTCCATATAGCTGACTGTATCGAATAATTGAGGTTTACTTTTAGCTATCAGTTTATTAATGTCGTCCATGTAGATTAAGTGTGACAAAATATAAAGTGTGTTTAAAACCAATTTTCTTACATTTAATAAAATAGAGAGAGGATTTAAAGCTAGACAAAACCACAACGGGCTTAGCGCATCTCCTTGGAAGATTCCGCGTTCTATTTGAATCAGTTCAGTAGTAAATTGTTCTCTTTATCTTGGTTAACGGTAAGAACAGTTACCCAAATATCCATGGCTGTTTCGGGAAAAGTTACTAGAGTGGGATTTATTTATTGGAGCTGTAAGAAGATTAGCTTCAATCAACTATGCGGGACTGTATCAAAGACCTTTTTATAATTTATGAACATTGCATGGATGTTATATTTACTTTTAGTTACTTTTTTCATAATACATTCCTGACAATTATTTTATATCCTTTTTGCTGCAATGCTAGCATGTTATATATGTGTGTAGATAGTTTAACTTATGCATTATATGACAATTTTATAAATGGTTTGGAGACAGGTGATGGGTCTATGTTTTGCGGGAATTTTTGTATCATTTCTGTTCTTTACACCTTTAGTAAAGTAAGCTGGTATTGTATGCGGTGATTTTATGAATGTGTTAAGATAGTTGTGTTAATATGGTTGTGTGCATACTATTATTAAATAATATATATATATTGGAAGAACAATACCCATAATATACTCTAAGCTATGAATTGTTAATCGTTTTTGGTAGGTTTTGGGTGCAAGCATTTAGATTAAGGTATTAAATGATTTATACCTTAATCTAAATGCTTGCAACACCGAACTGTAAACATTATTAAAAAAAAACAACATATCGTGTGTAGTGCATCATAATTTGTCCTAATAACGTATGATGATAGGGAAATAATGGGTTGTCCTTCGCCATCATTTTGATTAATGCTAATCACTCACATTGAGCAGAGATTGTACCCATGGACTACTTGACGTTGCATTTTTTTCCCACGTAGCCGGACGCTCTATTAATTATTTACAATAAAGTGCAGGAAAACTGATGGTTATTATACGATCTCGTCAGGGTCCGCTATTGACGACTGAGTGAACAATACTTTCAAGAACTACCGCTTTTAATTCTTTATGTCATCAAAGGCAATTGCCAACAACTTCTCGCACATAATAAGCTGTTTACGACTTAGCTGTAAATTTACATATACTAGCTTTACAAAATTATTGGTATGGACAAGGACTATGATTTTTCTTCCGAAGTAGTTATTACGCGGATAGTACATGAGACTACTATATTTTAAAGAGGTACAAATCCATCATTCATGATTTTTTTGCAATTTAAAACGCATCGGATGCTCTCCAAAAGGAATATTATTTTCCTGTTTTCGCAATATTGTCAATTGTTGCTCCGCTCCTGTTGGTTTCAGCATGATTATATAGCCTAAATCTTACTTCTACAAAACAGACTTTCCCACAAAAATATATTTTATCAATGTAAAATAGCACTTCCGGAGATTAGCGCTTTGGAAAATCAGTATAGATTTTACTGATAAATAGCTTTTGATACGTTAACCTACGCCAGTCAAATTTCAACTTACTGTCGTCCTGGTCCTTGAATGATTTACATAAAAACGCCGTTAAGAATGACGGTGGTCTTAAATTTAGGTACAAATAAATTGAATATAATATTCACACAACATCTGCTACTTTGACCTGACTACGAGGAAAGTCGCTTAAAGCACTCGTGTCACGGACATCAGACAACAGCGAAATCAAAAATATTATACTAAAATACATATTGTTATTAGATACAGAACAAACACAAGTATCATCATACACATATTTGTACTGGGTACCATAAAATAGGATCATTAATTAACGTAAAATAGGATCATTAATGCGCCCGTCAATAAACAATATCAGACACTTTTTCTGTTACCAGTTTCAACCGGTTTATGTGCAAAATCTACCACCCCTTACCATCAGAATAAGTAATTGAGTTGGAGGAAACTGTTATTTGAAACTAAACACTATATACATTATTAACACGTTATTATCTCGATATCATTACTTTAAGGTTCAAAAGAGCTTTAAGTCTTTGTACTCAAAAAGCTTTTTGTTGTTTCGTATATGATCGCAGGTCAAAATCCCTGATCATGTCTTCTATACCTATAATATCATCAGGTCGAGTAAGCAGCTTACTACTAACTAACTTAACTCGACCTGATATATTTTATTTCATTCATAAATCATCATATTGCTTGGCTGTTGTTTTCATTCATTGTTATTAAAAACTTAACTGTAACTTTTTATTCCAAAAAATTTGACTGTATCAAGTTGGTGAAAACATAATAGTGATTATTTTAGTTCCACGATGACATGCGTAAAAAACTTAGTGTCCAGGTAAAGAAATAATAAGTGATACTCATTTTGAGTTTTACCAACTAGGCATAGGTGTGTTTGGTTTTTGTGTCAAGTTGGTGAATAACCGACATTTTTCGGTTTAAGGAAAGTTTTACTTGTTTTATAGCCATCTACTAGGTTCAATACATTTTATCTAAATTAATGAAATAAATATTTTTCGAATGACGTCAGTATTAGTCAGGCAAAATTTATACAAATTATTCTTAATTTTTTCCTGTTACTGTTTATTTTGCTATGACATGATTTGTTGAAGAAATCCTTAACTTGGTTGTCTTTTTCAAATAAAGAAAACAATTTGTCAACGAAAATCATATTTCGGGATCGGAGGTAGTCCTTTTTTAAGGCACACTCAATATGTTTTCTGCGTGTTCTAATGTCTAAGGTTCCAACATAAACATACGTATTTGGTTTATATATTGATAATAACTTTATAAACTGATACAGCGGGTGAGGAAAAACTAAAGTATGTCGATTTGTGATGGTCGTACACATTAAGGTTTGCCTCAAATATTATACCGTATTTTAATGATTAAATCTAAAGATAAAATACTGTGTATAGTCTGTGTCATTATACATTGCGTCCTGAGAAGATTTTCTGGAATAATTATTTGGTATTAGTCCTTTCCTAGGGATCAGCTATCCACATTCGAAGTACAATAAAATTATGTATGATTAATTTGTGAAACACAGAAACAGCTGGACAGATTTTTCATTTATAATATATGTGTAGTTATAAAATTACTTCTTGGGGAACATACTGGAAATAAATAAAAATATATATTTACAATATCATAATATTTGTAATCCTGTTTTTAAAAAGATAATATTAACTGGAAATAACCAAGCCAAGTGAAATACCGTTGTGCTATTGGCTTGGCGCAATAATAATAGAGATAATCGAGACCTCAGTAAACGCATCGAATTTTTCCTACTGTTCTTTTTGAGTATGAAATAAACACATCTCTTAAATTTTGTTGAAATTACTTACAAACACTCAAAAATCAAACTTTTACTAGTTTGAAGCAGTCGCTGAGAAGAATTAGTTTAGTTTATTCGTTTTTTTTGCATTGGAAAATGCTGAATTTAATTAAGATAATATTGATTTATTCAACTTGTCCCACCTGGGGCCTGCGACAAGTTGATTTTTTTTAGTATATATTATGTGAAATAAATTTTGCCTTATGTAATGCTTATGCGAACTAACGTTATTTAGTATTTATTCAATCCTTGAAAATTGGATTACAAATACTATGATATTGTAAATATATTTTTTATATATCTACAACAATTGCAGTGAATTGACAAAACGACTTATAATTATTCATTTTAAAATGAAAACATTTGGGAAAATTATCACAGTAACGTATCAAAGTAAATAATTGTTTTTTTTTAAATTTCGATTTAACCAATGAAATGACTTTTTATCTAAAACTAAAAAATTGCGTTTAAAAACCTTTACAAGTTATGTTGTGTGCAGTGAACAGCAGTGGACCTAGCAGTTGGTTAAAGAATTATTAATCGTCATTTCTGGCTCAAAAGAAGACTCAAGAGAATAAAATCTACTATATTAGTAAAACATCCAGTCATGTCTGGTATTCGAAATAGAAGTGCTTTAAGCGACTTACCACGGAGTCAGGTCAAGTATGAGATGTAGTGGGGATTTATTATTATTATTTATTATTGTTATCTTAAATTTTATTCTAAATGGCAGATTTTACAGATTATACACATCAAAGACACTTTGTTGCTTACTGCTGGCTTCATCAACTGAAAAAGAAACACTATTACAAGTCCCGAGGAGTTTAATTGAAATGCACATTTTTGGATTTATAATTCGGATAAAAAATAAAACTACATGAACCTACACATATGGTGGCAGTTAGTAAATATTTAAAAGTTATAAATTCTGGTGGTATATTTACTAACTATTACAAAAGCTACCCAACATTACCAACATGTTTAAATTTAAATTCAAGCAGATATTAAAAAGCAGGTTTCGACGATTAAGGAAAACATATGTCTAAAACTGACTGAAAACATCTAGTTTAAAATCAGCCAACACAAAAGTAAATATGATGTCAATTGCAATTAGTGTTTTAGGAAAACAAAATAAGGAGAAAAAATATTACGTGCAGAATCACACTTAATTTATTAAAAATAATTAATGAAGGGTTTGAATACATTAGCATCAGACAAACAAGAATAATAACTTTACCAGGAAATGTAGCAATATCTGACATCTTATTCTGGCAATATATACATTGAACGTATGACCAGAATAAACAAATAACAAACGGGTAATCGCATAAGCAAAAGCAAATTTACTGATTATAAAATCTTATTATTTATCAAATCATATTTGCACAAATCAAATCGGTAAAATTATATTTGTTATTATATATGAAAGTATTGTTATCAAATGCATGAAATAAATAAGCATTGTGATTTTATCCAATCTTCAGATAGATCATAATATTTTGTCAGCATAAGTTATCATATATTACTGTGAAATCGAGCTGGAAATTGCCTGTAAGAAGTCATTTAAAATTGCTTACTACCGGTTCGTTCTCGCCTCTGCACGAAGGGTTTTTCAGAATGAGCGGTTTCAGCCGGTGCGCGCAGGGCGCAGGGCGCAGGCGCGCGGGTGGCTGGGGCGCGGGCGCAGCGATGCCGGCGGGGTGCGCACGCGCTACCATAAAGTGGCCCCCGCGCCTCGCGGCCTTTAGTCCAAGTCGAGAACCGCGAACGCCAACACGCTTTCGTGACGCCCACTCTCGCTACGAACCGCCGAGGCACAACACGCGACAGTATCACTTGTGAGCGAGTTGCGCGCCCTTTCTCTCACGCAGTGTGATCGTGCTTCGGTACGTGAATGCAAAACCGGACTAATCTCTTGACACGAGACACCGACCAGGAATCCGCAGCGGTCTGGAACTCTGATATTTTTTAACAGGTGAGTGTTTTTTGTTTATTAATCGAGCACTGGCGAACGTTGCATTTGCGAGTTCAGATGTGGAAGCCGGAGAGCCGATTTCGGCAGACTTTCCAAAAGGTCCGTAGCTCCTTGAACGCGCGGTGGAGCGGTGGTGGCAGCGGCGCGGGTGTCGCTCTGGTCGCGGCTACTTTTCGCAAACTTGCATTGGCGTGCTACAGATATTCAACCGTTCCCTAACGAGTTAGATTAACGATTACCTACACTTGGCGCACGACGTTGTACTGTTAAGGTTAACAGCTTCGATGGTATTTGTAAATATTCCGCCACTGTTTAGGTAATACAGGTACACAGGCAATATGCAACTTGGTATGGCTCCTCTAATGCTGGAATTGAATTTTGTACGTCTGACGTGCCACATTGATGTCACAGAAAAGTGGCGCTCGATTGGACGCATGTTGTGTTCTTTTGTTCGCACGTTATTCACCTGCTACTGGCTTAAACACAAAACCTATTTTTATTACACCTTGCAATGTGACATAAAGTGCCCGGCTATAAACGATTTTTTTAATACACTTAAGTTTATTTGTATTTTAAGTTCAAATTTAACAATATTAATAAAAAATGTTAATTTGTTGTTAACATAGGTTGCTAGCAACTTTGGTGTATAAATTAAGAGCAATAAGAATTATCACATTTTTTATATAATCTATATTTTCCCAATTCAAAACAAAATAACTAAATTTGCATGTTATGTCCTATTTTCAAGTAATAGTTATTTTTAATCATTGTGGAAAAATATTATGGGCGTGTTTATGAAACTAATAAACATACATTAAATATCTGCATGTATATATTAAAATTGATACCGATACTAACAATGTATATTGTTAATATCGGTATCAATTTTACAATCAAAATGATTTTTGCATTTATCAGATCATCTTGCTGAGATATGGACAACTGAAGTTTAGCTAATATTTCTATACAGGGATTCTTTGTATGAACTGTATCAAGTTCAGATTTATGTAACTCATCAAAACAAAATGATGGGAATATAGTCTTAACGTTAAATAAAAAAAACTAACTAAATAACAATATTTACTTAACAGTCATTTGTATGTGTTTGTACTGGCATTTTAATATTATTGAAAATCTATATTGATATAAAAATGTTCATTTTTTTAATTAAACCTTAAACCTCAAAATCGTAAAAATGTATGAACATTTTTATATCAATATAGATTTTCAATAATATTAAAATGCCAGTACAAACACATACATAATACATTGAAATCAATAATTAATACAATGTTTTAATTAATTATTTAATTATAAATTAGAGCTGAGAAGTATATCTAATGTATAAATATTAAATTATCACTTTTTACTTAATATTGAAAAATCATAATGGTTCACAAATTGTTTTTGTTGTTGGTCTGTGTAATGGAATCGCAATTACAAAAGTCATTATCAGTTATTGTAATAGCATTTGTATTTAAGGAATATTTTTTATTGCGTGCGTCTTTATATTGAATTATATCTCTATATCCAGAAGAGAAAATTACAAAAAAGGAATTTCAATTCTTTCTAAAGCAATACATTATAACTAATTTTATAATATTAAGATGAATATAAAGAAAAGAAATCTATAAAGTCCGTAATGTTGCATGCGTAACAACATAAAAAAGAGATGATTGATTACGAAATGAGCAAGAACAGAAATCAAGGTTTCATTCCAATATTAATTGTTCGTAATATCGTGTATCGGGGTTGCTGCACACGCCTCACCAGACAAGTCAAACATTTATCAAAGCATAATATCGCAATAAAAACAAATGACGTAACCGCCAGAACAAATTTCAAATTATTAATGATATTATATGTCTAAGCTCTCGTTTTAGTCCAATCAAAATATGCAAGAATTGCGCTTACGTCAATAGAATTTAGTCAACTATCAGACAACGTCACGGGTAATAGCTAATATGTTAATAATTTATAGCTTCTGTAGTTTTCATAAATAAATAACACACACCTATACAGTCAATCTAGGTAATATTGAACTAGCAGGATAACTTAGATCTGTCTTTTTATAGATTAAATTAAAATAATTTTCAAAACATTCACCATTAAAACAGTTTTTGCGATTGATTAAAACCTTAATCTCGTCTGAATTCGTTTTATGGTCTACGATAAAAGATTATTCAATGTTTCCCTAATATTTCAATTTTAACCGATTTTACTGTACATCCATCATCATATACATAAACGATTTGGATATTAATAGATTTTATAAGTAAGTTTTTCCTTACTTAAAAAGCTACGCCACAATTCCGCGTTCCGCTTTAAAAAAAATTACCACATAGCCGACAAAAATATTCTACCTTGTTCAAAAGTTTTGTGTCTTAATAGTTCTCCAATGTATGTGAACAGTGTACTTAATGAAGACAATATTTTATTAAAGTTTATGTCTTTGTAAACTGTATCTTGCAAAACGTTATTTGAATTAACTAACGTGACCTTACTTTTTTAAGAATTAAATATACAGTATTGTTGTTAACCAACTCAAATTAGTTTTCTGTCCTATGGGTTACTGTAGACTGCAACATTTTTAAGTACGGACAGGTTTGCCTATCTATGTGAATTACAAAATATTAATGCGAATGAAAAAAAATATTTGCGCCATTTTTGATAATTGCGTTTTGTATTTGATTTCGATTGGACCACAGTTTTTGCTAGTTATGTATAAAGGGAACGAGCCTCAAAATGATGATTTCAAATAAATTATATTGTTTAACATATCACGGGCAGCCTCTAAGTCTCTAAAACGCTTGAATTGAAAACACTTACATTGTCACACTGTTTCGTAATGGTTTTCTGAGCATGTGTTTACAATTTTGCACATGATTAGGAAACAACGTTCAAATAACTAACGAACTGACTTGCTCTAAATAAAAATTTTCCAGCTTTCCTGCTTCACTCATTAAATTATGTTTAAATGGATTATGAATATCCCAAGGGTTCTGAGGCTCAATTCATTAACATTTGTAATAAAAAATAAACGTTTGCGGAAATCTATAAAAAACAATTGAATTTTTTATTGACATCCGTATAAATAAAATTCGAATGAGACATGGAAATATTTTAACGTGTGAATCAATTAAAATATGTAGGTTGCAAGAAAACAGATTCCATTGATGATCTTAATGCGTATTAGAAAATTAACTGGATAAAACTAGTATGGTCCAGTCGAAGTCGGTGCTTGGTATGAAGAAACTTAGACGGCATTGCATAACTTGGTTGAGTTTAAACTGCGCTCTAGAGATTCTGTGTTTTGTACATAAGTTGAAGGTAGAACCAGCGGTATTTTTAACCTTCGTTCTTGTCACCGGTATAGCAGACGATTGCACACTCCTCGCATCGTCTCAAGTTCATGACCACGACTTGCGAGTTATAAAATCTAATGCTTAATTACCAATTAAAAGTTTTATAGTATTCACTGATGCATTTCCTAGATTAAGAATTTAGCGTAGTAGATTCCCTTCTCCGTTGTGTAACTGATACCTCTTTATGTCTTACAATTATAACATCATCTATTTTTTTATAAATAAAAAATGCTTAAACTTTATACTCAGGAAGGTATCCACTTCACTCCAACTATCGGATAAATTATCGGATTTCTATATGTAAAAATAATGAATTTAATATTTGGAGAGCATTCTTAGAATTATTCTTAAATAAATAACAACATTCAGTGAATGCTGGTTCGTAAAATAAATATAATCATGAGATGCCGAAACCATTTGTAAGGAAAACATTTTGTTTATAACACGTATATAATCGAAGCTTAAAAAATGACCTTGACATGTTCTAAAAATCCAGTCTGCACGGTCGGGATAACGGTAAACGGCGCACTGCACATTTGTTTGAATAAAAAAATGACACTACATAAATGGTTTATTTGTCCGACACCGCGGCATACTTATCTAAATCATTAGACACATTCAAACATTCAGACGAGGCGTATTGAGAACACGTCCGATAGGTAGGTAGTTGCTGAGATTCGTTCATACTTAATGACCGTCGAGTCGCATGCTCGATGTCTGAAGCCGAGTAATGTGCGAAATACCGATTATTTCTTGTTTTAAAGATCCACGTTTAAAGGTCAAAAGTAATTGGATGTTTTATTTAATTGTAAGGCACTGCGTCTTACCTAAATACCTTACGAAATGTGAACTAGACAAACTATGATGAGCCCTTATCTAATGGTCTTATATCTTTCATACGGTTTGCATCAGTTCATAAAGTATTAATGCATAACTAAAAATAAAAATGTTTGGACGCATCTTTTAACTATTAACTCACGTAAGCCTATTTTACTTAGTACCTATTTTAATAGTAATTTTATGTTACTTCTATTACGTTGGAGGTACTCGGTATCCAGGCGCCAAAAACCGTCACTTTCCAGGTTATTTTAGTCACAAGCACAGGCCGATTGCGGACAGGAACCGGTCGTCGTCGAGGAATCCAAGATAAGCAAAGAAACTAGTTTTCTGAGTGCGTCGGCCGGCTATGGATTTGGCAACATATGTAGGCAAATGCACTCGACACTCAGTCAAGGCTTGGTGCTGCATAAGATAAGCGAGCCATCTTGCATTATTCCGTACAATTCTCTCGCGCGACACATTAGCATTATGCACTCTAAGGCAAAAGCAAAAAAGATTTTTTTTTTATTTATACTAATTCTTCTATTTTTGAATAATCCATTTAACTCATAGCCTTTATAAAATTTCTACAAAAAAAATATTATTAAACCTGTATCATTATCACCGAATAAAATACTTATATATATAGTTCCCATTATAATCATTACAGAAATTTGTAATACTGCGTAGGTATTTAATAAACCAAATCAATATCAATACAACAATATGGGTGCAATTACATCTCTTTTGAAATTAAAGAAAAAAGCAGAGCATTTTAAAAGCAAGATTAATGTCAACCTATAATTTTGCTATTGACAGTTTGTCGTTTCAATATTGGGGTCAGTTGCAATTTGAATACTGACGCTTGAATATTGCAAGAACAAAACAAATAGACACTAACATTCAATTCGATATTTAACTAATGTATGTTTTAAGTTCGGTCAAGAGATAGGTGCTAATCAACAGAAGCGAAGCGAAGTTAAGTAACAGGTACCATTACGGTGATAGTTTCCTCAAACATAGTTAACGAGTCGGAAAACTTGATATTTGAGTTTGGGAATACACAATCAATACCTTTTGTTAGCATGTAGTCTTCGGACTAAAGGGGCACAACGGATGTTACCTACGATCTGTATTTCACTGTATTATTAAAAAATTATAAATATCTCAAAATTTAAAAATTTAGATTTTTAGTTATCCAATACAAGACATCGTTAGTTTGTCTATGTGCAAATTATTTTAAAAGCAAACGCTCGGGCTCTAGTTCGGTCTGCATAATCTTAGTATTGGTTTAGTTTAAATGTTAGTATTTACAGAAAAGACGTGTGTAATTTATGTATGTGAGAACGTTCCGGCAACGTTCTCGGGCATAGATTAGAATAGTTTTCAATAGCTGCGGCCATGCTCGTTTAGGACATTGTTAGCTCAAATCTTCACGCTTGACTATTGTTCCTCTAGAGATCACTATACTTCGAGTGATATTTCCATCTCCGATGCAGAATATTTTTCAAGCAGTAATATATAAATATATTTCATAAAAGTATGTAGAAGAAATGTTGAAATGGTTTAGACATATAGAAAGGATGGATAATAATAGAATGATCGAGACCTAGGCGAACCTATCATAAAAATACTTCTTAATTATCATTTTGTGAGTTTTGTCCTGTATCTATGGTACATAGCAACCAGAGAGCATAGATTTACGAGAGGTATAGTGTTGCCTGTCCCAACCCTGGTAAATTTGGGTTTGGGGTTTGGTATGGACATACACTATCTTTCTTTATCGGCACCTGGTAAAGAGAGATAGTGTATTTTAATGGCCTTCTTCTACTGGTAACTTGCTATCTTGTGGTGTCATTTCCCGTACTACTCATCGGCATTATTCACAATGTACCTTACACCATTGTCCAATTTTAATTAACCACCACTTAGTTAGTATTTTGCAACAAAACTACACTTAGTTAACCCCCGGAAGATATTTCGTCGAGTCTTTTTAATCGTTCGTACTTAGGTACGGTATCGAAAAAAAAGTATATTTACTTGTTTACGGTCGAACTGCTTTAGTCTGGTTCTTTAATTAATAATTGCGAGCTTGGGTTATCTTAAAGACCGTTAACCGTGGATTTTATATTCGGAACGTTCCACTTCCTAAGCTGGTTGATCTTAAAAATAGTCTAGATAATTTAATTACACCTCAAAGAATGTCGTTCATGTTTAATTAATGAAGAGATTGAACCAGGAATGTGTGTATATCTAGAAGCAATGTATATAAAGGTGGACTATCTAATATAATCTAACAATCACGAGATCATTTCACTTAATAAAACTATACTGATCGGCTTTGTTACGTCGTTTATGTAACTTTTACATTTTAACGTCTTACATTTCGTTAAGCTTACTAGTGTAAATAAATAAAAAGAAGTTACACAATATTGTCAACAAACAAAACGATTTTCGCAAAGATAAATAAAACGTCAGACATGCAAGATAAATGTGAAAAAACCCGCGGTTAAAAATTTTTTGAGCAGCGAGTAAAATTTGATATAAATCCAAAACCGTTTAATTTTCTAGTGCCCTGATCGCATTATTTTATATCTTAATGCACTCGCTCATTAACTTTAGTTTAGTATTAAGATTTTAAGTAAACATCTAGCATACTAAAGGTCAGGAATATGTGTCGTTTTCCATACCTCTTATCGCCGAATCATTAAAATGATTCTATTACCTTTATGAAATGCAAAGAGCATTGGGTTACCTCGGACTAGCTTTAAAACATTATCATTGAAGATATACAAAGAACAAATATCTCAGCATAGCATCCTGTGAGGTCAACTGCTCCTTTAATATTATTCTAATATAAACATTCTGATATTTCCTAGTGATTATGTATTTCTGCTACAGTTTTAATGTCACAAAGAGAATGCAGTATTATTATGACTAAACAATTAGCGTGAGTCATTTCGATGCACACATAAAACTTCCAAATAATATCTCTGAAAATATTCCACCAACGGAGTAGTTCGAAGTTATTAAATATTCAATTTGCGGCGTCGAGAACGTTAAGCGTAATCAAATCGTAAAGGAATGTTACAGTAAACTTTTTACAGATGTTTTTCCTATAGTACTCTGACGAAATTTTAATTCAATATAGAATCGTTATCATCATTCCAGCCATTGGAAGTCCACTGTTAGATATAGGCCTCCCCAAGAAAGGGTATATATTGCCCATAATTGCCGCGCTGGGCAAACGTGTTGGCAGAGAAGCTGCTGCCCATCCCCGCCTTTTCCATTTGAGCTGCACATTTTCGGATGGATATACCACCATTCGCCTACCGGCTTTGTTACCTCAGTCGCCTCTTACGACACCTGGCACAGGAGGAGGTAATATTCTACTCTGCCGGTACCTCACGGCACCAGCCGGTACATTACACCATATATAACATTATTTATAAATTATAAAATTCAATTGGTGCCATGCTAATAGCATTTAATTTGCAAATTGAATGTTTCGTGAACTTTGTTGTTTAAAACAGGAGATGACGAACTTAAATAAATATTGTCTTCCTCTATTATTTTTATTTAAATAAACGTGCGCAAACGTTTGCACAAATATTTAAAAAGTGAAGAACACCGAAATAGCGTCTGCAAAAAGCATTCTAATTAGCGGAAATCGTGGTACCTGTGTACTTAAATGCGATTAATCACAAAAGGAGGTGTCAATAGTGAACATTGTAGATATCTGAAGGCAATCTTTCTATTTCGAAAACCAATACTAATCTGTACCTGAGAAGATAATTAGCTATCACCCTATGTTGAAGCGGACACAGTCACGTACTGCCAATAAACACATACTACTGATAAAGGAAAACCTTTATTTTATGTGAAAGCTTCACATTATCATAAATTGTACATTACTTATGCTGCATACAATGTATCGATGAACACGGCTAAGGCTGAGCCGTAAAACTAATGAGAGTGTAGATCTCGTCGAAATTGAAAAGTAAATACCTAAGGAACAGACGACCGTTAAGTTGGCATAGATAAGCTCAGCTGACATCGTTTAGATGAACGGAACGGGGCCTACTATTGAGACGAGATCGAGGATGGACACGTCGGCTGGTCGGGGACGGAGTCACTTGATATTTAAATGTGACAAAGACGACCGTTATTTTTGATGTAGTGGTAGCAAGCGCAATCTGACACAACTGTGTTTAACCACCGTGTATTTGACATTCGCCTAATCTCGGCATGATCTCGGTCAGGACCCAGTTAGGATGCTTTTGATGTCCTCCTTGAAAACAAAGTGATACCAAGTGTGGTGTTGCCCACCCAACTGTCGTTCATTCGGCCTATGTTTCTTTCACCTTACACGTGTGTTCGAATGGTCAGTTTTTAGTATTGCCAAGGTGTTTCTTTATTACGATGAGTAATGTTTAGAACTGGTAATATCCAGTTTTAGCACCGACAGAAAATATTCAGTATAATTCGATACAGCCTATTGACTTATCAGCGTAAACGAAAAAACACCATTTGGTATGCGCTTATGTTATAACGTTGTAAAGTTAAACTACATCTTCAGATATACGCATATTTTAATTTATTATGATATGAAATAAAATATATGCGATTGTGTGGTTGTTTTTAACTATTTAACGGTTAGAACGCTAAATAGATGTTATGAAATCCAAAAATAGCATATACATTGGTTATTTTTTTTAAATAAAAACAAATTTTACAACTGGCTTCTAAATCCATAAGAGATGCATTTTATAGGTAATTAATTATATATCATAATTTATACATGGTAGAAATAAACAAATTAAATACATTCACAATAAATTACAGTTTTCATATATTTTCCATCCAGTATCCGAATTATCTAAAACGGGTCTGTATCTGGAATATCTGTACTTATTAAATAAGGAACAGGTACATGTTAAAAAAATCGAAATAGAAAAATATAAGTAAAACCATCGAATGCAAGGACAATTAATATATTATTAGAAAAGGATGAGTCAAGAACGCACTATGCTAATCTATCAGCATTAATACATGCTACGAGTATGTATCATGCATGTAAAAAAGAGCACTTTTTGGAAAGACGCGGTCAATAAAGGCATATGTTAATTGTAAATGCATATGTAATAAGACAAAAGTATATCCAAGTAAAAAAGAACTCGTATTAAACTGTATTGTAACTAGTATCTGTATGTCTTCGTGGTGATAGATCAGCAAACATACTTGAGTAAATTTATTTATTTTTTTAATTAATAAAGATATTAACTTCGTACAACGAGTGTAAACACGTAAGATATTAATCGTAGAGTTGTTTGTTACTTACGTTTGTCTGACTAATTGTTAACTTACACGCAACGTCGTTTTGTCTAGATAGGCGTCAATGAAAATTTGTACAAGACATACATCGTGAATCACGTCCTACCGATGCCGCCGGCCGGTGTAATGTGACATGATGTGGGCTTATTGACCGAAATGTCAAATATTTGCAAACGGTTATCGCGACTCTGAGACCTGATCTGTAAACTTCATTTAAAAAACAATTTGACTTCACTCTCTCTGCAGAACCTAGCTTGTGCATAAGCGACGTAAATATGTAAATAATTATGTTTATATTTTTAGCTTACGACTATAAAGAGGTACAACTGTTTGTGGCATATCATCATTAGGTTTTACAATTTTCTAGCACCATAAAGGAACAGATTTTCATTTACATACATAGAGCTCTTACATTAATAATTTTACACTGAACAAAAAGTCCGCATGTAAATGCGGACGTAAAAAAACAGGAATTTTCAAGCTTCCATATTTAAACCTTATAAATTTAAACAAAACATACTGAACTTTGTATACAGAAAGATGTTACATTCAAGTCCATTCTTAAACTACATATGTGCGGCGGACGTCACAACAGGAAAGGAAAATAGCAGGCAGGCACGCGCGATCAGACTCCATCTGTTTAATTTCATAAATCATGTCAACCACTTCTCTATTTGTGTAAGAATTATTGTCTCTTGGTTTACTGTTACACGTTCCTAAATATTACAGGCTTTTGCTTTCCAGTTAAATCAAATCTGCGTTTGTAAACATTCACAATGAGAAATGAAGAGTTAATTTATGTGCACACAGCTCTTAAGGCCTCTTAAATTTCGTAGAATGTTTGTTAGTAGGCCAACACTGACAATGACATTTAGAACACTTCTACTACTGGGTACGAAGTAATATATTACACAGGATTATCTGTATATTTAATACATTATCTTAAACAGAAGCTTTTAATCAAATTTATTATCAGGAAAACGCTTATTGCAGGTTAGTGATAACCTAATGTGGTTATAAAAGCGAATGGGTGGTGATAGTTCAGTAAATTGATCTTTGCCAACAATTCGACTCGTCAAGAGCGTTATGTCTACATATATTTAGTTTACGAACCAATTTTATGTCATTTTTCTTCTTCTGGAATTATAATTAAATTAATTTCTCCGCGTTTTGGTAAAACATTGATAAGGTATCTCCTTTTACGTTTACGGTTCCTAAAAATAATTATAGGCGTTATGTAAAAAGCAGTTATTTACAAAATATCTGCTGTATAAGGTATCATGCAATAATGCCTTAATTCACGATTAATTTTAATTCATATACGAACTATATTTTTTTCGCGTTAGCGTTCGTTTTTGAACTTTGGTTACACTAGAGTGGTATCGGTGCTTTTGTGAACCAGCATAAACGCAAGTTGTGCGTTATGGCATAAGAAAGTGCCGTCACGATGGCTGTAGAATGAATGCTAGTTAGTTCTAACTAACCCTTATCATGCATGCATAAAACTCAACATTCATTGGAAGTGAAGGTCATTTGAAAATTCATTATTCAGAACATGACTTTATTTTTAGCACTAAATCCTCTGTAAAGAATTTAGTTAAATAGTTTCTTATTTATCCCGTTACAACAGTTTATATTTAAATTAAAGTAGAAATTTGTATATTTCTACTCAATATATTATAGCATTTCCCCAATCATTATTTTGATTCAGAAAACAGAACTGTTAATTTACTCGAAGGCCGTTATGCTTAAGCTTTTCCTATCTACTAGAAGGCTAAATGGCATATTACAAGAAGTAGTTGGTGTTTGAAGTGAATGACGTCACCTCATTTGGGCGCGCCAATAAAATCATAATCTACTTTAAAGTTAATTCCACAAAGATACAATAAGGGACACAATGTAATGAATCATAAAGCATTTGATCCTGAATGGACCAAAATCTCGTAATATTACTTTTAAATGTCATTCCTGAGAAACTCTTGTTGTGCCGGAAAGAAGTCCGAATCGCCTTTTAATAGCTTAACTGTGCAATAAGGTCCTACCGATTCCTTGAAAAAAATACATAGGCAGATCTATCCTTCGGGAACTTGTTCCTACTATTCGAACTATTTAATTATTTATGTATTAGTCAAGAATATTAATAATTTCTCCGATGTGAAGAAGTAACAAACATCTGTATTTAATCTATAAGACTTTCACGTTCATCCTATCCAATTAAATAAATATTTTGACCAGAGCGAAGTCGGAACGAGCCAATAGCACCTCATAAACCACAGGCTGATTACGTGGATTTGTGCATGACCGTACAAATCTCCGAACTAACAACATACATCTACATAATTTTGTTTACAGCTAACCCTGTAATCTGGCTGATTTGCAGTATCCGGCCGCAGGTGGAACGACCTAGTATTTGGAGCTGTGATTACTGTACTGTCATGTCATTTAAACGCTGAAGTACGGATTTGTAACATTATATATATATATATATATATATATATAGGATCAATAAATTTAAGCAGTACGAAAGCATTTCCAATCTATGCGAGCTCTAATATGAAATACTTGCATTTCCAAAGTTATACATAATTGTAATCCAAATATTTTTTATAATGCGAAAGTAACTCTGTTTCTATGTCATCTGTCATGCCTTCGTGGCCATTTGCTTGAATCATTGATTTGGAACAATATGATTAATTTGAATAGTTTTTATGATGGAAAGGCTTCTTTTTATCACGGGAAGTACACAAATACGTAGTGCGGGAGTAAGGGCTAATTATTTTTCATAAAATTCCCAAAGGTTGCCGTAGCCAATGTCTTAGTAAATTTTGTAGGTCGTCGGATTTAATGGGAATATAAATGTTGAGTTCCCATAACACAATTGCATGTTAAGGTAAAGAAAATCTTCTAGAATCGCCTCTTCGCAATTCGTTGAGCGTGTACCTTACCTATTAGATTTTTTACGTACTTAAACAATAGCTTCAAGCCTCGTTAAATAAGGTGCCAAGTAAAAAAGTAAATTAAAGGAACCATCATGACTTTAGAGAAATATTTTCAATTGGTTGTTTTTTAACCCGGTGTTGATAGTAAGCTGTTTGTTTTTCAATGTATATAAATAAACATATATAGGAGGGATGATCGTTATACAGACAGTATTTGTCCACGATAATATATGAGAAGTCTAAGGAATATTCAGTCTCTTTTGTGAAAGATCAAAATGTATGTGTCTGTACTGTAAGATACATATAGTCTACGGTTTTTAGTAATATTATTCAATTTATCCAAGCGTATAAAATAAATGACAAGTTTGTGTATTTTTCATGGTATTCAATGGTGTTCAACATATGTAATCGTTCTAAAATCCGAAAAGAACCTTATATTTAGGAAATGCAAACCATTGAATGCGTTACTCAAGATGCCTTCCCTTAGTCTGTTTAAGCTAGATACAGCCAATTTTACCTCAGTTTCTGTATTTAATGTCTACATTCTGTATTAAATAGTTTTATTCAGTACAAAAACATGATATGGTAACCTTTTACAAAAACGGAATATTAATTTAAACGACATTTCAGTATTGTAAAGAACGGATGATACGTGAAAACCCCCATACGTCATTACTTCTTTATCATCGATATCGTCGCATGATTGCGACGATTTTGGCACTGGTGTTAAATTAAGGTTGAGGCGGGAGGCGGCAGTGTTGTGACGCGCAGCTCACGTCAGCGCGGGCGCAGCCTCGTTAGCGTCGTGGGGCTATACTGAGAGAGCCTTGCAACAAGGTTGTTTCGGCCGGGCAGCGTGCGCGGAATCCGTAATAGCCTTGCTAAATATACCACGCACTTCGAATTGACTCCCCTAATAATACGACGACCTAGGAGCCGAGTTACTAATTAATATTATTATTATATTAATATTATTATTATCTTAAGATCAGAACAAAGTTAACAGACTCAAAGTTTTGACAGGTCTAAAGGTACAATTGATGAGCAAATTCATTGAAAAATTGGATATCGAATAAAATTAGAGCTTAATAAATTCAACTAACAGAGCTTTTTTTTAAAAGTAGGCCTTAATTTCCTTTTTGTGATTATTATCCAATCAGATACTTGTAAAATTTGTCGAAGAAAACTTTGTCAACCAGCAAACAGCAAAGCATGGCTGCGGTAGAACAGCCACCACTGGGAATCGGCCCCTCTGAAGTAAGCAGTCATCTTGACCGCTTGCTGGGCAGGCCGGCTAGGGTTAATGCAGGGTGCAGTAACAGTGCTGCCCATTCTCACACTGTTGCATTTGAGTAACGATTTTTCAGCGGAGTATATTTGAGTCACTTATTACGATACCAGATACAAGGGGAGGTACTAGGTATTCTTCACTGCTGATACTCAAAAGCATATAGCAAGATCAAGCGATATCAAATTATTCGACATCTCGAGCATTAACTAATATCTCTCTCTAATATTATCATTTGTGTATTAAGTATACAAATGTTTCTTTACGAGTTCTCGTGATAAACGATAATGTACTCGAAACATTTTTATAACGTGTTTTTAAACTAGCCATTGGCCGATTCGTGCACTCTAACGCACTATTGACTAAAAAGAGCCGGAAGACAATACCAACGTCGAAGTATTTTATAAACTTTTACGTATCTTCTTTTCACTGGTTGGTGGGCCTCATTTCCACCCTCTTCTTATGCTCCTAATATTTAGCTATATCAATTTTATATATTAATTATGACGTACATGGTGAGACATACAGTTCACTGTAAAAAATATGTTAAATAATTAATTTCATGCAAATTGATCATTATTAAAGGTCACAACAACAAAACAAAAATAAGTAACAAACAAAAATAAAAAGAGTTGTGTCGTTCGTCAAATCAAAGCCGAATTATAACGTTGGCAGGGGTTTTAAGCAATGTACATGTAAAAAAGCCAAGTCTCGTTGATTGGACAAAAGTAGACTTGTTTAGAAAAATGCAGTTTTATTATCGAATGCGTGTTTGTATATTTTGACCTACTGCTGATGAAATAGACAGTTGTTCACAATAATTTGAGTCCATATCAATTTATTTGTATTATATTAAATTTATCATTATTGTAAGTGATTATGTTCTACAAACATAACATCGGACAAAAATTAATAGCATGTAACAACTAACGTAATATATAATAGTGCTATATAAAACTAAGTAATCGAATTGTTACAAAAGGTTTTCTCTCTTCTTTTCATTATTGATTAGCACATAACAGTTCACCATTATAATAATCCTTTATGTAGATAGAAGGAGTCACTTAGTACATAGAAATAATATACCGAAGAAAGTTTTTATTACTAAACAATAACGAATAATTTTTCCTTACAGCTTTGAAGACAAAACATATTACCGGAGTGTTATATTAAAACAAGATTACCCGAATGTTATATTTTCTACACTCGCTGTATCCCAATTAGTGATTGATTGATTTGGTTAGAATATTATTGACTCATATCAATCTTTTGTTATCTTCATACCATTTTCGGTAATTAAATATTTAACACTTTTCTCACTTACGCTTCGCATTTCAGCTGAGACATGTTGGGTAACGCGCAAAATATAACTACGTTCGTGACACGAAATAATTAAGAAATTGAACGATACCCAAATGCATCGAATCGAGGCCAAAGGCGGCCCGCGTTACTTTAGTTTATGTAACACCAGTATACACGGAAGAGCCATGTTATTAAACTACTTCTCTTGCCAATTGTTGTAGATGTTCCGTTCGCCATCGCTGTACTGGAAAAAATATTTTATTTAATTGACAGCGATTATCAAATTTCACTGGCTCAGCTCGCGGCAATAAAAACATGTATTGTTCCTTCAAAACGTTCGATTAGGGGAGTGTAACAAAAAATGTTATATGCTAAAACATACATTAATTCATTACATTTCTTAATGTTATGGAACTTTTATGGATGAGCCTAACTGACTACAAATGGAAGAAGTCTTGAGGAAAACTGCGTACCGCGCTGATGTTACCTCTTCAAGTATATATTATATATACTTTGCAAGGGTTCAACCGGTCCTGCGCGCAAGCTGTGTTCGTTAGTGATGGGCAACGGCATATATACACCGTTTGCATAATAGCATTCCCGTGGTATGCGTAAGGGAGAATTTGTCTTATGGCCAAGCCGAGTCTTTTTATTTTAATATGATATGATATGATTCTTATTCTATGCTATAACAATAGTATAATGGCAGGGGGCATACATCTATATAGAATTTTTGATAGAGAGACATAATCTAAAATTAATAACGTAAACATTATATATAAATGAAGATATTCTTAAAAATATACTAACGTTAATCTAGCGAAAGCACTTGTCATCTAACCGGATGAAATCAGTCTCTCAACGGCTAGGTACGCCAAAAACAAACCTGTAATTAAATTGGGTATCGACTTTATAGATGTGGCACATTACTAGTTCACCGGCGCTGCGCAGGCGCCGACGACGCATGCGCTGTATTCAAGACACGACTCCGTGGCCCCTCACACAATCGAAAGTCTAGATTTCCGATTCAACTCAACATCTGTGTTTTCCCCAATTGATGGCGTTGCTACAAACGTGTATATGGCTTTTGGAACAGAGTTAGAACTGGTGTACCAAAAAATGTTTTATATTATTTAAACTCTTTGTTTGCAAATGGTATGATAATTTCTGTTTTCGAAATTATCTGACTCATGCAAAAAATATGGATCTCAACATGCAGTAAATATACAGAGAATAGTTAGACTGTACAAATATAAATACGTACAGATGTACAAGAAAAGCGTAAACTTTCATTTGATTGATGACACTTCATTTGATTTAAATAAATCCAAATAAATGTCTAACCCCAGTATCTATGTGCTTTACCAATATCGTTACCCGACTCCCGAGTTCCGTTGGAGCACTGTCCAACACAAACACACACTGATGCGTATCATGCTTACATGTGCTATTGTCAGTATTGACACGACCACTAAGTATTTGGGACGGTGAACGGAAAAAAGGTGTTTTAACTACTCTTCATTTCAAGATCCAAGTCATTTGTGTACTGATAAGGAACCAAAAATATATATGTCTTCCAGAGGTATTTGTGCTTACGTAAGTGATATTTTATTTAATAATATTCATAATTCTGAATAATCTTACATAAGGAGGTGAAGGTAAGGCGAAGCCTGTTTCGGAAAGTTTGAAGTGTTGACCCTACAAAGTTGTAAACAGTGTCCACCAACAGGTCTGTGACCACTTTCAGATGAACTCAGTGGCGCCACCGTTTAGGATGCGGTTGGATCGGAGCCAAAATGCATTTTTAAACGTTACATCTATAGAAGAAAAGTCACAAATAAGCTTACTCTGTTGTCTTATAATATATTTACAAACTAAATAAAAAACAAGGTTTCATAAAATAAATGATATCCAATATAATTAAACTAGTATTCAAAAAATAACAATAATATTTTTCTATTCAAGCACAAATCTCTAAACCTATAAAACAATGATATCAGCCGTGAATGAATAATAATACAATAAATTGAACCGGGCAACTCAATAGAAAAAAATGTACAAAGTCAATTTTAAAATGTCAAAGATTTTATGAGCATCACGAATATTAGCTGATACGGCGTTCTTCAATTTGAGGTCAGCCTTACCAGCTCCCGCAGTTGCGCATGCACCACACTCACACAGGCTCCTAGGACATGAACGGTATCGTAAACGAGTTTGCGGCTATGCGCCGGACGGCGGTTGGAGACGGCGCCGGTCGGCGGTCCGCGATCGGATGAGCGCTGCGAGCCTACTTTCCAGCGGCTATTTATAGCTTGGGATAAATATATAAAGTTACTTTCCTTACATAGACATTATAAAAACCTCTTTATTTGCAAGCAATACGCTGCGACAGGCTGCACTTACGTCTTTATTTACGAGCGATATTCATGTACAATGTACTGCAATGTTATACTATCAATGTTGTTGTCAAATAAGCGCTAGAGAAAATAATGGAAACAAGGACTATTTAAGTAATACTTTGACATCAGTTCGAGATCACAAGTGTTAGGATATATGATCCGCCCTTCTTTGCCCGTATGCTAGTGGCGATAATTGTGATGTTTGGCAAGATAGGCAGAAGTTGATCTCAAAAATTTAGACTATACATACTGTCGTGTTACTAAATACTAAAAAATATATTTGTTATAGTAAATTACTTTAATTTGGGTGTAAATTATTTGAGCTGATAACCTGTCGTTGGTATCTAACATTATCAACTTTACAATTATTTATTTATATTTGACGTTGTAAATTCAATTACATTCGCTGAAGATGTTTCTATAGAATATATTTTGTCAAACAGCTGTTATAAATATTCATTTATATACATTTATAATGGATACGAAATGAAATAACACCGTGTCGATATCACTCATTCACATGACGAAAATATGTTTTGTCCTAGGATAATGGAATATTTTGCACGAACAACGGTGCTAGCTTGTTTTCAGGCCATTGGTAGATAACTGTGATGATTCATATAGTTGTTATTTGTTACGTGATAAGTGTAATTACTCCCTCGCACGTGCACATGCCTACCTCAAATACTGCTTTTTATTGATAAATTACAAAAGGAATGAGTATTGAAGGTCCCTAATATGGTCACTCAATATATACCCAAACTACATATGTTTACGCTGCTATAATCTTGGGTTCTTGTCTAGTTATTGCTAAAACTTACTGGTACGAGCGCAACTTGCTTCTTATGCAGCCAACAAAACTCACAGGACAATTAGATTGTAGTCAATTCTAAAACGATCGTCTCTAGTGACTGAAAAAATATACAATACACTTGCTAAATCCAAAATCCGACTAATACTACGAAGGAGAATGCATTTGAAAGCTTTTACAAGACTGATTATACTATCGACTGTCTATCAGCATCCTGAACTATCGCTGCCTGTAAAAGTTATTACAAGACAATTTCATACGTGCTATTGGAAATAGGTTCTCGTTTATCAGTCACGGCTGTGCATATTTTAACACCTATAATAGGTAGTACTTATATTGATAGTTGTACTGGAAAACCTATAAAATGGTGGTAAGGTATTGTTTATTGCAAGTGCGCCATGCGCGTTGATAACGCGCAAACCCAAAGAACTCCTTTTGACAATTCAAAGTAGATACAGACCTTTTTATTCTGCTCTAGCGACCTCGTGTGCATGTTTGTAATAATAGACTATATGTTATTTTGAAATATGAGAAATATTAGAATAAATTCTAATTAAAATCTTTTCAGAATTCTTTGCGTAAAAGATAAGATATAATGATGTTTGTTATATCCAAACATCAGTCTACACAAATTTTCTCATTTATCAGTCTATTCTAATGAGCCAATACTACAACATTTATTTCATATCCTTTTTGGGTAAATATAGTTTGGCAATTATAATAAATATGACATGTGATTCCACCATTAAGAGTAGACAACGAACCAAGTCAATTAGAAGATCTTTTCTATAACTAACATTTTTTATATGGAATCTTTTTCCATATAGATTAGAGTTTGTGCTATATTAATACAGATTAGCAATCAAATAGCAACATACCATTCCTTAAAATGTATGTAGTTTTGATAAGAAATATTCTTGTTAGATTTAAGGAAAGTGTTCGTCGATTCGTATAAAGGTATGTTTATTCTTTATTTACGAGTATTTGATCGCAGTTTTACATTTGTTATTCAATATGCAGTAACTGTTACATGATGTACTTAAAGTTAACCGATAACTTACAGACATATAACAAGGCGAATATATATTGAGCAAATATTGCGTTAGTCACTTTCTGGCACTGATTCAATATTTGTGCAAAGTTATTGTATTCCTTTGCGGTACATACTATGTTTACCAATTTTATGGAAATAACTATGTTGCTAATAATCAAATAATAACAATTAATTCGTGGAAAGAGCTATATATTTTAATTGGTGCTCACTGTTCCGTGTAGCAATACATACTAATTGTTTTATTTTCCATTGTAATTAATTGCATTACCTTTATCGTAAATAGATTACTTTGTGCAATTTTGGAATAAGTTAAACTTTGTACCTGTAAATTGCTTTCAGTCGTAGTAGGTCTTTGTTTAGTATAACATTCACAGTAAGATCAAAACAAAAAACAAAGACATTATAGAAATAATAGTTTGAAACGTTTAACAGAAACGCAGGAAATAAATATTATCCTTTTATTCTGAACGAGACGCTTGGTTATATGATCACGGCGTCGTCTATTTAAAATGCTTTCTTATTATATAACGTTATAAAACTAGTTTTTATGTTATTTGCTTAACATATCCACTTAATAGAACTGAGAATTTTGCTAGACGTACAACATGTGTATATAAAATATCCCATATATAATAGCACATATTCGGAAGCAATCACTTTACGCAAACACTATTCCTAAAATATACTTTATTTTTTATTAACTGTGAAAGTTAGTCTATGAAAAGGTGTTAGTAACAAATAGACCAGGAAAAAAAGAACAAAATACATCTTTTTTATAATAAAAACATCTTTTTCGGCACAGAATAAGAAAATAAATTGATAATGTGATGTTTTACATTCTGAACGTAAGAGTATATAAATAAACAAAGTACATACATAAACAAAGTATGTCTGTATATGAACTAATAAGCCACTAAAAACAATGTCCTCAGTCGAAGAGGTGCACATATTTGACCACGAGAAACGCAAATTTCACATAACTTTCTCTGACTTGTTTTTTTCGGCTTTTGCGAATCAGGCGGCGATTAACGACGGGTTTAAGCAATTTATCCACAAAGATATATATATATATATAGCAGTGCCTGCAACTTCGTCCGTGTAGAATAGTGACTTTGGGGGGTATAGTAGCCTTTTCCCCGTTTTTGCAATAAACAAACAAACTCTTCCGCTTTATAATATTAATATATATATATATCTGTAAGGAGGTATATTGTGATAATAAGAGAAATAGTACTGCTATATACGTTAATAACACACAATGAATTTTTCTTAGAAACATATTATTGATTGATAAGTTTACATTAACGGACCGAATAAAGGAGTAAGAATCGTACGATAATAACCACATTAAAATACATAATAACGTTATTTTTAATTTCTTAATCATTCTTGAATAGCTTTATGTACAACTAAGCAACGATTAAATCATAATTGTACGTCATTACTACTAAGTGTTGTAAAAAAAATTACATTGTATATAAATAATAATTAGAGTGACAACATTTTTTAAAATGCGTTTGTGCGTCTTAATATATGTTCACACGATTCAGACAATAGCTGTAAGCTACTCGTCAGATGACGTACGCAAGCCGCATTGTCGCCGGCATAACATTCCCGGAAAGACTTAATCAAACATAAGCGTTCCTTTACCTTAAGTAAATGTATAAAGTGCAGCATCCACTGGCATCGAAAATAAATTATTATAGGTTCGCCAATGTTCGTTCGTCGTTGGGATACTAAGTATTCGAACATTTGATTGTTTCACTTACATTATAAAAAGACGTGTTAACCTCATGGACTAACGAATCTAGATCCCAGTAAAGAGCCTCCCAGATCCCAGTAGACGCAGCAAAGTTGTTAGGAACAGTACATATAGTATGCTTCTACATACATACACACATCACGCATGTGTCCCTCGTTGTAGGCAGAGACTATTGATCTCCAATTACTACGATTAGTGCATACCTTTCTCGCATCCTTTCCTCTCATTAGTACTTTCATACGCGGTCGTTTATCATAGGGACTTCTGACCTGGCCCTTCTTCAAAACGTCTTCTACCTGGTTAAGGTATGTTCGCCAAGGTCATCCTTTACCAACTATTCTACTCACCTCCACTCTTTATCATGTGTAGTCATTCTACTTTCATACATCTTTTCTATATAATCTAACAATCTTAACATTCCCTTCTCTATTGTAGTCACAACATTATCTTTCAAACCACATGGGTGGTTTATCATACTATTCTCTTATCTATCTCTCAAACTCACACAACTGCTCTCATTTTAACACCATTTATTATACTTGCGTGCTCCTACCATAGCTTACATTTACTACCATAGGGAATTAATATACTATTGGAACCAACACGCCTCTATGCACAGTCAGTTGTGCCCTATTTGACACGTTTAGGCTACCCATAAAAGCATGTAAGGGCACATTAACACTTTTTCTAGCTATTAATTGTTTATATTTATAAAATTTATGTTTTCCGTCATACGCCGCGGTCATTCGTATGCCCGATGACTACGAAACTGTCGCTATCCCTGACTCTCACAAAAATCGACAGATTAGTATAGATCGAGCCTTGTGTACAACAGATAAATGCTAATGAGTTTACTTGTCACGTGTAAATGTTTGACGTACCACTGTCTCAGTTTGGCCGCATTGAATTATTACTTCGGTCAAATTTATTATTTTGAACACCTTAAAATATACGAATAAATTAGCGAGTGCATCAATTATAATATATAATTTGAAATAGACAACGATGTGCTTGGAGATAATTGTAGAAGCGAGCATATAGTTACTAAAAAAAAATAGAAAGCAGATCTTAAATGTAAATAAATGCCACTTTAACAACACAAGCAGGTTAATACGTAAGGTAACATTTTTGAGAGTTAATTTAGGCTGTCTATGACAAACGGAATAACAATATCTTAAATTGTTTAGTTAGTTAGAACCTTAGTTAAAACATTACCTTAGATTAAAAGTAAAGATTTTTACAAAAAAACATCGTACAGTAACTAACTAGCGACCATATCTTAAATCTTCGAACTTACAGTGCAGACAGTGACTTAACCATAGTCATTAATAAACAAGTATTCTTCGTACTTAATTAGGGTCTCATTTAGATGTTATCAGTAATGATATCTATTGCGGGCTCTACACAATATGGTACTAGAAATATTCCGCTTTATAATTTTTATTTAAGTAGCGATTTGAAAAGTACGTCACTTCCTTAGCTGGCTTCCTTTTAAGGACGGCTGTAACTTAATTATTGCATTTTTCTACATTTAGTTGCGCTAGCGCAACTAATGCTAGTTTAAGTGGTTGTTTTCAAGTCTTACGATTTTAAAACTGGGAGGAAATACCCAATCTGGATCATTTTTAATATGATATATATTCGTCCGTCATTATGATACTTTTTAAAATGTAATTTGAAACTTACCTCGCAAAATTGGAAATTATTTTACGAAGAATATTTGCCAAAATGATGGAAAAAGTGTATAAAATTAATTGTGCGTCTAAATAAACCCTAATATTTTGGTTGCAGATAGTTGCATAAAAATGCGTTCTATTTGAGGCCAATCTCTACTTCCACTAAGTAAATACTCGTATCTCAATAAGTTATCGCTTGTAAATAATTCTAGTTTATGCTACAATACAATAGATTTTTAGCAGTTGTTTTTAAAGACTAATTAGTTTTATTTATTATACATTCAAATACTCTCACAAACTTTTGCGTATATGATACTAGCATCCTTCCAGCGGTATTCCAGAACTAACAAAGTCTAACAAACATACTTAGGTCTATTGACTGTGAAGCGTTATTATGTTACTATATATTCTTATACGTATTTTTTACAATGACAAGGATATAGTTCTGGGCAAACTCCACCGATTCATAGAATGAAAACTAATATTTCCTTTACAAATTGTTGTAAATGGAACTAATTTGAATTAAAATAAATTATCTGTATAATATTTTTAAATGACGTGTATACATTACACGTGTATTTAAAACTATATTTACCATTAAAGTTGCTTTCATCATATTAACACGACCACTTATTATGATCAATACTAAATTTCACATGATTGCAAACGTAATACAAATAAGCAAAATCTCCGCTTGAATGTATGGTCAAAAAAGACAGAATATATTTATTGTATTATAAAAGTCTTACAAAGAACGACATAAATTTTACTTTTGATAACACTTAAATATTTACTTAGGTGATCTGGCAAAAATGCATTACGTAATAATATCAGTACCTTAATCTCCCAAAACATCGTATTTTCTATACAAATCGTACCGAAACCACCAAGATATAGAATTTATTTCTCTTTCAATATTTACTTAGGTGAGCAGACAGTGACACATCACGTGGATTCTTTTCAGTGTCTTCAGAAATCTCTTGAGTCATCTTTTCATTGAACCGAACATAAATGTGTACAATAAAACCCTTTATAATAAAATAATATTCAACAATATGTATAGTCACGTGACGTCACACCTCATAAATTTATTTAAAACGCATAAGAGTGGGGAAGACTTACGAAAACTACTAGCTTATCAATCTACTACAAAAATTTAAAACGAGCCTTGGGACCAATGCGGTTGATTATTTTCAAATAAATGTTTCTTGTAAGTTCTATGCAGTTCCATAAAAACCAAGTTTAACTATAGTAAAATATACCATAACAATTTTTCTATGGATCATCTATCACACGGTATAAACATCTAGCACATTCAGAAAAATAATTAGAAATGCACCCGCTGGTACAGTTAAATCAGAACGGTGCATAGAAAGTACCGACTTACCTGGGACCTTGACAGTCTCGGACATTGATTTATTATTATCAGATTTTTTGCACATGCTTTATCACAATTGCTGTATACAGATCAACCTACAACAATAATATCAATGTCTCAAGCAATTTTGAACTCAAAAATCAACAAGTAGAGGTCATAATAGTTTGGGATTTTTCTAAAATTTGTATAGGTCGACTTAGCCGTGTATCAACGCGACGTCGACATCGCCGTCGGCACTCTGTGGTTTTCTTTAGATCAGCAACAGTCATTTAAGATGACCAATCGAATTCTTTTGGTATCAATTGAAATATTTAACTGTAAACTTAACATTGAAAGTGGAAGAGTATATATGTATGCTTAAATAATTTGTCCGATATTAATGTTGATTATGACAAACCCTTGCCGATATTTTTTATTGATACGGTACAATTTTGAAGAATTATTTGGTAAACATAATTGCAAAATTTGTGAAACTTTATTTCCGACGTCGCCCGCTTTCCGGGCTCTGCTAACACATTGATGATTCACATATTTTCCTGATTCAGATGATATTCAGTTAGGCTCCTATTAACTTCGACTTATTATTCATACCCCTTTGAATCGTCTTTATTGGGTAGTCTTATCGTTGAATTGGTAATAAAGGAGCAGGTAAATTTTAAATGTTTAAGAATCCAAAAAAAGTAAATAAGAACAGAATACTTCAAAACAACACTGTAATCGAAAGATTTTTCCTTTAGGGTCGAATCAAGTTCATGGTCAACAGTTTCATCGTCTCCAAAATGGTTCACTGCTCACAACTCCACATCTCTCACGGATGCTTCTCCTTATTATCACAGTAACAAAATATACGAAAAATGCATATATTACATATAAAACCTTTACAATCTTAATAAACTATTAATTAAGTCATAGTCCATAGTTAAAAATGTTATATAGGTAACGAATCTTAATATTTCATTGAACTTTAGGTCTTCCACATTTAGGCAGAGGCATTAAAATTTCGGCATATATAGACAAAAATCGTTAGTTAGATTGGCCAGTCAACAATTAGGTATTAAATCATAGTATCATAGTTTTTGCTTTGTTCTTATAATTCTTTTATAAGCCGACTTGGTAATTAATGGCCGTCAACATCACGGGGTCCCGGGTACCGACGTACAATTTTAATTATGGCGTCATCCAATCTGGATTGATGGCACAAAAAAGCCGACTTAACGCAATTCATTTATTAACGAGCACGTTTTATTAGGAGCATCAAAAATCGGAAACATAAAGAGAATTCCTGTTTTGGCTGTAAATGGTGTTCGGTTGAATTATCGACGAAAACGATATACATTTGTCTATATATTATTTTAAAGGTTATTTCTATTATTTTATTTTATTATTTATATTTCTATTATTATCTTTGGTTATTTCTAGTAATCATAGTTAAAGCATTGCAATTCACTTTTTCAGAAAGTCTAATGAAGAAAAACCATTCTATAAATCAATACTAGAAGAATTTTATTAAGCACTACCGGACTTTCGGCCTTCGCCGATAATTCCACAGATCTATCGTTGGCTTTAAATCAAGCGAATTGTAAATTCAACAAAAACATAAAAATGGCAAATACTTCTTATTATGATCACCTTCCACAATAATTGCACAGAGTCCGGCGATATTGTTGATGATTCAAAAAAAGAAACATCTCGAAGAATGATCTTCGCCTATTAACTTAACGACTTGTGAAGACTGTTTTGACCGATAGCCTAATGGGGCTGAGTGTGCTCGCCTTTTATAAAAGTCTATGTTAGAAATTCCGTTACATCTTTTTGTTTATAAGCCTTTTGGTTTAAGACCTAGCCTCTTTCAGACGGCTAGTAATTAACATAATTGACTTTGTTATTTATCTTGCATGTAGGTATTCTTAGTTTGTATTCCATCTCTGTATTTTATAATTTTTTGAGTGGTTATTGCCTCCGTAATTGAAATTAGTATATATGTACAATTAAAAAAATGTATTTATTTCATGTAAATCTTTTACATTTAGTTTGGCGGGGCCAAAAGGGGGGTTACCAAAAGTAATCAAGAGACACTTGTAGTGGTAAAAAGTTAGGGAAATTAGCCGTTGTTTACGTCATTGTGAAATATAACTAGTCATATTTTTTAAGTCCTTAAAGTTCTGAGTACTGCCAAAGTGTTCGCATGACCTTTTGTTTAAACGAAAGATTACTTTATACATGTGTTTAAATTAAACTCATATTGTGCCGGTAGTTTTTAAGACGACCGCACTGGTGATTACACCGTAATGAAGTTGTAAAAACCCATTTAAATGGCGAAGATGATTGTTTTCATGACAAACCAATCGACGAATAACAATAGAACAAAAACTGAGGCTGATGCTCGCGTTGGCTGGACTCATTGCATTGATACACTGAGATTATTTGAAGTGTCACTGGTGCGCTTTACGGTTTTTGTATGCTGTGAATTATTTTATTTGATAGTGCTAACTTTATACATTTTTTTCTATCGGTCGTTCGGTCAGTTTGCTACTGCAACTACATGCGTGATGCTTAAACCTCACAAACACTCCGCTAGCATTATCCTTACAATTTATCATTACTTATCGGTATGATTTATAATCAAAAGCAAATGTATAAAAGGTATTAGTATGTATTTTAATTTATCTATCAAGTGTGTTTGAAATACAGACATTATTCATTTATGTTTTGTTAATATAATACAGTACGATCAGGGCTCCGCGGTTTCACCTGCGAGTGTTTTGATACCGCGAAGAACAGAATACAGGAATAAAATGTAGCTTGTTAGTTGCTGATAATATATGCAGTGAAATTATAGTTCGCGAAATATTTGTTGAGTTTATTCGTAACAAATGCACAAAATAAGGATAAATACATTTTCAGGAAGGAATCTTCAAGTTATGGAAAGAAAATTTAGCCCATGTTCATCGGTGAAAGGATTCAAAGAATCGGATGAGTAGATTTTGAGTTAAATCATACCAAACAAAAAAAAAAATTTCCTTTCCTAAAATATTGGTTTGAATTAGTAAAATAGGTATGTTTCCATAATATTTCAAACATTTTCGCATTCACAACCTATTATAAGACTAGCAACATTTTTAAAACGCGGTTTATTTTGACTTTATGAGATTTACCAAATAGTTATGTTATTGTTGCATTTGGGTTATTTTTGCATTGACATTCTTAATAAATTCAGTCGCCATAATAGTAATTTTGTAGAATTAGTAATAGATAATAGCAGTTAATGGTACTTTGTTTATAATAAGCATTTGCAGGAAGCATAACAGGTAGTTATAACTTTTTTTAAGCTTTATTCACCTTGTTTTGTGATTACCATGACTATAGATGATGAAAGTACTATTACTTGATTCTTCTATTGAGTAATGAATTGAATTGATAAATATCATTCAGATTAAGATTAAAAGTAACAATCAGAAGACCACTAGGTTACTTTTTCACAAAAGTAATGTAAAACCTAATATAATATCTTACTTAAAAATAAATATATAATATTATTACATTCATACTTAAATTCTTCTGTATTGGGCATGCCAATCAAATATCGTATTCCGTTACTAGTACATTTGTTAGGCACATTAAAACTAACTAGGCGTATCACGGAATTTGCTGGTTAATAAAAAGTATAAATGATCTAACAATCAGATACCAAAATATACACTTTTATTGTGGTTCTTAAACCTTTCCGTCTGCGACTTTACCTCTTTCACTTTTTAGTAAATGTTTAAGATTCCCTAGATTACAAATCAGTTCACCGTTTGATCTGTCAAAGTAACATTGATATGACTCCGAGATAAGCTTTAATCACTTGTGTTACTAATAATTAAACAACAGAGGAATTAAAAATATAATAATTAAATAAAGAGTGCTTTTAGATAGAACTTTAAGTTGGAAACACTTTTTTAACTGACGGTCATTCTGTCAGCTGTCATGTGATTTATGTTTAGTTTGGTTAGACATTTCAACAAGAATATACTGAGCCTGAACAACGCTTCCAAATTGGGCAGACCTATTTCGAAAATCATGGTTCTGTTCAAAATACGTATATCGCGCATTACGTCCATTTTACGGTCATCATAATCGTCTATCAGAGAAATAAATTCGATTAACTACGGAATGATTTTGCACTACGTTTATTCTAAATGATAATACGCGTCCACAAAGACGTCGTACAGTGCGTATAAAAGAAGTTATTGCTGCTGTAGAGCGTTACGTCGAGTAAGACCCAAATCAGTCTATCCGCCATCGTGCACTGATTTTGGATATGTCTTCATCCACATTATAGAAGATTTTCCGGATAAATCTTGGTTCACGTGCTTACAAAATCCAACTTGTGTGAGAATTGAAGCCTTACTCAAGCGATCACTGAGCAAGGCGTAGATTCGGTGAATGGGCCCAAAGTATGATTGCCGTTGATCCCGATTTTCATAAGCGAATTTTGTTTAGCGATTAAGCTCACTTTTGGTTGAATGGATACGTCCATACACAAAACTGCCGTATTTGGATTGATGATAATCCTCAAGTGTCCGTTGCATTCAAAATGGCTGTGTGGTATTGCTTTAAGGGCTGGTGGAATGGTTGGAATGATTTAAAACGATGCAGGCCAGAACTTTATAGAGCGATCGTTACTTACTTCTTCGTTCATCAATTGAACAATCAAGATATGCAGAAGTTGTGTTTTCAACAAAATGACACACAGCTAGTGCCATAATTGATTTATTGAAAAGAACGTTTGGTGACCGTATAGTTTCACGTTTCGGACCCGTGCATTGGCCACTAACATCGTGCGAGTTACCACTGATTGTCAATTTTCTGTGGGAATATGTGATGTCGCTAGTTTACGCCGATGAGCCCGAAACGACTGACCACTTGAAAGACCAAATGCCGCTGCATCATTGTTGCGATTATCTTTATATGTTTATAATATTTATAAGCCTTTATTACATGTTATCATTAGTGAAGTTTGTGTTTCACAAATGTTGGAAAAAGTAATCGAAAATTGGACCTCCAGATTAGACTACGTCCGAGTCAGCCGTGGCGGCCATATGTTAGACATCATATAAAAATTATAATCCAGAAGATTAATTTCAATTAAAGCAAATTTCATTTAAATAAAAAAAAATAATTTATTTATTATACCATTTCTAAGTTCTATACCCCTAAAACACATTTAACTCAAACACATTATATATTAAACCCCATTTAATTTAACACAGAACGAATGAAAATAACTGTAGTATAAATGTCCGTCGTGGGCAAGACTACCGAATTTTTCATCGGTACCGTCAAAGTGTACGTAGTTTATTATTCGTGTGTAACAAGTATGATGCTAACGTGCTTAGTCTCTATCTTATACTTGAAGGTCCGCGATTGCTTAAAACTTAATATAGAACCAGTCCGTCTACATCAACATAAACAAACATTATCGTTTACTAAGTTGGTGCGGAGTAGTGAGCTACTTCGGCTCTTGTGAGCGCAACTAGTCTGACACAGTCCGACTGATGGTATCAGGTCTATCTGAGCGTCATTGTCGAGTAATTACTGCTTCTAGAAGTTTCCGCGTTTGCAATGTGCATTATTTTTCATCACGTCCTAATTATTTCTTATTTAGTTTAACATATATGGAGTGCTATCTTTACACGTTCAATACCGGTATTTATATGTGTGCCGTAATTAGCCAAACCAAAAGCTTAATAAAAAAACGTATTTAACAAAGTGGCAAAATTCGAACAGCTGTCTGAGACATCTAAGCCTTTGATCCATAATGATAGTATTTAATATCCTGTAAGGTGTTTTGTACTTAGGTTTTGCTAATTAATCAGAATATTTGATTATGTGTAAATTTTTTTGTCGGTTCTTTTAAAAGCCCGTCTTAATGTAGGTTTATGGATGACTTACAAACATAAAATTTCGGTGCACTCTAACACTCTGTTTTATTGTTGTTTAATTTTCTAGGGATCCATATGTTTTTTGTCTAGGGTTCTATATGTATATATGCTAAAATACCCTGATGATATCACTGTATTGCACATGCACTACCCTTCTTACTTATTTCACTTTGAGAAATGTTTCTTTAATGTAAAATTAATTTTGACCTTCGTCTCTCTTATGGTTTAATAAATTATCGTAAAATAATTAATTAATTTGTTGTGGTTATAAGACCTATATATCCACTGTCACCGAATATATAAAACAAATTTTTTATCATCAGCTCAATTTTTTTTAAATTAATCTCGCTCTACTTCATTAAAGATGTTTTTACGTCAATTATTGGTGATTCCATATTCGTAATGAACCAACAATTTATCTATTTACACATTTGCAGAGAAACTTCTGTCCTCGAGTCCGACTCGCATAAGACACTTTGTGTTTTATCATGGGCCATAAAAATACCTACCTTCAGTGTGACCTTCCCAATATTATTAAAATAATCGAATACAAAGGTCTCCTTCGCCGGCGTCTGAGTGAAGCTCCCTTTTTTTGTTTTAAAAGTGTACAAATCATTAAGGACTGTTATTTTGTTTCCATTTATGATCTGACAGACGGTAATGAAAATCACAGAATTTGCATTTTATGAAACTACATAGCAGTACGTTTTTATGCAGGTTTTATCAAGGTCTCACCCAGATATTTTAAAGTTTGAGAAACTAAACCGGATTTTTTAAATGTGTTTTGTTGTAGTTTTTTAATACGTACGCATTACATCACCGATTCAGTATCTACTGCGATACGAATGATAATTCGCGAATTCTTACGTTAACGGTTCTGGTGGGATCAAATCTACATCAGTTCCGCTTCTACCAACTGACTAATCCTTTACTGGTATTATTCAATTTGGATATGTATTTCTGTACACAGTGCAATATAATTATAGTCTACAGTTTAGTTGTAATATTCAATTATGTGGCAACTAGTAATGATACTTTTAGAACGTTTTGTGGTTTTAATGTGCAACACATAACGGCTAGATGAAGGCAGATTGCGTACACTTTGCAGGGGACTAATTCAAGAGTGACTGCGATGTTAGTATATTTCAACACTTACTCGGTTCAACGAGCTGTCCCCTAAGCTCTATTGACGGGGCCGATGGTGCTGTTGGTAGTGATCTTAAAGCTTTAATCTCCACCCGCGACAAATATTTACATGATGATTTGTATTTATCCTGTATCTGGGTGTTAAATATATGTATTTCAATATTATATTAGTGATTCCTCTGTTGTCTGACGTCTGTAACACAAATGCTTTAGGCGATTTATCTTGGAGTCATATCAATATATGATATGATGTGTGAATTTATAAAAAAAAAATGAAATGGTAATCAACCAATTGGTAAGGTGAAAACTGAGCCAACAGTGATGGCGAAACTTGCTTGACGGGCGGGCGGCGAATGCTCACACTGCTCATTCCACGACACATGCCTATCATATATCTGCCGATGAGGCGTTCACTCGTGATATCGAACAAAAAATAGTTCCTCGAATAAAGCCCGATGATCGCATCCGAAATAACCGTCACGTTTCGAATGAGCCTAACCTTAACACGTGGCAATAAAATAATATTGCGTGTGTGAAAGTACATTAAAATTAGCCTAATATATTAAACCTAAAAGCTTCCTTCATAATATAAGCAAAAAGTTTTTTGTTTGAAAGTATCAGTATTCAATACCGATCCTGCATTACGTTTAGAACAAGTTGTTTCTGCATGGAGTCGTGTTGCTGGCTGTGCGATGCTATGCGAGCGAGTTTGTTGGCTGTGCGATTTGGGCAGCCACTAACTTGAGGTCTGGTTGTAGCGTCGGAGGCTGGCCTGCCACTCACCGGGACCCTGCCACGCGACCGCGCGGGGCTGTCACGACTCTTCCCGATAAAGACAAACACGTAGTAAGTATTACTAATTACAAATTCAAACACGTGTTAAATTCATATTATTCCGCGTACGAGGCTAAGTTACCACCAAGAGTTTTTTTTTTATATAAGACATGCCAACATTTTCCACATTTTCACCTATTTCTACCACCAAATAGTAGTGGGTAGTAACTACCATATTGCTGGGTTCTTGTTTAAAGGGCAACATGTTCGTGACATCTTTGTGATACGCGGACTGTATGCTGGTTTTTGGACCTGGTGTTAAAAAAATATACATGTAACAGAACATACTTACGCTTTTATTTCTTTCGATTAAGGCATCCTAACCGTAAGTATCACAAATAAGAACAATGAACTTAATCTTTCACGAGTAGATACGTTACTTTCAAATTACGTTACGCCACATTGGCTTTATATTTTTTTGAGAGTTGCAATAATATTGTGAGTCCACTCTCTGAGGGGACAGCGACCTTGAGAACCTTAGATTTCCGCTTCACTTGATTTCTAAGAGAAGGTGTCGAGTTTCAAGATCATTAGGGATTTGCTAAAAAATTGAACATTTTGTTCAATTTCACATAGTCCTACAAACAATTTAAATATCAACCACAAATGCCGAAACCGCACCATTATACTGTATTCATTTAATGCTCACATAACTTTCACACGAAACTTTGTTTCCATTCATCAAGTGTTTAAACAAAAATGACTATCCTATTCAAATATACGCTTTTATAAACACCAGGTGTCGCATATTCAACGATAACAAAGAACGCTTATATTTCCTATGTTAAAAAACCTTCCATTTCTCTAATAAGACCAATCGCATAATATTTTACCCTATACGTCGCATTACTAGAAAAAGGTAGGGCAGGAAGAAGTTATCGACTAGTTATCCTCGACAAAAAAATGTGATAAAAAAAGCAAGCGGAGTATATTCCGGTTACTCGGTGCGTACATACATACGTACACGCTAGTCATGGTCATGCCATTTAAAAATTTCGATATGGCAATAGAGCGACACCGATGAGTGATTTACAACTCTGATACCAGATAATTCTGAACTATTATTTTTCTTATAAACGCTGACAAGAATCTGAGATCATTGCCTGCAATCAATGCAAAAGAGTTTCTACTTTCACCAGCTTTACTATTACTAAGTTTATACCTCAAAAACTATTAAACATTTGTGTTTTATGTTTAGAGTGCACAGAGTTTTAAATAAAATAATTCTATTGTTTTATGTCCAATCTAATTATTAACATTTTGGACAAACCCATAAACTAAACAATAAATACAAAATAAAAAACATAAGAGTCCGTTTCTTTTGAAAATTTACGACTGGATATGTTAAAATGCGTTGAGGCGTTTTCTGTTACGGGCGTCGCCTTTGATGCCCCTACTTATAAAACCCGTAATCCATTCAGCTGGCCAGCCACTTATTATCTACGAATGATTTCAGACTCACGTACAATAGTTTCACGGATGGTAGATTTTACAATGGTGATGTGACGGTTTGATTATATTCAAATAACAATAATTACTTGCTTAATAACCCGTCGAAACCTATTTGTCGATGCGTTATAAAAATCTTGTTTTATACCTAGTGCCTTCAAATGTGTATCGAGCATGTACCTACATGCAAGGTACTCATTTGAAAGACATGCACATGGACATGGACTTGCATTTATGGACATGTACTATAAGTACCTACATGTATCTGTATTGGTACTAACATAATACTACATATGAATGTTTTAAAAATGCATGAATGGAAATAAGTTCATATACACACGCACGCATGAGATCAGCCCAAAGAATAACAGTAATAATATGAAAAAAACTTAAGTTGCGTGTCTTTAGCACAATCCGACTTTTAGCACATTTTTATGTAAACATCAACGATGAACAATTGTTATGTATATAAAATCTATATATATATATAAAGAAAATATTTCAAATGATTCCAATGGACATAAAATGCAAGGCCGAGTCTATTATGTGTTGTAATTGTTCACATGCGCAATCACAAATCCTGTCAAATAGAAGCATTTTATGGCAGTAGCTTGCATTTATGTCAATATGCATATTTCTTGCTATGAAATAGTTAATGCAAATACTCTATTTAAATGACAGTATTTACGGCAATACAGCAGATAGGTAATTCCATATGATTAAAAAGCTTGCCATGTTTACTGCCGGGCTCATTTTTCCTTTTTTAAAAGTACCCAGGTAATTATTCGGCCGTAAGTTCTGGTATACCTGTTCCATCGGGTCATTTCTTGGAAAATCGTTTCATTGAACTTGCATCTTATAACTTGTTTACTTTTGGTAAGCGATACTTTTAATTGCTTGTGCTCTACGGAGTCTCTCATACAATTCAATGACCTCAAAGCGTCTCTACTGTTTTGAAATATATTATCACATAATATACAAATTGTTGTTAATTAAATTTTATTATTACAGTTAATTTTTAAGAATATATTTATTCTTGCGGATGTTACGAATTTAAATACAATATACTGGTAATCTGGCATTGACGCTGATTTTTACTACCTTCCTGTGACAGCCCAATCAGTTGGCCCGCTTCTCAAGAGGGCTGTTATGTAATATCTTAACGTCTCAATTATCACGTGATTTGGAAAAAAACATACTCTTGAAAGTTTATATATAGTACTTGCGTGTTCGTCGCCCGCGATGAGCCTCGAGCTCGGAAATTGCTGCAATTAAAAATACAATAGCCCGCGTCGCAGGAACGCAGCGCATAACAACCAATCAGGGTTGAGAATTTCAACCGTTTTGGCTACAGACAAGGCTAGCTCTAATCTATAGAGGAAAATTTCTAAAGGTCACCCCCCTTTGCATGAAAGCTACACTTGAATCCGACAAAAACACGTATTGATTGTCAAATGGATGAATATGCAATAGGTCTTCAAGTTTATGAAAATGAACATAAAATTGATAATTTATGCTCTATTTGACATCGACCCTGTTATAAACAGAAGATGATCGGTAGAGGAAGTCCGCGTAAATCAGTGCTATATTATGGTTAATGCCGTATTTATAACATTATTCTTGTTAATAAATTTTGCATTTGTAAAACCTTGAGTTCTACAAAGTCACCGCTACAAAGTTTAGCTCTTGACCTACGAATCCTTATTATTTGTTTAAATTTACATCATAATTATTATTGCTAAAATGCCTAAAAAGTATCTTGTGTTTTTGATACATGATTTCGAGTGGAGAGAAATCCGTCACTTTAATACTTTTACGTTGTTACTTTTAAAAGAATCTAAAGATAAAAGCAGATCTATTTAATATTAACTAAAATTTACGCGTCCACTTCTCATATTTAAACCAATTGTGGCAACCGTTCTCAAAATTGAGAACGGGGTCCCTAAAACGTCGAATAAAAAGTTAAATAAACCACCTTTTAAAGTCTTCAAAAAAGTAGTTTAATTATACATAGTCCTTTTGTATAAATTACGTACAATAGACACGTTTATTACAATGCGGAAACTCTTAATGCATCCTCAGAGCCACAGAGGAAACAATTGTTCATGTGTTGCTAGTACATTAATCAGTGGTAAGGTGAATCTCGGAATAGAAATTAATCTGAAGCTATTATTGCAAAAGATTGCTTGCCATGTCTCAACCTAAGCAATCATACTTGAACGTCAGATACGCGTCTGTAAAATTTAACAATACATTTTAATAATATTTTTAATAATATAAATATCAAATGTGCAATATTAAAAATTTGCTTCTGTTGTCACCTTAATTAAGCAACGAAGCAAAACACCGTGGTTAGCAACAATCGAGAAATAAGCAGAAATAGAAAAATTACAGATATAAAAATCCGAACCACGTTTACAACATGTCGATGATTAAATGGCAATGAACGCCTTTCGTTAATATTTATGAACAACTCAGAGACGTCACTGTGACGATTGTGGTAGTGTCGCAACGAACACCGCGAAGCACCACTCCACTAATATTTTCATAACTTTCGATTTTAGCAGATATCGTCTTTTGAATAGCTATTTGAGAAGATGACTATTTTTATCAATGTATACGCTACACAAATGGAATATCGAGTAATACTGGAGCATATATACCACAATACGGATACATAATATCACACACAAAGTGGAGTACTTTCATAGAAATCTTATCGGTACATATTAGTCTGAGATATATAATAAAAGTACCTGAATTAGGATCAGGATATTAAAATGGTGAAATTATGAATATAAAAATTAAAGTATTATTAAATGTATTTCAGATATTTTGATACGTTTATCTTTTTGTTAGTAACATCTTCATCTAACTCCATTCCTGTTAACCAATCTCCCTCAGGACGTCAAATATATCTATTATTAAGCTTTCTTAACACACTATGAGCGGATAGATTGATATTTAAAGTGAAATCGAATTGCCACGCCTCAGACTTTACTTAAATCCAGTATTAAAGTAGAATCTATAAAATCCTGTGAGGCGTGGGCGAGCCAGATAGTGACAAAAATAAGGTGAAAAAGTTTGTAAATTATATTAATTGCCTTTGACGATAGCTAAACATCGTCATCAACGTCACCTCAGTAAGTTATAGCTTCAATAAAAGTACCGTATTTCCAATTTGTGCTGATTTAAAACATAAAGTGTCGAGTAATTAAAAAGAAATTCCCATTCAAATGTAAATAAACGGGGTAATAAAAATAATGCTGATTTTCTCGGGTCTTTTTTTGCAAATATCAAACGGTTGCCATGAACGTAATTAGGTGGATTTGTTTTCGAATTCGTGTGAAACAGACACCTGTTTATCGAACATTGGTTATTTAAAACATAGACAGTAGTGATATATATAGTGACATAGATGTAGTTTTAAAGTAGGTAATTTCAAAAGTTTATTTATGTAAACGCAAACAAAAATAAAGCATTAAAGTAAAATTAGCACTAACAGTTATCACATCATTGCAAATTAGTTATAAAGGCCGCGAAAAATATGTCGCCATTGACTTCTTTCGAAAGCGATTAGTCTCGTCGTAGTAACATATGATAGCTATTGAGCCAACGACTCGTTCTTTTACATTTGTTTACCAGCACCTAATTCTATTAATTTGTATATATGGAAATGTGTAAATAAAACAAGACCTGTTTCAAAGAAAAAACAACAGTTGATATAGAACTCAATATGTTTGGTCCCTTCACATATTATTTACAACACGTATAAATGCTAATGCAACTTTTAAAAAAATCAGCCAAACCTCAACTTAAACAAAACTACTTTTGTGAGTGGAAAGATGACATTTGAAGATGTCAATGTTTAGAAATATGTATTTTTAAATTGTTTTGTATAATACTTTATATTTCTGCTAGATACACAGATATGTTTCACTGCTTGTAAAACTGCACACTCCCAATCAGCTGGCCTATAATAATTCATTCTGAACACGTCCGATCGGCAAAGGAAAACTGAAGTTCAACCTTGTCGAATGCCGATTCGTATAAATAATAAAAGAAGTATATGTACCTGTAATTGTTATCGACGACCAAAATAAACACTAAGTAAAATTAAATATACAGTTCAAAATAATTTTGTAGATATGCTGTTTTAATTTATTTACGAGATTACATAGTTATTTACAGAAAATTTACAGAGATTCACCAGGGCGATGTGCGTTTTATGAACAGAGTGGCCTTACGGACCGAAGTTAAATCGTGAAAAGTATCACAAAGTGTTGACTGTGTTCGTCTCGGTGTCAGGCGAACCACTTTATGGGCCCAGAATTAATAATCAGCGGTGCACTGGTTAGCGCCGGTGCGCACTCGATCATGCGGTTTTTATCGGTTCCTGTTGTTTAAAGCATTTCAATTTGTTCTTCAAATCCATTGAAGCAACAGCATTCCAATTGAATGAATAACATTTGGAGTTTCCTTAAAAATGTTTACACTCAGAAATATAGTGCATAAATATTATACAGAGGCTTTCGTAAACTAAGACGTTTGACGTTCTGTGGTCACTTTCACTAAATCGCTGCTGTCGTAACAGACAGTTTTTCTGTGCTGCTTTTCTTTGCAAGTCTTCTGTATTCATTTTTTAAGTATATTTGTAATCAGGCATAATTTTAATGCGTCCAGCGTTGTAAATGTGCTTGCAATTAAAAGTAAAAGTTTTTAAATAGCCTCGGCATCTAGCCGGTAGAATGTTGCGGCTACCACAATCTAGTGGGAAACTAGAAAAACTAGCCTGTTCCAGATCAATAAAACTACACCAAGATGGTATTCGTGATATTAATAGAGAGCAGTTCATTTACAGTCTAAAGAAAAAAAAGCATTCCAGTTTACGTGTTGAATATTTTAACTATTAATATTGTAAGTTAATATTAAGTGCTAACATTAATAAAGTTGAAAAATTTGATTTATTGTTTCTGGTTATTTGTTTGTCTTCCAGTGACTGAAAACGGGATTTTTGGTCATGGAAAGACATTTTCTTACATTCACTTGACCACATTTGACCCACTATTTTATATCTCAAACAAACGATAACAAACAATGAACTACCGTAGTTTTTCTGATTAACCATAAACTTTGCGGTTCCAACATATCAATGTTTAAGACACCTCAAACATATGTATAGCACATGCTTTCGCTTATTATCTTCTCAAATTGAAGTTAATATTACAGCGTATCTTAAGGAAAGAAGCAATATTAAAGTAAGTAATATCTAACTTGGTATAGCAACATGCTCTTTGTTTAATTTGAACAGTTATGTATGACCAATGGTTGCGAGCTAAGTTTCGTGACATTGACGTGACAGCGAGCAAAGATGTGACTTGTGAGTGTGAATGATTCCTACCGCGCTCTTGAGTCTATCGAGTCATTTGTTCGAGGTCAACTCGCATCGATAGTCTCAGCACTACAAATTACGAGTTTTAAAATTCAAAAACCAATTAATATTTTATTGTATATACCTAATATAATAAATAATCATGTACATCTTCTTAATCATTTTAGATATGATAAAGAATTGATTATAAAAAGAAGGCCGTGACAAAAACCTCCACTAAAGAAAAATGAGCAAAAAAATAAACTTCAATGTAGGATCCAAGGAATCGATTATGTTGAACACAAAGACGGAAAATCTTTTAAAATATCATCTTTTAGTCCCGAATCACATATTTCCAAACATCAGTCAGTGTATTTACAAAATTTACATGCGAAGTGTACGCTTTGCATAATAATACGGGAAGGCGTTGACATTTATACCAAATTCGCATTAAACGTAAGCAATATTCCAGTTATGATCTTACGTCGCAAAGTATTAAAATGCCATAAGCAAAGGCCAACATAAACATAAGGGTAAGTATGTATCAAAGGCCAAAGCTAATAAAGAACTGCACTAAACAGGATACTTCATTTGTTAATTACCGTAAGTACGCTGCCCTGACCGTTCACAAAATTAATTTAATTACCATTTCGAGTAATTTGGCTATTCCACGTTGAGATACAACGCCGCATTAATGTGGTTCGATATTTTTTTTATAATTTATAGTGGTATAGGTAAAAACCCTGTTTACATTTTAAAATATAAATTAAGTATTCTATTTTATGCTTGTAAATATTCTTCTATACTCCATGTTCTTTCGTAATATATCTATCAACTATATATATATATATATATATATATATATATATATATATATATATATACTAGCCATATTATGATTAGTAGTGAAAATGTATGTATATAGCATAGCATAATGTTTCAATAAACAATAGAATAACAAATTACCAGTGATAAAATAGTCATAAAAACGATATAAACTTGCTGTTTACTAATAGAAAATATTCTATATTTGTAACTTAATTACAATTTTTGCTTTAATTAATATAAGGTATTTAGAAGTTCCTCATTTTACTAGACACATCTGACGTTATATTTATTTCTATTATTTTTAAAATAAATTGTTTTCATTAATGATGATAGCTTCTTTAATTTTGTATGAATAGAGACAAAGCCTTCTAACATACTGATGCAACATGACCACAATTTCAATTTGTGGTTACTAGTCGAATTGTTTGATGTACGTGTACTATAAAGTACTACTATTAAATAAAACTTTAACAGCTAAAAGACATAAACATTTAATGAACAAACATAGTAGAATATGTGAACGTTTGGTTTATTGTGATGTGGATGAATATGATGCAATGTACACACGGAGAAGTAACGAAGGTCGCAAATTCGGCTCCTTGCTGTGAGAAAAATAATAAACCTTGATAAAAATAAGGTTTAACAAAGCTAAGTTAAAACAAACATGAAGTTATGCTGAACTTGCCCGAAGTTTAAAGTAAATATTAGAGCACAAATATATATATATATATATATATATATCTTTCACGATAAATGCGCGGCGAGCCCGGTGCGGAAGGTTTTCATAAAAATAGTAACATTCAGAGCTTCTTCTAAGAGTCATTGTTCAAGTCAAGAAATCGAGTCATAATGCTATGCATATACAAATATTTATTCAGATTGATGCACACAAAACTAAAGAGGATATAAGACTACAAACTTAACAAATAATAAAACAATTTAATCTACCATTGAACCTCAAGACTATCTATGAAATAATAAATGATATGCAGTTGTCGCCCAATATTCAATTTATTTTTATTTATAACAGCCATTGAAAGTCCACTGTTGGACATAGGCCCCAATAAAGGATGAATTTTGCCCACAATTGCCGCGCTGGGAAAGCGTGTGGGCAATCGCCCAAACCGGAGCTTTCGCGACGAAAATGCTGCTGCCCATCCCCGCGCTATGCATTTAAGCTAGACTCTCTTGGATTAATATACCGCCATCTGTCGGTTCTGGTACCTTAGTCGCCTCCTACGACACCTGGTACAGAGGGAGGTACTATTCCACTCTGCCGGTTCCCCAAGGCACCATACTGCATACCCAAGTATAATTCATTCACCGCAATTAAAGTGGAGACGTTCATTTTAATACGTATTATATTTACATAAGCTTTCGCTTTCTGCCTCTACTCCGTGAAAAATTTAATTATGTCGATCTCATCCGTGTGTACAGTATTCCAAAATAAAATTATTTTACATTACGTATGAATTTGTATTATATATATATATATATATATATATATATATATATATATATATACATCTCATACATTGACCTGACGCCGTGGTAAGTAACTTGTATCGTCGCTTATATCACTTGTTACGGACATCATAAATATACTACTTAAACAGACACAGAATAAACACAAATATCATCATATAAATTTTTGCTCTGGGTGGGAATCGTACCCACCCTTTGGCGCACATTAATACCGTCTGCGCCATTGGGCCCGTCAATATATTATAACCTTTTTCTATACTATCTAGCGATTTTATTAATACCTACCTATTTGGTGAGACTAATGTCACAATGTTCATGTTTTCAGTTGCATGTAGTTTTCCTTTTTTTGTTGTCTCCCGGTGAAAGTACCGGTAGAGGATGTCCAGGATTGAATAAAACATACAAACAAAATACAATATATATGACAGTCTCCCTTTAGTACATGTTATCTTAACATTATAAGCATACATTTATATTGTATTATTATAGAAATGACTTCATTGCTGACGGTAAATATACTGCTTCATGCTGCGTTCTTTCGAGGGTTAAGTGAAAAATCGGGTTTAATTAATTCGATTGACGAAATCAGGTGTAAGTTTCACAGGCAGAGTACCTACACGAGTCTGAGATAGATTAATCGACTGAATATCAAATACTTTTTTGCAAGCATTCCTCAATGTTGTTTTGTAATGCGTACTTCTTCCTTGTAAAAGACTGGCTTCCGTGATATCTTGAATAAGAGTTTAACTATTATGCCTACTATACAAAATTAAAACTGACGTTTAAAGTTGCCTATAGCAGTTTTATTTGACCACGACCAGATAGGAACCAGCCCGGACATAGTCCACCTAACATTGAATTTCTTTTTCCTGCAGTATCTATGTTTTTGTTAGTAATTATTTATTTTTATTATATCAGCTTCATCGATCAGCGCTTTAACTCAACATAAAATTAAAGAACAAATAGCCAATAATCTTATATTAATGTAAAAACTTAATAAATTTAAATGAAAAGCAGTCATTTTGAAAATAAGCAACAGACATGTTATATATGTGATATAAATGTTATGATTATAATCATACATTTTAATATTTAGTGTTTATTTAAAGTAAAGATCGTTCTATTAAGCCAAAGCTTGGGGTTTAAAATGTTTAGGAAAATGTATGAAATCTTTTTAAAAAATGCTAACGTCTCCAACAGATAACGTATCAACTCACATAAAATTAAATCCTTATATCCTTCTTCGAAATTCATTTAAAAAATTTGTTTACATAATTTCCAATATTTTCCAAATATTTTTGCAAAACCCAACTAAATCTGTTGCAACTAAATTGCAAAACTCCTAAAACTTGTTTGTGAAAATATAAGACGGATTTAACCATAACAAGGTTATTATCTTACCTGTAATGAATATCAATATATGACGTGGGATGACAATGATATATAGCTAATACTATACAATGCGTTAGACAGACGCGATTTTTCCTGCTCAATCCGAACCCTCCGAACAGACAGACAATAACACGACATATCCTGGTTATATGAAAAACAAAATTTCATGCTTCACAGTTCGTATCACAAGATCATTGACATCGCAATTTCAGTAAAAGACCATTATAAAAATCCAGGTCTATAAAAATACCCAAACTGTTTTTGATATAGAACACATGCATCGTTAATTCTGAACGCTGTGAATTAACCGCCTTATATAATAGCGTGTTACTTGCGTTCTCATTATCAATTTAAATTAATTAAAATACCTACTAAGTGCTTTGTTATTATTCCACATATTTTAAAAGGCAGAGCAAATGATTTGAAACTAAAATAAAAGTGACGTGTTCAGAAACGTCCTAAAACGACCTACCTTTTTGCTGAACATAACAAATAATTAAGGATCAACGACTGGATCTATAGTGGTTTTATCCCGTACCCCATCAGATCGTTGCGGTTTGAACTGGACGAGGCCGGCAATTAATTGTCTTGAAGTATGAAAGATAACATAGCGTGATAAACTTATTTTAGATTCTACGCGCTGTGCTGTGGCGAATAAGCAACTACTTAGACGCGTGCCGTTAGGCTCTCCCAAGCTTTGAATACTAAGGTGAAATTGAAATTGCTTAAAACTATATACCGTATTATATGAATGTTGATGTGTTTTTATAAGTTAAAGCACGTGCATTTTTATAGATGATAATGGTGATTTGCGCTCTGGTCTCTCCACCGTTATTATTCACGATATAGGCAAACATTATCAATAGAAGTTATCAGCATGAAATCTTTATTTAAGTATGTAGCCAGAATATGAAATATCAGATTAGTTATTATATGATATTTAGACGGTTAATTTAATATTATTCTCAGGGTGGATATATGATTACAGACAGTGAGAAAAGGATTTAACAAAACTGAGGCCTAAAGTGCCTTGCAAATAATTGATTTTAACATATTTTATTCACTATGCAATTAGTATACAAATTATATTTAGACGCTCAGTTGTTGAGCAGTTTCAAATGTACCTGTTCTTTTACTTTATTATAAATGAAGTTTTGTCGAATTATACTTTCCGTTTGAATCATTTTAACACAGGAAAAATTCCTTACCGTTAGTCATATTACAGTTTCCATGTAAGCGGCTTCGTAACAGGATGTTTTATTTGCCAATACGTTATTAAAATAAAATATGCGTGTCTAATAGTGTACATCACGGTGAATATTATGTTAAATAAACGAAAGCATGTTACAAGATAAAATTATAGCATGGGAACAGTAAAAATATTATGTAAGATAAGGTCCGTATTATCTAATCATATTAATACACATACAATTTGGTTGGCCCAATGCTGCAGATGGTAGTGATCCTATCTTGTGCACCAAGGGTAGCGGTTTTGATCCCCGCCCAGAACAAATATTTATATGCATATTTGTGTGTATTCTGTGGCTGGGTGTTAAATACATATTGAAGTAATTATGTGTGTGGATACCTTTGTTGTTGATGTCCCTAAGAGCACAAGAAACATGTAATATTCTAAAACATTTACAACATTTCCCCCTACGGAAAATTGAACACACTTTAATTTTACGTCAATGGTTTAAAACACCAACATGAGTATCAATTGAAATGAATAAATAGCAATCGAGTTGCGTGACAAATTTAATTGACCACAGGACTCGGTGATGCTTTTTACTCGGTAATCCATGTCGATCTATAGATCTCGTGCTTGTACATTGTGTTTTTTATTATCTTAAATTGTTAGGGTGATCAGTCCATGGCCCAGATGAAGAACTTTAGCCACGAATTGACAACTACTTTTAAACACAGTTAAATAACAACAAAACACTAAACTTTGAAACTTAAATGTATAGACATAATAAAATTAATAGTAGAACTGCAAAACATACAGCATTGTATAGAGCGCTTTCTTTCAGGCATTGAATTTGCATAGAATGTGTGTGGAAAATACATAAGACAGTTTAAGGTATACCTTAAACTGTCTTATGTATTTCAAATCATAAATACATAACACTCACTTTTAATATTAAAAGAAAATTCTATAATAAAATATTTAAATACATGCAACACAAGAATAATGTATATCTATATATTAATAGATGGTGTCAGTTATTGCTTATGATGCTCTTAATCTCACGATCATTACAACCGTTGGAAGTTAACTGCTCGACATAGGCCTCCCCAAGAAAGGAGGAATTTTGCCCATAAATCCACCCTCTGCATTTGAGCTACACTATTTCGGGTGGATATACCGCTGTCTGTCGGTTTGGGCATCTTAATCGCCTGTTGCGACACTTGGTACAGAAGGAGGTACTAATCTACTCTGCCGGTATCTCTCGACTTATCTGAGATTATAATATTTCAACTATAAAGCAGTGTATATATTAATTTACACAGAAAAACCCACACGTTAAATATGTGTGGGTGTGGTTTACAACAAACAATAAAATATTTCTACTGCTAATCTTCAGGTTCAGGTAACTAAGAAAAACCTCAGATAAAAGTAAAATAATGGGTTCATACATAACACTAACTAAATACAGACATGGTTCTATCAAACCGTATGTATAAGATGTTGTGGGGAATATTCCTGCCAAAATTAAAGGACCACAAATGGGAATAAGATGTCTGTTTAAACGCTTATGTTACCAATATATTACTCACATTTGCACAAACAACAAGACCCTTAGTCAAACTGCTCATTTTCCTCCTTTCTAATTTATCTGGAGGCAGTTCGCATGCACACAGTAACATAAATAGCATCTGTGTAAAATACATAGCTGACTAGTAAATGATGTGGTGTTTGGCTATCGAAGATTGCAAGATCGTGTCTTGTAGATTCACACTCGGGTTAAAGGGTCATGGCACTCTGCTTGTACCGCACTAGTATATCAATAGAAACGCATTTAGGCTGCGGATTTTGTTTTGAAAATTCCGGATAGATACATTAATGACCCTACATATATCATTGTTATTTGTTCTTAATCCAAAAAGAATTCAGTTCCCTAATTAAGCCTTAGCAGTTTATCAGATTACAAAACAAAATATAAGAAGATAATTAAGTTTGCAACAATGAGGATCCTATAAAAAGAAATCTATAAACAATAAACAATTTTAACAAATATAACCTCCAATAAATCGTATTTGTGACAGTGTTGTATTTCTGAATCTTTTCAGTCTGTTGTTTTAAGGAAAAGCGAAATGATCGCTTTGTTTTCGTATCCAATTGTATGTCACTCAATTGTATTTTCACCAAAACAGTGGTTTATTTAAATAGACATTTTCTTTTAAACACAATTCGTCATTCTATTTTGTAACACCAAGCCATTATAGGTATGTAATTAGATTTGTTTTATATTTTCCTTTAAAATAAGATAAAACAAAACAAAACTAGGTATCGAGACATATGGGATATGTTTCTTGCAAAGTTGATCACCGGTTGGATACTTGTCACTGGTTACGTATGTGTGTATGTGCCTGTATGTTTCGTGCAATCATTTGTTCATAGGGCTTGTTATATAAAGTATCTCAACATGAGATTACTTTACATTCATTGTTTATTTGGTCAAAACATTGATTAAATCAGTGATTAAAGAAAACCTATAAAATTGAAGTATCTTTGGAGTGTATACAAATAATGAAATGCAGCATATGTGGACTTATGTCTACGTAATAATACGCACTCGTTGAACCAACTCGTTTATCTAAATTTTAACATATATAACATCTATCTTTATAAATTTTAGCCTCTAAGTACTTACGCCATGGGATACCGGCGGAGTAGAATATTACCTTCCTCTGTACCAGGTGTCGTAAGAGGCGACAGCAGCTGCATCATCGTCGAGAAAATAGCGCTCTGCGATTGCCACCACGCTTGCCCAGCGCGGAAATTATGGGCAAAATTCCCCCTATACTGCGGATACCTATGTCCAACAGTGGACTTTCTATGGCTGATATTATGTTGATGCTGAAGTACCTACGATATCTTACGTTAGTAAGTACTGTCACAAAATATTCCCAGATCTAATGTACATTAATTTCATTTATAATAATACTCGTAAGTTCTTTATACTATATACATCTCAAAGGCGTTATAACATATAAATATAAAAAAAATACTATTGGTCCCTTCTAAGTATCGAGACAAGTCCTAAGAAGTGGCAAAAACTCACATCAAAAATGTTGTCTCGCAAAATGTCATGTATACGAGTAGTGTCGGAGTGTTGTGTGTTGTTTTTTTTTTCAAGCATAACCAGTTGCGCATGCGATTGTTGCGGCTCCACCGTCCATTGTAGTGCGGCCTTGCTCGCCAATTAGTATAGCACGTACTAGTATACCATGATAGACCTTAGTTATGGGCAAAACCGAAATTAGGCGATCGCAATTGGCTCATTATAAATCTGTCGTGTTTAGTGGTTTCACGCTATAAATAGATATTTTCGGTTATTACGGTATGATTGTTTGTGGAATACGAAAAGTGAAATACAGTGTATGATATCATTTATATACGTACCCAAACTGAGGAACCATTTATCTCATCATTGACATTTTCACACTACGATATATTTATGAAGATTACTTAATTTATATTACACTAGCAGCGCCCCGCAGTCTCTACCCTGTTAATTAGTAGATCTTTCATATTAACTGTACGCCCTTAAGGGATGATTGAAAAAAATATTTTACACGTGTTTCATAACTTTCAATGATGAAACTTTATAGCGAATTTGATTCGAACTACTTCAAAAACAGCAAAGTTTCCTATTAACTTTGCACCCCCGTCTTACCCCTTTAGGGGTGAGTTTTAAAAAAACCTTTCTTAGTGCTTCCCAACATTATAAAAGGAACCGCTGTGCGACATTTCAAGATTCTAACCCATATAGATTAAGCGGTGCCTTGATATGTCAGAAATGGTCTTCGATACACAATAATAAATATTATGTAAAGGTTAGAAAGAATCTCAGCACAGCGGTGAAATGTACATAATGAGTAGATGAAATCAAAATACTCGTTGCAGTCACGTGCTCGATATTCTTATAAATATTCCAATGTCGTGTTTATGTAACAAGTTTTATCTGAAAACAAGCGAATAGCAATGAAAAAAATCGGTCAAGAGGAGAGATGCGCACGCGCCCGTACACTGGAAGTTGCTCTCCTTGCGGCCGACAAGTTCGCCGTCGCTCGGCCATTACATTTCAGGCTTTTAATGTACTTTTATGGGCTTCATAAATTCTAAATGATTGTTTTCTCACCGGTTGTCCTTTGATTATTATAGCTATGAGTAGCTCTCCTAATTTACAGGCAAATTTTATTGTATCTCATGTGGCGTGAGGTACCGGCCGAATAGAATAGTACCCTCCCCTGTACTAGGAGTCATAAGGGGTGATTAAGTTCCCAGAACTGACAGATGGTGGTATATCTATCCAAAAGAGTCTAACTCAAATGTACAGGGCGGGTATGGGCAGCAGCACCTATTGCGATTTCCAGTACGCTTGCCCAGCGCGGCCATTATGGACGTAATCCCCCTTTCCTTGGGGAGGCATATGTCGAGCAGTAAACTTCCAAAGGCAGATATGATGATGATGATGATGACAGGCGAATCAGCTAAAATTAAGTGATTTAAAAATTTACTTTGATATGTCTATTATGACATAGTATGATTTCATTTATTTAAAAATACTACAATAAATTACGCGAATGTGTTATTATGTATGCCTCGAGGTGTTTCAAGATTGTAATTGTCATTGAACATCCGCGTGTAGCAGACGTACAATAAAAATTAAACGTAAATAACAACAAACAGCAGATGTAAATCTGTGTTTCCGGTACGCTTTACCTCATGCAAAAGCATTTGTACAATTGCAGAATATCGCGCGATGGTATAATAATAATTTAATTTTTCTAACATCCAGTTCTTCTTCCGGTCAAATTTAATCAGATTTAAATTTTGGTACCACTAGAGGCGCTTTGATATTTTAACTTTTACAGAACTTCAATGAATCAATTGGATCAAACTGAATTTTGACAAAATTTGTCGATAACGAAAATCGCAGTTTATTCATTGAAACGTAACTGAAATGGTGTACTAAGCCTATCATCAAAACACAACCCAGCAGTGGTTTTGAATTTAAATATTATATATTGTATAGTTATGCAATATTTCATTGAAAGCATGTTTTCATATATAGAAAATGTTTAGCCTTAGCAGCCAATCACTTTTCATTTCATTTTTTTGGCTTCTTACCCAAATGTAATTTTTAATTGTCACAAATGTATAATTTACCTACTTTTTATCAAGCCCGTTATAATTATTTCCTATTGAGCAATCATATTCTTCGATTGTTCTAGGCAGTAACATACATTATTTAATTTCCAATGTTATTAATATGTAATTGTACTGCTAAAACCATTAAGTTGCTGTACAAGAGATTTAAAAGGTTCTAGTAGGTCATACAAATTACTTATATTTTTTCGTTAAAGCCAACGCTAATTGGAACCTAGCTATAGTAAAGTCTGTCATAGTCTTTGATTTAATAATTATAATTTTTGCGATAAGAATTCTGAAAGTATTTTTTATGAAAAATATATATATACTTTAATGATAAACGTGCATTAAAGCAACTTATTTAACTACTTTATAAAGTATATTTTTTTACCTAATCAATGCTAAACCGAATAGCATACAGATAGTATTATCACATTCTTTTCCTACCAATAGATAAATATATTAATAATGTTTTATAAATTAGTATACAAAATACTTAACTAAATTAACAGAAATCTGACGTCAATAAAATGCTCAAGGTTTCGGTGTAAATCCTTGTGTATTACGATAACCTTGTTACGGTGAATTATCTGCATAATTACTTCTAGCTAATTAATAGATAGACACTTGCTAAGAACGCCTGCGTGCTTGATGCATCTTTAATCGATTCGGACCAGTGAAATTTGCATCCAAAAGTAATTAATTAGGATACGAATTCGATCAGTACAATAATGTTGATGAATTTCTGCGCCATTTTCATTAGCGCTTGTTTACTTCACACATAAAAAAAATTTTTACGACTACACATATTTTTTTACACACTAACTACTTACTACACATATAATTTGCTCACAAAGTATTTCTTATGAGTACAAAAACGGGCACGTTCAACATACTTAAACGCAAATAATTCTGTATATATTGAATAGAATTAAAAATAATAATATAAAATTCCGCCATTTAGGGCCAGTATTAAATTTCATGACTTGCTAACATTTCGCGATGGCTCTCAAGGTCGCGGTAAACCTATTATACGATGATGACAGGGAAGGTAGCACAGGAAGTGAAAATAGACAAATAATCCGTCATAGTTAATAGCGTGGGAACTCATCTTTCAGTACGTAGTGCGGGCTCATAAAGGTCTCTTCAGAGCGTTTGAATGGAAGTACGTTGTTTCATGAACAACATAAGCCTACGCTAAATGGTGGGCGGTGGTTTCTTTGAATTCTAACTAATAGGTTCTTTAAGTTTCAATGTATTATTAGCATCAAAGCGTCATCATCCAAGTGACTTCGCACTTTAATATATCAATAGACTACCCATACAAAAATCTTACTATAGTTCACTTACCCTTTTGATTGACTATTTTTATAATCAGTTCATAACGTTGCGGATAATGCGGATATTAACTTTTCAATTATCAAGATTTGTGAAGAGAATACTACTAAAAAACAGTTTCATTTTCTGTGTCATGCGGTACCATATCATTTGGTGTGGGGTATCGACAAAGTAGAATAATACCTTCTCCTGTAAAAAGTAACATAAGAGAAAACTGATGTATTGGAGCTGACAGATGGTGGTATATACCGAAACAGTGAAGCTCAAATGCAACAGGAAGGGGATAGGCAACAGCATTCCCGTCGTCACACAGCCTAACCAGTGCAGCTATCATGCTTGTATTGAACGTACAGCGACTGCTGCAATGATAATACCATCATACTTTAGAATAACGAACTCATTTAAAACAATGGTATGTTAAACGGGCAATCAAGTGAAACAGTAAAAAACTCGACAATAATCAAACCCAAAAAGTAACCTTAATGACTGAAATAAAGTTCTTTTACCAATCCCGCTCTGTAAGACAATAGCTAAATACAATTGCAGGTCAGTTATTATAACTGTTCGTGTACAAAATAAGCACCTGCAATTATCTATTGGTTTTTGTTTGCATGTCAGTGCCATAATCATTAGGGACGTGCTAATTTGCCGAACTGTGATAGTGTATCATCGTTAAAGAATGCAGCATGGATCGGCACACAATCGTATCACACGTCTGACTTGCACCAGATATGTGTCAACACTTACCTCATATGTCTAAATTCCATCATGCTTCCAATGTATCGTTCAAAAACAACGTCCTTTGGAAGCCATTCTCTTCATTTACATCTAACGACATGAACAACTTTTAATGCGTTACGATAATCTGTAGCAAGAGTGAAATGACACAAATATATTAATATGAAATAATTGATGATTTATTTATTATATTGTACAACAAAAAGAAATCACAAGTACAAGTCACGTTTCTACAACCCAAAGTAAATCAATGTTGTGGCAAAAGTTCAACATTTAAACTGAATCCTTAAATTATTTTTTTGTTTATCTAAATGTAACACAAGATAAATCAAGACAATGCAGAAAAGTACATAACTTCGACCTAATCTGGTTAATAATTTAGTGAAGTGGATATTAAAATTGTGTGTTATTACATATACGTGTGCTTTACAATCATCATCATCATACCAGCCGTTGGAAGTCCACTGCTGGACATAAACCTCTCTTCGAAAGAAGGTATTTGCCCATATTTGCCGCGCTGGGCAAGCGTGTTGGTAAGCGCACAGCGCAGCTATCGCGACGGCAATGCTGCCCACCCCCGCCCTGTGCATTTGATTGCATTGTCTCGGATGGATACACCGCCATCTGTCGGATCTGGTACCTTAGTCGCCTCTTACGACACCTGGTGCAGTGGGAGGTACTATTCTATTCTACCGGTACCTAACGGCACGGTATTACGATACGCTACTATTTCATGATTAAGACATTCATAATCGTTGACAAAAAATATTAACCTCTATGTTTCACACTGAAGACACAACCTAAGCAATATAATTTCAAAAGAAATGTATTTTTTCCATATTACAAATAAACTCATTTTGGATTTAGAATACTTTAACCACCTAAATGGGTCCTTAAAGTTCTTCATGAGAGTAACAAATCAATAAGTGGAGAATCCCATGCCGTTCCTGGAAGCTATACCAAGCAAGCGGAGTACCGACTTCATAAAAATAGCCAGATTTATCCTACAGAAACATGTGTTTGATACATATCACGTCGTTCAGGCGTAAAAGTCGCGGTTCACGGTTATAATATTAGATAGATCAATTGTTGTGTTAGATTTAACATATATAACACATTATACTGCAATACGAGATAGCATACATACCTTTAAGGAGGCCTACTTGCAAACCACTAAAAAAAGCAACATTAATTTCTGTTATAAGTATAGAGAATCTGAGCACACTGTTTCGAATCGTGATCAATCTAGATTATCCGAGCATGCTAATTAATTGATGCATACAGCGTTAAGTAAATAACATGTGATGTATAACAAATTATGTTCGCAATCAATTAAACTGTTTAAAGAAATATCCATACGCTTGCAACTGAATATTCACTCGTAAATTCATCGGCTGCATTTGCACTGTTGTGCGTATTGAGCCGCAATAGACGAGTTAGTTATTCGATATCGTGACTAGACGACTCACGATATAATTTATATGTGTGTGCATTATATTGAGTTTGTTATTGTTGTTTATGATTTTGTACCAGCATTAATTACGGTCATTTTGTTTTTACAAAGAACCGAAAGCATTGTACTGTAAAAATATTTTTTATTCTATTTATTTGTGACGCACTTGTTCTTGAATGAAAATCTTTTTTCTCTTAATACATTGCACGTATTTAGAAAACATTAACAAAAATAAATTGTAGTTAGAGTATTTACAACGAAAATTTTCCTATATAGGTATGGTACAATTTATTAAACTGCCTTTTGTTAATATAAACCGACAATTGTATACAAGATTTGTAATCAAGTAAAGATGTGATGATACTGTGAATATGAGTCGTGTTTCCATAAACCAAGCAAGTAGATGTATGGGAACGGTGGCACGACAGAACAATAGCGAATACGAGATTTTATAATGCGTTACTTCATTAAAAACAGGTTATTACATCTGATTGTGGTTATCCCAATACGTACAGCAGTGGTTTCTTAAAGGGGAATTGTTGATTTGTTTAATTTGCACAACGATATGTTTTTTTCATTAGTAGTGACGTTTTGCATTAATTTGATCATGGAAAAACAACTTCTTGAAGTATTTGACTAGAACGTCTCATCATCATCATACCACCCATTAAAAGTCCACTGTTGGACATAGGCCTCCCCTAGAATGGGAGTATGTTGCCCATAATTGCCGCGCTGGGCAAGCGTATTGGTAATCGCAGAACGCAGATTTCGCGACGGGAAGCTGCTGCCCATCCCCGCCCTGTACATTTGAGCTGTTTTTTTGCATGGATATATCGCCATCTGTGGGTCTTGGTACCTTAGTCGCCTCTTATGATACAGGGAGAGGTACTATTCTAGTCTGCCGGTACTTTACGGCTGTACCTATACCTAGGACTAATAGTCCAGTTAGGTAAGTCTAACTCCATGAAATAGATCATGGATGTGCAGCGTTCAGAGAACTGCGGCACATCCTCTAGTGCGACATACCTCAGTGACACATGTCAAAAGATATTAATTAATGTGTATAACCAGCTATGACTTATGTCAGCGAAATGTGTTCTCTAATTTTATTGGCTTTATTAGCCAATTATAAATAGCCCAACGAGCTATGGAGAAGGCAATGCTTAGAATCCCATCGCGCGATCGAATCAGAAATGAAATTTGTAAAATTACCCAAGTTACCGACATTGCCCGACAGATTAGCAAGTTGAAGTGGCCGTGAACAGGGCTCTTAATACGCATATCTGATAGACGATGGAGTCGTTAGGTCCTGGAATGGAGATGACGTACTGGCAAGCGCAGTTTAGGACGTCCACCTCGTCCACCGCAAGGTGGACCGACGATTCGACTTAAACCGTAGAATCGCACGGGTCGCAGGCCGTATACAACTGGTCCAAGGAAATCATTGTCGCGCTGGTCAGGCGTATGTCCTGCGGCTCATATGATGACGACGATGACGATGGAAAAACAAAATGCCCAAAAATTATTGACAAGATTAGGAAAACAACATAGTATATTTAATGTAAAAATACGTTCATAAACGCCATTTTATTTAATATAGGTCTTAACGATAAAACCGAGACGACATGTGTGTGGGCACCAGCACTTCTTAGTTCACGTTACAAATTTAACGACAGACTATCGTAGTGTTTGTCATTATATTGCACAATGGATCATTCAGTGGCTATAGCCTATTTGGGTAGGTACAAGACCAGAATACCAGTGCAATCGTTTCGTCATGTGTCTCTGTTCGCCTCTGAGGCGGACGGCCGACGATTCAGTGTGATTTTAATGTTATTCTATCCTTTCTAGTACACAGGCGTCTACGGCACGTACTAACATACTTGTTACCATTGCAGAATTTTTAAGACCGCTCGTGATAATCGTTCCCATTTTAAGTATGCGTACATAACTACAATGATGTATAATACTGCTTAGCATAACATACAATTCAATTATGTGCTTGCGTAGATGCTATTAATGTTAGATTGTGAATTATTGTGGTCGTTTATTTTATTTTTATATAAAACATGTTTATTAAAAGGTTTAAAAACTTTGTTGCGTAAAGAGGTACAGAATATTTTATTACTTATAATTTTTTTTGTTTAAAAATACATATAAATATGTATTTGGATAATATCTCGAATTTGTATCGTAGTTATTTCATTGAAATGATATTTTGTTGATATTTAAAACACTAATCTGCGAACTATTACATGTTACGTGGTTCTAACAATATGCAAAGTGTTTCAATGAATAAAATTACATGTATTTGGTAATTCTCAACTTCACTCGATCAAACTCAATTAAGATTCCACTGTATCCATAGCATATAAATATAGGAGTCGAACTTTCTACACTACAACGTGTACTTTCTTCGTTAATTTAATGCAGTAGTGTCCGTAAGGCGTTGTCATGTGTTGTGCTTATAATCATCTGAACAGAAAACAGTTTCAAAAACATAACTTCTTCTAAGGTACCATCTATATACTAGCAATAATTCTTTATCATATGAACATGTGCGTATTCCGAATAGAGAAAAGAACACCGTATGGTTTTTACTATAAAATATTGGAATGTATAAGAATCTACTTTTAATTATTTTAGGAATTATCAATAATTATTGACATTAAATATTGTCTACATACATCTGCACGTAATAACTAAGTTATTACCAGACACCAGTAAAAAACAACCATGACAAGCCGGCATTCAGTATTGTTCAAGGCTTCCTAGTATACTGAACCTGACGAACGTACAACCGGTTCTACTTCATTTTCCTTTCAAGTATTCGTGAAAATTAGACGTAATTACCTCACCGTTACAGATTATTTATTATTAGAGACATTCTATTTAAGCTACCTGACGCACTTGTTGAAATGCTAAACTGTTAACGAATATTCTAAATAGATTTTGTGCACAAATAAGCCAAGCTATGTTCGAATAGCACTACAAACTTTTTTGTTATGACGAAACGATTTGTAAAACTGTGTGAACAATGGAACGATATGTGCTCTACCGATGGGCAACCATTGTTACGTCCAATGCGAATCAAATTGTATCAGTCACAAAAACTTCCTCGTCGGTCACATGTTTACATTATTATAAAATGTTATAATTTCTCAAAGAGAGATAAATGAAAGAATATTGTTGTAATGGTGTTTTTGTTTTTTCTTTCTCAGGGCAAAAGGAGGTAACACGGCATGACTGCTACGCACGGTGGCGGACGAGAAGACGATCGTCCGGAAAAAGATACAGTGTATACCATTAAAACGGGATTCAAAAATGATGGCTACCAACACGATCGGGACTCGAACGACGACATTGTCAAACCACCTCCGCTTCCTACTGAAGACGACAACTATCCAACAGGAAAAGTTAAGCTCTCTCTGAATGAGAAATGGAGAATACTGAAAAACGTGGCGGCGGTGAGCGCTGCGTTCATGGTGCAGTTTACCGCATTTCAAGGGACTGCGAACCTGCAGTCTTCTATAAACGCAGCTGACGGTTTAGGAACAGTATCGCTAAGTTCTATCTACGCGGCACTCGTCGTCTCTTGTATTTTTGTGCCCACGTTCCTAATCAAGAGGTTAACGGTCAAATGGACCCTTTGCCTGTCTATGATGTGCTATGCGCCGTACATAGGCGCACAGTTCTACCCAGCTTTCTACACCCTTGTACCTGCTGGAGTAATAGCAGGCCTGGGGGCAGCACCTATGTGGACTTCAAAAGCCACATATCTGACGCAAGCTGGAAGTGTCTACGCTAAGTTGACAGATCAAGCAGTGGACGGAATCATTGTGAGATTCTTTGGATTCTTCTTCTTGGCTTGGCAAACTGCTGAGCTTTGGGGAAATTTGATCTCAAGTCTAGGTAAGTGGAAGTATTTTTTTATATTCTAAGCGAATTATTCAGTGGAATGGAATTTAAAAAGAACAAAACATATTTTCACGTGTCTTGACAAAACATTATTTTCCGCAGTATTCTCCTCTGGATTACATAGCAGCAACACAACAGTGAACAGCACCACGCTCAGCAAAACGTTGCTCAAATGTGGAGCGAACTTCTGCATGCTCGGAGGCGTCGATCAGGACAAGAACCACAACCTGAACCGACCACCCAATGACGAAATATACAAAATCAGTGCCATATACCTTGCGTGCGTTGTTGTCGCCGTCCTTATGGTTGCACTGCTCGTCGATCCCTTGTCCAGGTAATATGTTAAAAAGTAAATCAAAATGTAATACTTAACGCGTTTAGTGGTTAAATTTTACAGTTTCAATTAGATAAAGTATTAGCAGAATATAAATTTCATTGTCTTCAAACTGTTGCCGTAGCTGTGCAGCAAATGACAAATAATAGAAGGACTGTTATTTACGATTAGCCTATCATATATCACTTGTACAAAATAAGGCGACGCTTGCGACGCTTCTCCATCTAATTTAGCCACAATGTATCCTCTATTTTTTGCGCGTGCTGTGTGCCGTTTGTTACTTTGATTGATATTTTGCTCTGCGGCCGATTTTTTGCACGATAACGTGAATCTCTGCCGTCATGTCATTGCCTTCGCATATACAAGTTCCGGTTGGATTTCTACCTAACAAGCAATTTTAACAGTTCCTCCTTAGAATATTTGTTACTTATCTTCATTCGCTCTTTAATAACGATCATATTAATCATTCAGCATTTATATTAACCAGTTGCTTACAACTTACGTAATAAATATAAAATTTTTAATTTATTTCTCTCATAAAAGGTACGGTGAAAAACAGAGGAAGTCGGATCCATCAAAGGAATTGACTGGTATTCAGCTACTTTCGGCCACCGCCTACCAGCTAAAGAAGCCAAACCAGCAGCTTCTCATCCCTATCACTCTCTGGATCGGTATGGAGCAGGCCTTTATTGGTGCAGACTACACCCAGGTATTATCCAGAATCAAATAATTGCATATTTTACCAAAATATGAACAAAACGTATATAACGCACTCGCCCCACAGTGTAATTATTATCATAAAACATAAAAATGCTCCAATTACCAAGTATAAAATAATAAAACAGCAAACAGAAACACGTAGACCTGTCGCCAGCAGTGTAGACGTGCGTATTCGGATTATACACACAAGAAGTCACTTGTGTAAACGCAATCTAGTAACAATAGTTATAATTATTAAACCATCGTGAAATTAATTGTATTTAGCTGGCATCGAGATACCTATTATCATATATAAAATCAGCTAGCTATATAATATTACCCCTGAACTGTTTGTAAGCGTTTTCCCTTGAAGCGCGTTTCCCGGAAGTGACTTTATTGGATGGCACATACGAACGAATTAGATGCTGTGTCGTGATAAGACTGTACTAGGAACATCTTGCATATTGAATTACTAATCGGAGCAATTATTTTATGGACGTCGTTGGTGACCAATAGCAATTTCTCACGGAATAGATTTTTTATTAGACGTACGGAACAGGCGAGTTTTTTGCCAATCAAATGACCTCTAAAGTTGCATTATATTTGCCGTTATTCCATTATATCACTATTATTAAAGCGAAACACTAGTCAAGTGAAACGGAATTGTTAACAATAAAGGGTTTGTCATACTCCACAATCATTTAAGCCATTTTAAATTAAAGCGCGCAACGGGTAAGTGCACCGGTTGGGCCGCATAAATCGCTGGATCGATACCAGCACAGTGTACAAAATATATATTGTTTTAGAACAGTACATTCGTGTTCTAGAACAGTACATTAGATTTCCATAAAATTGGAACCCCTTTATTGCTCCGGTCTAAACCAAAACAATATTTGTCATAATATTTTCTAACATTTCATCAACACCTACGAGACGTTCACTACTCATAATAAAACTACTCTTTTAACGGATTAAAAACGAGTTTTTTAACTTATTACATTTTTTTGTTAAATGTTTTGGTTACCTTGCAGCAACCAAAACTATCTCAATCTGGCGCGATCTCAATTGCATCGAACAAAAACAAATTAAAAAGTTTAATACACCGCATTTTTAAAGACGTTCAAAGAGTTGTTTGAACTTATACAGATGTAAAAGATGATTTTTTTTAATCTGTTGTTTGCATCGTAGTTCTCTAATTTAACTAAATATCTGATCTTTCATTTAACGGTGTGCGCCTATTTTCATAAATGTTTTTTAACAATAGAGAAATGTTTATACTCTACGAATTAGTCGGTTATATGTCAAACTCAAAACCGCTCCAAGTGTGAACATGGGCTAATCTTGTTTTTTTTTCAGGCATACGTTTCGTGCGCTCTGGGCATCCATTCAATCGGTTACGTGATGATATGTTTTGGAGTGGTTAACGCGCTCTGCTCTCTGGTGTTCGGCTCTGCCATGAAGTACATCGGCAGGTTCCCCATCTTAGTGATGGGGGCGGCTCTTCACCTTGGCCTGATTGTTTGGCTGCTCATCTGGATGCCCAACCCTAACTCTCCAACGGTGTTCTTCGTCATCTCTGGCTTGTGGGGTGTCGGAGACGCGGTCTGGCAAACGCAAGTTAACGGTACGTTTTGGGATGCCCCATCTATCCTTTTCCATAAACATTCGTCTACTACAAATGTCAAAATATTCCTACCAAACAACGCACAGCTGATTCACATGTCTAAAATATAAAAAATATAGATATTCTTGAGGCAACCAGTCAGGATAACTTAGAACCAATCAAATTAAATGCATTACAAAAGCAGTTTGACTTTCAATGTTGCCCGCAGTAATATATCAATTAAGAACAGGGAAGTTTGTGAAATACATTTACATTTCATTAATATTAAATTTATAATTATTATTACATGTACACGCATACAATCATTTGCAATGTAAAAATCAATCTATTCTTAAGAAATTACTATGAAATGCCTGCAGTGAGAAACGATTGCGTTTACGGTTCAATAAACACTGATTACGTGATAAAGAACTAGGTAGATTTTGTTTAGTTTTTGAAAATGCGCAAGCCTTTCAGAAAGGAATTCAAGAGCCACGATTACTTATTACTTATGATTACTGACACTACAGGTTTGTGTATGTATTTATATCGTAAATGTGAAAAAAGACGTTACTGTTTGACAAATAACTGCTTTCCGATTTCAAATATCGTTATCTTGACTGGCAGACTATAAAATTAAATCTAAGTCAATAAAATCTCATTATAATATTTGAGTTATGAGAAGTCTTCATCCACCTCAACTTGTGAGTCCGGAGGCCAAACTAATTGGTCCTGAGTAGGAGCGTGCTGAGGCTTAGTTGCATCGCGGTAGGCCCCATTGATATGACAAAATTTAAATGTCGTTTGGTAATATCAAAATAACAACTTTTTAAAATAGTCATATAATAGTATGTACGGAACTTAAAACAATAATATGCTTTTAACTTGTTGGTCTGTCTGTCTGTTTGAGGTAAACCCCGATACGGCTTTACCGATTTTAACAGATAGATTCGCTGCTAATATAGAGTAATTGGAAAGACTAATGTGACCGTTTCATTACATATTTTAAACGTTCGATTGTCCAAATCGAAATGTGAAGCATACAAAATTTTCGTATTGATTGAATCGTTTGGATGCTTCCGTTGCCATTTCTATTCAAATCTTAAATTTGTTTGTTTATTTTATACTGTACATAATGCGTATCCGATGTTAGGTCGGGAGCACTTGTCGATTTTATCGCAACAACAGGCTGCGCGCCCGGTCCCCGGTCACGAGCGTTGGCTTAAGGCACGTTTTATCTTAGTTGTCTTCGACACAAGTAATAAGCAATTACCACTTACGCTTCATTCCGTCCTATTGACCAGCGTCAGGGTTGTACAAGCTCGTTATAAAGAAAACTATTTTGTTACTATTAAGCCGTTGGGAAAATTTAAAATAACACATTCGTAAAAACTAAGTAACATCTTCGGGATTATGGAGGACAGGTACTGCTAGCCTATGCAATAATAAGGAACATTCATGTCTGCAACTCAATTACAACCCTATATGCATTTGCATTGTGATCAATTGAGTATTGACCATTTGTTCTCATAATTCATTTTTATGACAGCGCCATTGACCAGCGTGCTGGCTAATAATTATAATATATGTTTTCAGGCAAACTATGTCATATCTGTGGGTTCGTTATGGATGTTAGACTTTGTTTTCTGAGAACAGACATTTTAAGCGGAACTATTTTGTATAATTAAGCAGAGTGTGATAGATTCTTGCCACTTACATTATTCATAGAGCCTACATTCTGAAGTGTTTCTGGAGAAGTACTGAACCCGTAAAGTATATTATATTATTATGTGGAAAAAAATATTTTTCCACATAATAGTATACTGCAGTTCTTAAATCTATTTTAATACAAAACCAACTAGAGTTTTTTGGCATGATAGTTAAATACATTACTAACACTTTTTCTGCATACTATATAATTAAAATCTGAGTCTGGACGCAAGAAACTAATAACAATAGTCCCGGTATATTATGATACTGGTTTTTGTCATCTAAAGGTTAAATATATATGTTGAGATTAATGTTACGTATAAATTGTCAGAACCGATCTCGCATATGGTAGTGATCAGATCGAATGTTTATATGACGATATTCTTGTTTTTTCTGTATCTGGGTGTTGAATATATGTATTCAATCACTGTTGTGCGAATTTATTATTATAATTAAATTTTAGAATTTAGCTGGACTTTGTAAATGATGTATATAAATGGTATATCCGAATAAGATATGTCTATAAAAAATATATATTTTTATTCAATTTGTGTAAAGTTTCTAACAATACTATGAATTATATGGAGCTTTATGCGTCTGGTAGGTCGTTGTTCTTTTAGATGAGGCGTTAAAGAATGTTCTTATTTTGACTTTTCTAGGTCTTTACGGAGTTCTATTCAGACGCAACAAGGAAGCAGCGTTCTCCAACTACCGTCTGTGGGAAAGCGCAGGATTCGTAGTAGCGTATGCCTACTCCACCCACCTCTGCGCGCGCATGAAGCTGTATGTAATGATGGTAGTGCTACTCATCGGTGTAGTCGGCTACATCATCGTAGAAATTCTGCATAAGAGAAAGGTACCGATGACTTCAAAACTAAAAACTGTCCTCTTCGTTTCCTTGTAAAATATGCACATACACGTTACGTTAGTTGAATACGTTACTTGAAAATAACTTAATAAAAATTATAAATCTTTAAAAATTACGTTGATAACGATAGATTCGTAAGAGTAATTTGAACAGAAAATTGTAAGTCAGTTCGCTTAATCGTGATAGTATAATATAGTTCAACAACTCCATTCGTACCGTATTTCCATCCTAACAGACTGGCGTTTTTGCCTAAGTAGGATCATTTGGCAAGTGAGACGCTATAAATTTAAACGCATTGACAATAAAGTGGCATTGTTCTATATTAAAAAAATATACCTCAGGTATCTGTTGGATGATCGTTAGCTACACCCGACAGATGAACAGCAAAACATTACAAATTAGTAATATTGCTATGTTTTTTCAACTAGGAGCCAATAATTTATGTTATAACTTTTATCAATCCTATAACCAATTAGAACACCAGTGTAATATGTGCGTAAGTCCTTGTGAAGTCCAGTGCTATGTTAATTATATAAATTAAACTTAACATTTAATCTCTTGATGTTATAGCACAAAAAACAAAAAAGTGATTTCTAATTCCAGTGAAATGTCATCGACATGTTCAATATAGGTTGTTGTATTTCATTCATGAAGCAATATAAAGCACAGACACCTGTGCGTAAATTATTTTAATACTTACTCATAAACATTTCTTAATAACACAGACGTTTGTGTGCGAGACTATTCATTGATATTAATCATTCTATCTAGGTACTTAGGTGCCAACAGTTTATGAGTTAAACAAAAATAAACACGCCCATATCGGGCCATTGTTTAAAACAGATACACAGATATCGTCATCAGAAAATAAACAATTCAGTATTTCTTTTAAATGACTCCAACAACTATTAAACAACATATTAAAGCTTGAAAGTATCTTTTTCAAGAAAAGGGACTCAAACATATGTTTGCTATAAAATGTTATGTTTAATTCCAAGAAACCGAATGAATCGACTGAGAATATACAAATATGATAGAGATATTCATACCAACGGATGAAATAAGTAACAATAGGTACGAAATAGAAAAACTACATGGCATATTGTATTGTCTTACTATTTCTTGTAGAAAATTTACACTTGTTTAAAATGTCGTTACGATACTTTACAAGCTTTGAATATACCATTAAAAGACTGGCAGTGACCTTCTGCCCGCAACAGTTCGATTTTACACTTAATTTGTTACAAGAAATTGTACAAGTGTTTATAAAGTTAGCATACACGTAACTCCTCTAGCATCGTTGAATATTTAATTATTTCAACTTATAACTTGTCATCTTAGGGGGTTATTTTGGAAAATATTTCGTGAACAAATATGTTGCCTCGAAGTAAATACTAAGGATTTTTTTTTTCTTACAAATAAAATAATCGGGCAAATATTTATATTTGTACGATCCTTATTGTTTTCAATTAGATGATGAATACACACAAATAGTCACGCTTATTGCTAGGATTATAGCAGAGTGTCTACCTATCTTGCATCTAACTGTATATCTTTTCATCAGGCAAGACGTCTCAAAGCCATCGCGGAGGATCCAGCTGTTGCCGCGGAGGCTGCTAAGCAACCGCCAGAGGAGGACGACGAGAAAGACGAGATTGACGACGAGATCATCATCACGCATCTGTAAACACGGGACGATTCGGGAAACGTTACGACGCTGTCGTATCGTTGAACCAAATTCTTATTTAAAACCACTACTTTAAAAATAGATTGTCAGACACAGATCAGCGTTCAACAAAAAGAAGTTCCTCTTTTTCTTCTAAAGACGTATGTCAATGCGTCTTTGACCGTAAAAACATGTGTGCACGTAACAGACAAAACTCTTTTCTGGTCAAAAGGAACGAAATCTAGATCAACTGAATGAAAGCTTGGATCAATCACAGTTGTGACTGAAATTAGAGTGAATTATCTTTTTGACAATAGTGATTAATTGAAATAGTTTTGCCTATTAATGGACTCCTTTTTAAACGCCATATCGTTAATAAAATTTCTTTCAAATACTTATTACTAAAGAATCTGTTACAACTATTTAAGGCAATGTATCTCAGTGAAAATAATCTATCATATCCATCTTAAAGCAGTGAGAACCGGAAAAGGGTTTGGTCATTAATATACACAAACTATGTTCTGTAATTGGGCAGTCATAAGAATGCCCACTGGTAGCCACTAGCAAACAGTTTGCCATAGTAGAAACCGTATGGGTATATTCACTTCTTTATTTCTGAGTTAGCTTTATTGTAATCTTCGAATATCGGCAACAAAAAGTATGTCAGGTAGAGTAAGAATTTAATAAATAATTTGCGAAAAATCTGAAGTACAATATTTCTGATTTTTCAAATAGTAAATAGTAAACACTTGTTTTTCTTTACAAATCTTGGCCATGTCTAATAAAAATAGATTTGGGCAATTTTAAATTGGTGTGTAATATTCCCTAAACATGATGTGCGTCACGTTATTACATGGTTTAAAGACGTCCGACTATATACTAGGTACATTAGCATCCTATCCAAAGCGAAAACCACTTCTTAGAGTTTAGTAAGGGGTGTCATGTAATTACGAATAACGTTGGGAGTTCATACGCGTCATGAGTATTGATTATTATTTATTGACTAGACACAGCTGTGTGTGTCGTCAATTCATTCTTAATTGTGCTCTTTTGTTTTTCAATCCGTAGTCGAAGAAAATATAGCCATGCATTGTAACAATAATAATGAATACAAGGAAGTGGTTTTGAAATTCAATGAAATTTTATGTATCGTTTTAAAATTTGTATTTACCTGACACACCATTTGTAATGCTATGTATTTAAATACAAATCGTGTATCAGGTTGATAAACCAAATGTAGCGATAGAAGGTTTTAAATGCCATCAATCCTATATTTAATATTTAGTTTTTAATACATATATAGATATATACTACTACTACAGTTATTATATTAAATTTTAATGTCATATTTATTTTAAAGTTTATTTGTTGACAATTATACTTACTGGTAAGAACAGAAAAGTGCTGCTCGATTGATTCGAATAGCTGTTTTTTAATCAAGCCAAAATTTTAATCTGTACAATTTTATTTTACATCTGTTCAAAAATATAGTAATAAAATATACATACGTACAAATCAAATGAAATAGGTCGATCGCGTACATTTAAGTATCGTCTAGTTTAATATTTATTTGGCTGTACAAAATATCACTAAAGCCCTATGTACTGTTTAGATAACTTCTTTATCATAATGGGATCGGTAATTTTTATCAAAATCATCGATCGACTTCACTCACAAATGAATGTTGCTATTGTTTATTAAATTTTAGAGAACCGATTATTTAAAACGACCTTTTTAATGTGTTGCTCGATTTAACTAAGCTCCACATTAATTAAAAACAATTTAAGCGTAGGTATAGTGCGATGATTTTCTTGAGCATGATTTGCTAATGTTTAAGTGAACATGATCGTCTTTAATATAATATTATTTTCATTTAAGATACTTAGATCAAATAAATTAATCTTAGTTAAGTAACAGTAACATGATTATAAATACGTAGGTGCTTCGGATTGTGTACACACCATTATGTGATGTTAAGTTGTGGCAACGACTCGGGTACATTCTTCACTGCACAATCTTTGTTACCGGCCCTAGCGTAGGCAGTATTTATGACCAGGAGCTTATTATTACGGTAATTTTTAAAATAGCTCAGCATTGTAGGCGAAACGAATAATTATTTTGCTTTAAAGTATGAGTACTTTGATTTATTTTTAAGTTTATTTTTATATTATTTCGCAGAGTAGCTCTTCCGATAAATATTATAGATAAAAGGCCATTCTGATAATTATAATTGATGTGTAAGTTTTATGAACACGTACTATACAAATGGTTATTTATTACAGGGTCAAAAATAGTTGTAAACCTGTCGAACTCGTTACTGAATCCTTATTTCGATGTATAATTAACTACTCAGTTTCTAGCCCCAGTGCTACAGTTGAAATGATTGCTGGTATGTTTAACAAGTCTTGGTACAAAAGAGGTTTACAGCGATTTTTCTTAAGACTACAATTGACAATAATATTACGTGGATCTGATGGAAGGAATCTCGATAACTGTTGATGTCAAAACATATTTGTTTAAGTTCGGTAAATTACTCGGTTGTATTTCAAAACGGGTCAAAAACATGGCCCATCAATTATATGATAAGTGATTTTGTCCCTTGTGCGAGGCACATGAGTAAATGAGGCAGGTACCATTTGGTAGGATTACAAACCACGTGATAATTAAAAGTTAATATAAATATAAGCATATTATATTAATGTAAATTTAATTTAATTGTAATTCTAGTAGAAAGGCTATTATATAAATAAAATGCTGTATTTTTGAGATAACACCTTTGTTAGATTGTAGTCTTCTTATGTTATTTTATTAATGATGTCATATGAGTTTGTGATGAAAATAAACATTGAACTTGTTTGGTCGATCTAAGTTTTATTTATAAGCCGAGACCCAGAGCTTTTATAGACAGTATGAATGAGAAACCATTAAAAAAATGTAATTCCCATTTGAAACATATTGTTTATGAATTACACAAAACTTCTCGCAGTTGGCAACTATAGAATAGCTTTTTGTTGCCAGACATAAACAGGTTTATATATTGATTTAGTACAAAAGACACGTGAAAGAAGTCCAATCACATTCGCCCGCGTGTTAGCGTCATGGCGTAAATAGATGGTCGTAATATCAAGAGGATTACACTAGCGCATTGGTACCCTTGTGACTGGAAGATATAGTGTCACATTACCCAGTAATTTCACTACCTCTCTCACCCGAAACAGCAATACGAACACTGCTATTTGGCGGAAGATATAAGTGAGAGTAAGCTAGGTTTTGTATGAGGTCATTTAGAATTTGTATAGATATGTATATATATAACGGCGATCGTTAAGTACTCATCTAACTAAATTGCATATAAGAGGACGGAATACGTCCGGCCACATCCGTATGCCCTCTGGGGGCAGTAATTGCGCACTAACGCGAGTGCTGGGATCAGTTCTCTACACTCCTTGATTAGAATTAATCTAGTCACTGCAGTAGCGTCGCAAGAGTTATATATATATTTGGCATCATGATTTGAAATAATTTATTTTAACATTAGGTACAAAGGATTCCCATATAAAGCATATTATATCAAATCATTCTAATCTGAAGACCAAAATACAATAAAATAATTAATAAACACGATAGTTTGACAGCTGTCAATTTATTCAAGCTATATTTAAAGAACTCTGCTTCTAGTCATATTTAAACTATTCTTCTTACGGCTTTAAAACGCGGTTTATTTAACTAACATTTTTTTGTTCCAAGTTTTGGTTTCCTTGCGGCAACTGTTGTCAAAGATGCGAGACAGAGATTGGGCGTTTGTGGGAGGCATTTATTGAAGTAATGCTATCGGGCGGGTAATTAATTACTTAGTCGTTATTGACATCCAATTAAATCTAATCACACAACGTGGCGGGCCGCTAGTGATTGGTAAAACCTTACCAATCACTAGCGGCCCGCCACGACTTCGCCTGGGTTCTTAGTAAAATTATGTTCTGTAATCGTGGGAGTTTTAATCCAGTTCTTGGATAACAAAAGCATGATCAAAGACAATTACAAATGTGTATAAGTCGTTTTGGAAATTAGGAGAGTTATTAAATTTGAAGATTATAGAACTCCACTTGATGTGGATGGTTCCTAAATATAAAAAGTTAATTATATATAATGTAAAGTTAATTATAGAAAAAATAGTTAAAATACTATGGAAGTGCCGAATCAATAACTATATAAATAAAAGATACTCTATCAATAATAGTGAATTTATATATTGCACCTTTTACTTCACCATTTTGTACGGGTTTTTCACAAAAACAGTTAACTACCAATATTTTTTAATAATGAGTATTTTGTAGTAATTGTTCATACAAACTTTGACACCACCTTTTTAGAGAAGAAATTTTGTAAAATCCCGTCTTAATTTGCAACGTCCCAACATGAACCTCCATGGAAAGTTGAAGACTATGTGTACTTGTAAATTCTGAAATTTCGTGATTAGTTAGAGTTAGTGACGTATCGATATATTTAGATTTCATATATAACATACAGTAACTTATATATAATAGCTTTCAATTACAAAAAAAATATACCCTATTCCGTCAATGATAACAATAATTATGAATACAAGAAAATGAGGCTAAAGAAAATTATTAAATAAATATAAAAATATACATACCGGAAGCTGTTCTTGAAAAAATATAAAGTACACACACATTGTTATTGACTTAACAGAGCACATATTCTGTAAGGCTCGATGGTGCATGGCTCGTGAATCTATCTCGTGCGTGCGGTCGTGGGTTCGATCCCCACCCAGGACGAATATTTATGTGATGAGTGTTTGTGTTTGTTCTATATCTAGATGTTAAACAAGATTTAGGTATTATATTTGTGATTCCTCTATTATCTGATGTCCGTAACAAAAGTTCTTGGAACCCCGAGTTAAAGATTGTACCGGGCTTTTACCGTTCAATTTGCATTGATGTCTTTACTATTTCTATCCGGGCTATACTAAGCATTCCACCGCTAAAGATAGATATATTATGAGAATATTATGAGAATTATTAGTATATAGTGAGTGATTTACATCTAAACTCTGGCTTTCAGTAACTAACTATAAATTCTAATGGAACAATTGTGGTTTTAGTTCCTATTGTCCCGTAAAAATATTGTGCTGGGTGTGCAAAAAAAGTCGGCACTGGACCTCACAAAAGATACTGTTGACATGTAAAAATGAATATGAAAAATGTTTGAGGCTGAATAAATCTGTCTGGACACTGGACTTATATTTATTCGCGCCAACGAGCATACGCAACCTTTAATCTATGGTGAGAATATTATATGAATTTTATTATTTTAAAGTTATGGTGAAGTTACCAAACGTAGCATCTGAAGTCCGACATAAAGATATTTGACATACACAAATATGTCAAAAAAATTGAAACGCAAACATATATCTTTATTATAACCTCTTTATTATAGTTAAATTATTTATTAGTCGTGTTGTACCGGCAGAATAGAATAATATCTCCCCCTCTGGGTGTTGTAAGAGGCGACTGGGGTACCGGAATCACGGACAGGTAGTGGTATATCCATCCGAAGCAGTGTAGTTTAAATGCAACAGTGGGAGATTGGCTGCAGCATTCCGACGCTTGCCCAGAGCCGCAATTATGGGCAAATTTTCCCTGGCTTGGGGAGGCCTATGTCCAGCAGAGGACGTTTTACGGCTGCTATGATGATGACGATCTATTTTAAACATTCGTTTTTAGTAAGTTCTGTTCTGTACATGTTGTACATTTAACTATATATCGAAAATATAAATATATCATTTAATATATGGGTGAATTTTCTCTTTAGTTAGCTTTGGTGATTTCATAAAATTTTCTATATAATAGAATAAAATTTAAGTAGTAAATAAATAATAAATCTCATACCAATATTCCGATTAACCTTCTTTCCCTATTCGTGCTTAAGCATAGAATTTAGCCACCTTGTTGTAAAAATACAGATTCCATTAATGTATTGTAATGCACTCATTCCATGGTTACATTCCTGGTTACATTTACTGTAAATAAAGAAGCAAGAAAACAATTATGTATATTTAGCATACCATCATAAGATACTTGAATCTCTACCAAAGTCAGCGTCAACCCCTAGCTCGTTACTGAGTTACATGCATCAACAATCGGTATTTATTTCTTAACAATTACAGGTTTTTTGAAGGTAGGCAGTTAAATTATAATTCCAAGGGGGAGTATTTATAAAAAACTTTAATGTTTCGTATTTTTTAAAGTGAACAAGTGTGCATTGACGCACCCATTGCCAAATGTGCTGACATCTTAAACCTTTAAGATATCAGCACATTTGGCTTGGCTTGGCATTCGTTAGTATTGTATTAGAATATTAGTACCATGTGTATTAAAAGGCGACTAAGGTGACTTTTCGTTTATATCCATCCAAAGGTTGCCTGTAAGAGATTGCTCAAAGCGACAAGGGCGCCAAATATATAATTTGTAAGTTTCTATTTTTCTCTTTGACATTTTTTTGTGTATAATATGAATAAATATATAAACATAAATTACATGTCATGTATTTTTCCGGGATGAACTTAAAAACTATTGAACCGATTTTAGTATTTCTTTGTTTACTTTAAAGTTTGTTCCAGCTTAAGAGATCGGATTGTTCATATCTTAATTTATAGTCGCAATATTTTTTTTTTTGATAAACATCAGTATATAGTAAGACAGTACAATGTCTGTCGGGTCTGATCTGGGTCTTTTTATACAAATATTTTCGGTGAATCTATTGCTGGACAACTCAAATGTTAATAATAGCGCCATTGGCGGGGTGGGCGGGGCCGTTTATTATTTAGCGTCCCGTATTACGGACGGTTTTTTAAACATCTATTCAAAACGATGTCTGCGACCAACTTCTTCAATTCCACAGAAAGTGAACCGGCACTTTAGCTACCACATACTAGTGAACTCATATGAACGCCACTGGTGCTGAAAAAGCTTTAGAGATTGGCCTTAGTGACAGTATATAGCCAGTTAAACTGAAACCCTTCTGCTTAATGACCTTGCTATCAGAAAATATTGGCGACGTCTATTTGTGATACTTATGCTAAAAATTTAATACCTGTTAAAGCGCAACAATCATAAGAACCTTGACCCAATTTTCATAGACTATAAAGAAGTTAAGCCAATCTCAATTGATCAGCTGATAAATAATTGATAAATACCAGTAATAGTGACTAATATCGGTTACATGTTGATTATATGTAGAGCTTGAACGGAGCTCGTGATCTACTTAAGGGTCGCTCAATCATGATCATCAAAGCAGCCTGAAAACGTCCACTGCTACATATAGGCCTCCCCATAAAAGGGAGAATTTGTTCGTGATTACCACGCTGGGTAAACGTGTTGGCAATCGCTGAGTCGGCACGTGAATGCTGCAGCCCATCTCCGCCCTGTTGCATGGATATACCGCTAACAGTTCCAATTTCTCCTCGTATAGGGATTGGTATTATTCTACTCTGCCGGTACCATACGGCTTACTCACAATGCGGATAAGAAAGTTGTCAGCTGTAGGATGCCCACTAAAATTGGGAGATACTTGTTCATAATAGCCTTGCAGGCGGCGTGACAATCGCTGAACATTGCTTCACGACGTGTATGCTGCTGCCTATCCCGCCTGTTTACCGTTTCATCTTTACTGTTTATTATTGATATTCCACTGTTTGATCCCCATACCGCAGTTGCTTCTTACAAACTACGCTTGAATACAAAACAAGTGAGAATATGCGATTAATTTTTAGTAATCATCATCAAATCAGCACAAGGGGATATTTCGCCTATAATTATAGGCGATTGTGATCGCCCAGAGCGCAGCTTTCGCGTCGGGGATGCTGCTGCCCATCTCGACCCTGTGCATTTGAGCTACTTTATTTCGTACGGATATACCGCCATTTATAGGTTCCGGTGTCGGCCGCTTCTTACGACGCTGGTACGGGGGAATATTGGTGAAACTCACGGCAGATTTTAATATTATTTTTATTAAAAATTAAAAATGCGTTGCCACTATTTTTATAAAGATCTTATATTAGACTGAAGTACGAAGCAAATGTTGTTATAACGGTATATTGCCATGGCAGAAACTTATTAAATTACTAAAATGGTAATGATTGAGATTCGATTCTTCCGATCTTCTTTAAGAAAGTCAAAATTTTTTGCCCTTACACATTTGAGATTAAATCGTTGTAATGTAAATGTAAATTTTTTATTACAAGTTACATATTATAAAGTCGCTTTTCACTGTCTGTCTGTCTGTCTCTATGTATGTATGCATAGATCTTTACGAAATGGATATTGTTTTATTTATTTTATAAATGTTATTATGAGTGTTTTAGGGTAAAGTTTATAAATATTATAAATGCATAATAAAGTAGAGAAACACTAATAATTTTAGATAATTCTGTCGTAAATAATCATGTTTTTTTTGCGATTACATTAGATCAAAATAATGTACAACAGTATTGTCCACCATCAAAAGGTCTAAAGAAATATTCGCGGTGGTATATACCCATCGTTAGCATAACCCACAATAAACATTTGTATCCTCATTGCACCCTCAAGAAGCCAGGGCGAGTCGCTAGTTACAATACAGATAATTCAGGTTTTAGGCATGGCTTAGATCCATGTTTCGTGCTCTAGCAATGCAATCTCTACATGATATAAAACGAAGGCGTTTCAATGTATTAAAATACATTGAAACGCCTGCAGTTTTTAGCAATAGATTGAATATGAAGTTATTTATTATTCTTTTTATACATTCATACCAATAATTAATACGTCAACGTACAAGGAAGCCGAAAATTTCTAATGTAACGTCGTAATAAATATAATTTTTTCGCGAAAATTGCTATTCTTATTTTATTAGACTAGGTTGACAAACTGGCATATAGTCCACGTGATATGGTAAGCATCACTGTTAAAGACGCTATTAATGTTACAAGGATATTTATTACACATGTTGCCAACCTTGTGACTTGAAGATATTATGTCACATTGCCTTTGCCTCACCCTTAAAATCGGAACACAGCAATGCGAAAACTGCTATTAGCGTTAGAAATACATAACATACATTTTTATCTTGTACGTGTTAAAATACTCGTAATAGCTTGGGATCAGGTTTATACTTATAAATTAGTTATCAGATATGTATCTGATAATTACTTCTTTCAAATTAAACTTAATCACATAATATAACAGATTGATTAACACAAATGTTTTTTATAATTGGAGTTATTTTGATAATTTAAAATTCACTTCAAGCAACACCGGGTCATGTGATATGCAAACTATGTATTTGGCTAGTTAACAGCGAGGGGATTATTGCGGCTGATGCGGCGATGTTTCCTGTCTATCCAGCTAACGAGCCAGGAGCATAGGAGTGAACGAAGTACTTGCATATTTATAGCAGCGCTATCAGATTAAAAATGAATAAGGACTGTGTTAAAGATGTTTAATAAATATTTTGTCAACTTACATTAGTAAGCTGACAAAATATTTATTAACAGAGGTAATCTTGAGTGCAATCGTGTGCCAGCAATCGTTTCTTGGAACGACAATTTTTTTTTGAGTTACAATGAATGTCCTTCATTGGCGTTCGATGGCCCGGTTAAATTTTGACAGTCAATTTTGAACTCAATGTCTCGCTTTTATATATTAATATCGATTGTGAAGTTTTGACAGATTTAGGTTGGCTGATCTGTCGCTGTGTGTACATTGTATAAGAATGCGCGCGTAATCCAACTACTGGACTGAAGGTATACTATTTTAACTGAAACATAATTATAAATAATAATATAAATAATTAAAATTGTATTAGTATTAGTATATTGGTTCGGTAACCTGAATAACCGATACGTCGTTAATCATTGATAAGCATACCTGTTCCACTAAGTGTTTTCATAATATAAACCTGATAAAGAAATGCATAGATTAAAATCGTGTCACCTTTGTTTTACGATAAAATTACTATCACAACCGGTATATATCCACATATCTATAACTTGTCTAGACCTATGATATATATATTTTTAAAGACAGAGAAAGCGATATGGCTCATTTTAGCACTTTACCAAAATTGCGAATAATTTATCAAGATTTGGGTAAGACAAACAATATTATTGATAACGTCGGTACTTCCCGGCAATTAGTCTAACCAGTACTGACTATTTGCTTTACTTTTGCATTTATTAATTAACGAAAATTAATACGCCTAAGGCCCATAGTACACGGCGTATTTTAAACGCGTCGACGACGCGCGTTTCAGAAACGCGCGTTTCGACTCTGCTTGTTGCGTACTACCTAGTACTAAGTACGTAAGGTACGTACTTAGGTTACTAGGTAGCGTTCGAATTGCGTTTGAAGCGCGTATACGCGCGTCATCTGCGCGTCGTCGGCGCGTTTAAAAAACGCCGTGTACTATGGGCCCTAAATTAGTATTTCTTAGATGATATTTAATTGAAAAAAATCTAGTTGCCTCAACTTGTGTCGCCAGCAGGTTCGAGTCTCGCCTGACACCTGAGAAAAGTTAGTTTTGTTCTAGTAAATATCATTTTAAATATAATTCAACATTTTCTATGAATAAAAGGTTCTAGAGGTTGTGTATTAAATTAAATTGTGTATTAAGTAAATTCAAAAGAGTGATATTTGTATCAAGAACTCTTTAACTTAGAAACAAAAAACGGCAAAGGGATACTTAGCTTATGTTTAAGGTATCTTAAGTCAGGGCAATTATTTTGCTACATTATTTCTTTCGTGTTTCATCTATGGCAGTTGTATTTATGTATGAGGGTTATTCCATTTATAAATCATTTTATAATCATATTATACAATCGATTAAGTATAGGTTATAATACTCCTAGATGACAAGACATTGTTTTATTATTTCAAATTTCATACAATAAATTGCATTCAGTGTTACCTGGGACGAAAGTAGGAATGAAGTATACCCAACTTTTAGTAATTATCCAAGTGCATCCCAGTGTTTCTAACACTGAGACCGTAGAACCGGACAGATGCGGCACACCTTTTGTCGCGTAACACAGAGTTTCAACTCTATTATTAGCTGAAATTTGTAAGGATCAAAACAACAAAAAAATCATTATACCTTGACTAACATTAGTAGACACAACGACGACAATGACCTGACTTCGACATAAGTCGTTTAAAGCATTTGTGTTACACAGACATCAAACAACAGAGCGAACAGAATACTTAAATACATAAAAAACACCCAGACACAGAACAATACAAAAATATTCATCGTATGAATATTTGCCCTAGATGGGGATCGAACCCACGATTCTTGGCGCACACAACCATCACTACCATCGTGCCCGTAGAATGTACTGTACTCGTCATAAGACAGACAAGCGCATCAACGCGATGACAGGAAAGCCTGTTCGAGAAATTGTCTCATAGGTGTATAAAATAACATTCCTTTTAATGCAGGCACCATCCGTTAATGTTTATTTCGGTCGTTACCTATCCAGAGTGGCGCAACATGGTAAGCAATCTTCAAATACTGCAAATGTGTCGATACAGAAGATAAAACGTAACAAATCACGCAAGGCCCGCTTCTTTGATCGGCCGAGCCTTTTGCTGCCTAAAAATATCTTCTCCATGCTAGACAGCCGCGACTTCTGAAGTTCACTAATGTGCATTCGAGGTTTCACAGAAGTTTAGATATTTTCTTCGTTTACGTTTTTATGGGATTTTTAAGAAAGTAAGTCATTTGAAATCAATTTTTTTTTACTTCATGTAACAACACATTTTAAAATCTTTTGTTAGAATCTTGTATTAATTTTCCAATTAATATTATAAGGACGTTTTATTAATTAGTTGTACTTTCATTTTATTCTTAATATTATGGCAGTAAGCCATAACAATTAGTGTTTAAAACAGTTTACTAATAATTTCAGAACCGACAAAAACAATTTAGAAAGTTCTGGAATATTTTCCGCTATGAAAACATATAATTTTTATTTTTACATTAAATACCATGTTCTGATATGACTGAAAAGAGATAAGGACAGGTAAAATTATAGCTCTACTTGATTAAGGTTATCCACAAATTTACTTATCTGGGCGGTAAACTGTTAGTTGTAGGTACAACTATCCAGGGTACTTGGCAACGCCGGCAAGCGGCAAGAGGCCGATTCCATTAAAGAAATATTAGGTTCACGAAGAAAACGATCAACAGTCTCACGGAGTAACCGCTTCTTTCCGAATCAAGTGTTGCAAAATCTAAACTAGCATGACGTGCAAAGAAGAGCCTTGAAGATGAAAGAGACGTAGAAATTAGCTTGTGGACAGTCAGCAGGCGGTTTATGTCTTATGGCTAATATTAGCTATTACCACCCTACCTTGAGCCCTTAATGGCTCTATGGGCACCGTGTAAAACGCAATTCGCTTTGAACAGTGCATCGTCCATATAGCAGAGGGGGACTGAATCAAAAACTCTTTGTGTAAGGAGGACGATCACCGCCTACTGCTACGACGACCCGGACAACGCTATGCCAAAGCATGTATTAAAGAAACGTTAGACGTAAAAGCGTAAATGCAAGACATTGCGATCCGTAATTAGGATTTTATTGGCAACAAGCTCGAAGTTTTAACCTCTATCCGATTGAAGGTGTATAGGATTATATTATATTTTAAAGATACGGCAGTGCAACCTGCTCAAAATAAAATTAAGATTAAAAGTGATTCCAGAATAGTCGGAAAGTATTTCCTCAAAATATTATTAAATAAAATATTGAATAAATGCTGGATTTCCAAAAGGCATTATAAGTTTTGAACATTTTAATTTTATTTATAAGATAATATATATTTATTATTTATTAGCGCTTTCTTTTTATTGTTTGAACATGCCTTCCTGCTTGCTGACCTCTTTTTATTTTTGAAATTCACTTCACGTGAATTCATTTAAAGTGCAACAAGATTTCGGTCTACGTTAAATAAATAAATTAGGAATCAACCAAGAATCATGAACTTTCTCAGGCACATGTTGGTTTGCAGTAAAAAAGGCTACAAAACAATCTATAAGAGAAAAAAAAGTTACTATCTCATCTAATATGAAATTGTAAAAGTTATATAAACCTTGTTTTACAATTGATAAAAGGTGTTTTTATTACTTATAACAGTGAACATATCATTTATCGAATTGATTAACTGGACCTAACAAACATGGATCAGTCTTTCGATAAACACATATAATAATATATTAAATTTAATACTAGATATGTGTACACTCTATACCTATATGAACACCATATCGCCTGTTCGCCACAAATAACCGAATTCTGCAATTGTTAAAATCAAATTGTTTAGTTAGTTTAATAGTATGAATAATACTAACTAATCAACGTTTCTTAACTTCAACTTTCTTCGCATGTGAATTTCTACATTTCCAAATAACTCTTTGTGAAATAGTTCAACTAGAAGGTTCAAAGTATCTCAAATAAGTTTCAACAGCATAGTGCCATTACACTATAAAAGAAATCAAAACTAAAGAGTACTCTTATCTTATACGGATTTTATTTTATTTTATTGAACAGACCTGTTTATCCTTCAGAATATTCATCAAATACAATTCGGAATATCCTATATGTCAATAGAACTGTAAACATTTTAACTTTGTGTGTCTGCCATATTTGATACGTCACTAATCGTGCGGTCACCAGCTGTTATCTTCGGAGCATAGGCCAATGAAACGGACGGACCGAGTGTTATTTCTGCCACAAGGATTGCAGGTTTTTATCGTGTCGAGAGCGTTTGTGTATCGCAGTTAGTAGTACTGTGTTGTACGTAGCGGTCTGTCGTGTCTGACGTCACTAAGGCCTTGGATTTATAAAACCGGTGTGCAGAAACGCACGACCAGCCAAGATGGCGAGACCAAGTACTGGTTCCGAGATTTCCATTCTGAATGAGCAGGCTATTGTTTCCCATGCTTCCAGGGAGATGCCCAACATTGCGTCTGTTCAAGTCACTAAGTCGACTAATGTTCACATCGGGCCAAAAATTGTTTCAGTTAATCAGACTGTGGAAAACAAAGAACTAATAAAAGGTAAGTTACCATTATTTTTCAATAATACATTAATACGTCCATTAATAAGTTTTTAAACAAAGAAATTAATATTTGTCACGTAGCTGGCTGGCGTGTAAAGTTTTCGATAGCTGTTGGTACGTTTTGTTTGTGTTGTGCTACAAGGAAAATAATGGTTCGGACGTGTACGTCTACTTACGTATTTATATTATACTTCCTCTAAGAGGAAAATGTCTTGCAAGTATCGCTGCCATAGGAATCGTAAGTATTTTTCGTTTTTATGAAGTAATACAGCAAGATATGACCAACCTTTATTGCCCTAAGCTAATGCGTTATCTTTCAGCTATTCTATTTACATCTCGTCGCTAATTCACTAGAATGGAAGATTATATACCATTTGTAGTTTTTACTGCTAAGCGCTAATGTGCGAATTATATATATATATATATAACAATCAGTTATTATTAAATAAACAAATATTTCACTAAAAATGCCAGACCTAGATCAAGCGTCCAGTTCTGAATTTATTTTTGAACTGATTTCTTCGAAGCGGTAGAAGATTTTAGGCTTTCATCAATTTTAACCGAAGTGATGAAAACTACTTAAAACAAACTGTCACCAAAATTTTTAACCCAAAAAGTATAACGGACAGCAAATCGCTTATTTAAAAAAAAAGATTTATTTCATACCAAAAGAGAAGAGAGTTGTTTTAAGGGATTACGGAAATGTTAGTCTGTGACTCATACTCGTTTAGGTACTTATTCTATAGCTATGCGAATGTCCAAAATAGTGATACAATTCAAGTAATAAAAATTTATGTAGTGATGAAATTCAATTATGTAAATTCTTACAGTTCCATTGAATAAAACAGCTATTAAGAACCTAGCCAAGTTGTAATTAAACAGTTTGTTACACCCATTAATCTTAATTCTTCGAAATTTTTATTGATTGCGATCAGCTATAATATATATAAGAATTACCTTTCAACAAATATAACTTATACTCATGAACATTAGAGCGAAACATTCAATTAATATCTAAACTGTAATAGCTATTAAGTAAATTGCTTCAACTCCATAGAGTTTCAAGCTTTATAGCGATGGAGGTACCACAAATCAAACCTAGCCATTACATCAAACGAATAACAGTATACTATACGATCTGAAATATTTCATACAAATGTATCGAACAGAGCGGTTGAGAACTAATAAGGTAATTAGGGCGACACTCCGAATCAATTGTATAATGTTCAGGAGGGTCACTGCACGCGGCTGCATGGCTCCGATACGATCAGTACTTGAAGTGATACTCGGTTGCGAATCATAGTAATCATTCAATATAAATCATTGTAGTAACTTCCCAAATCCCCACGTGAAACTTATAAACTGCTTAACCAAAAGTAAAGTAAATATATTTCAAGTACACATCAGAATTCGTTTCTCAGTCAAGACATATATGAACTTGGAAATTGTAATAGATTCGATTGTAAGTTGTTGCATTAGGGAATTCTAGTTAGGTTAGTTCAGTTTTAATGAATTTAGTAGCCTTTTCTATATCTTAAAATATAAACTTCGTATTTTGAATACTCCTCAGGCTTTTAAATTATATTTATTAGCCAAAAAATACAAAAAATAAAATAGCGGAGTGCATTAACTACTTTCTAGGCTTGTGTGGGCTGAAAATCTCATGACATAACTGTGAACAACACATGTGACACAACCGAGTTATGAAAATTCTAAAGAATACTATCTGCCAACTGTCTTTTCTCACAAAGTTTGGCGTTTACAACAATACGTAGTAGTATTACGATACTGCTAAAAGATTATGCGTGCCATCTGTAAGTAGAAGACAACGTTATCAAAAGGAAACTCCAAGTAAACTCAGTTCAGCTGTTACCAGCATTTCTCTAGTACTTAAGAGCGTAAATAACTAATTATTTTGTGATTTTGCAGGCCAAATATTAGGCCTGGAGCTAGTATCAGTCAAGACCGGCAAAAGACTTCGCTGTAGCGTTGCTGTCTTCCTGTGTTGGGCCTTCCTTGTGGCCTCGGGCCTTGCATTCTACCTCGTCTATTTTGCTTTATACACGCCAAAACGACGACTAGATATAGGTAAAGTTTAAAATCCCTGGGTGTTGGCTATATCCTTGGCTACTAACAACGCAATTAACGTTCCTCGTGCCAAAACTAAACTATATTATATGTATGACTTATTGCAATAACCTAAGCTGTCCCTATTATCAATTTCAAGCGGGTAACGGATGAGATGTTATTATAGATTGAGCCGAACGAAAACGGGGCGGGGGAGAGTAGTGTGTGAAGAATCTCGCACTTGACAGAACAACCTTATTATAGCCAATGTGTCAATTGAGACAATTGTTTGTGCAATTTGTGTGCCTGTGATCTGAGACGAATAAAATAAATTGTTTATATATATCTTTATCTTCTTTGATGACACGCCTAAGCAGTAACATTATAGATAATGCAGATCGTGCAGATTATGCACAACTGTGACTTTATTTAGAGCTCTTATAATCCAAAGATCACAGGCAGTCACACCTTAACTTGTGTGGGATACGATAGTAATGTTTATAAAAGTACATTAATCTTTGACAGTGTGTTCCAAAAATACTGCTACACTAAAATGTAAGTAACAAGGTACTTTTAAAGTACATGCTCTTACCTGATACCCCGCCTCGTAGCCTAATTTAAAGATATTGTTAAGATATCGTTAATAAGATCCTGAGTTGTAAGACAATTTTATACATTAAAATAAATAATTAGTGTCAGTGCGTTTATAAAAAGTCATGCTTACAAATAGTAGACAATGGATCTTTTTTTTATAATCTTTCAATACTTTTAATGACATTTTAAATAATAAAAGACTTAACATATCAAATATATATATATATATATGAAATATGAAAAATATGTTTTAAAAAGGCAAGACCAGCTGAAAGTACTCCCATAGTATATAGTATATCCCATAGTATTGTGGCCACTAAAAGATATATTCATCATATTACGAATCAACTTTAGTTATATCATCCTTCTCCCAGTTGGAATTGTTTGTCGGGACATGCAAGTAAAAGATCAAATAATACAGATTATCACAATAATACGTCAATCATTTAAACAAACGATTATTTTGGCTAGGTTTAAAGGAGGAGTGGTACTACCGCCGCGACGACTGGCAAGCTATGAAATGTTATGGAGAAGAATTCTTAAGCCTACCGGTGCATAATGTCATAATCGGACACACAGTAAGCAGATATTGCAGGGATAAATACCCATGTGTCAAAGTAATGCTGGAAATTCAAAATGAAAACCTACAACGAGGTTTTGACGATATTGTTCCCAACTTTCTAGTCGGCGGTAACGGTAGTGTTTTTGAAGGAAGAGGAGCTAATGTTTTAGCAGCGATGGCAAAGTTTTGGAACCGCAAAAGCATCACCATAATGTTCATCGGCGATTATCGGAAGGCTGACACCGACCCTGCTCAATTCGCCCACGTTAATATTCTATTGCAAACTCTGGTTGATTTACGTGTTCTTGATCCTGACTATGTAGTATATGGCCACTGCCAAGTTACCCCTCAAACAGTCAGCCCTGGGCCGAAACTCGTCAAGAATTTAAAATATATTTCCCATTGGGATTCTAAAAATAGCGATCAATGTCTTCCTGGGTGAAATTCTTTGGGGAAAATAATATGGCATATTTTTATACTTATTTTCATTACGGTATTCTTTACCCCAAGAATAATTGCCGTAAGAACTGCATTAGTTTGTACAGCGTTTGTTATAGCGGGTGTCCTAAGAAATATGTACCAGCAGACGTCTGATGCTTCTGATGGAGTGTACAATGATTTTAATATGACAATTTTAACACTATACAAATAATTTTAATGGATTGTACAAATTTATTTTGTTTGCCATTAGGCCTCTCGCTCTAACAGATCTCTCAGGACACTCAATATACAAAAAATATTGCGATTCGATTGTGCCATATCTGATATAACAGTATTACAATGATCACATACATTCTTTACGGATAACAAGTGATTTATAAAGTTTCATACGAGTTTCATAAGGTAAATATAACAATCATGGACAATTTAACTCCCGTAAGGGGTTTTCTATTTGGTTTTATGAATGTAAGAGGTTTAACACTAAACGGATTAAAATATTTAATATTTCTGCTGAATTTAGTGTAGTGTACCGCAACTAAGCTTAATATAGATTATATGATTTCTGTTTATTTACCAGATGCCCCCTTTAACAGGGAAAATTCTAAAATATATAGCCATACCATCCAAGATAGAATAATGGATACAGACGCCTCCTTATCTTCAACTGAATCAAGTATCAATTTATTAACTAGGGCTGTTAGGTATTAAAGGCACTTTCGCTTTGAACCACTTTTAAATTTTTATTAACATTTTTTTGACTACATTAAAATCATGCAAATTCATTACTTTTGAAATTTAATTTGGTGACCGTAACTAGACATTATCGTATTCATCATACCAGCCATTGGAAGTCCACTGCTGGACATAAGCCTCTCCAAGAAAGGAGGATTTTTTCCGATAATTGCAAGCGTGTTGGCAATGGCAGAGCGCAGAGCGTAAGACGACATGGATGCTGCTGCCCATCTTTTTTCATTTGAGTACTGTACATACTGTTTCGGATGGATTTACTGCCATCTGTCGGTTTTAGTACCTTAGTCGCCTCTTAAAGTACCTAAGCAGTGGGAGGTACTATTCTATTCTGGAAGTACCTTGCGGCATATGGAAGTAGGATTACTTGCCAACTAATTTGTTTACACGCAATAGTATGTATAATTTTGAATATCGGACCATGGATAACACCATAAAACTATAGTTCAGCAGTATTGAAAAGTGCCTGTTTCAAAATTACGGAACGTAACCTCCCTTAAGTACCTACAGTGTCTTATTATTTTATCTTTGTAGTAAACTTTATCAATATTAAGCAATAACATAACTTCTCCGTTAACTTTGCGAAAAAACGTCTGACTTTGGCTAGTGCATAAAAAAAATCTTATTCATAGAATTTCGTTTACTTATCGTCTGTAAACTGGTTAATGATTCATTATTGGTGTATTTACCTTACGCGTCATGTGTCAATTCATTATACTAACTTGTCATCATTACAAGTGTATACCAGAACTTTATTAAATGATGTGAAGAAGAAATTAAAATAGTTAATTAAAGTATGGTTAACGTGTAATAAATTATTTTTTAACCGTTATGTACATAAATAAATTACGTTGACTTCTGTCTCATAAAACTCTGAAACTAGTTAAGGTCAGAAAAGTAAAGGGTGTAAATATGGATATGTAAGTGAATAAGATAATCATTAGACAGACTTAGGTAGGCATATTTGTATTCCAGCGCTCTAAAACATTTAGAAATCCGTCAAATGTTGGCAAATAAACATTTAATATGGCTAATAAAATTTATGTTTTCATTTTAAATTGGTTTGAACGATTCAACAGTCTGTACGTATTTTTAGATAATCTTCGAAAATATAACACCGAATCACAAATTGAAGACGTGACGAAGACCAGTTGTGATTGCAGAGACTACTAGCACAATTGTTCGTCAATGTAAAACCACATAATTAAGTGAAAATATTTCAACGTTTTCCTGTTTAACTGAATAAATATGAGCACAATTAATAGCCGGACATCTGATATACATATATATTTGAGGCACTTTGGACAATTGTTCAAAGCGTTTTTGATTATATTATATCACAGAGAGTACCGATATAAAAAAGCTGCAATTTTAATATATCTCTTTTTTATTTCAATACAATATTTTTTTACTCAGTTTGTAGTTGTTTCAGTTCGTAACATCGCAATGACAATAGAACTAGAGTATAATCTATAACGTGTTAGTCGCAAAATTTAGGTGTAGAGCTAACAAAGGTTGTAAGTAAGATAAACTTAGTTTCTAAAATGACTTGGAGCACAATTACCTGTTTTTATTTATCTCACAACCTGACACACACTGAAAATTAAATAAAAATAAAATAATACCACAAACTTGTGGTGTGCACACGCTTTTCTAAAGTGAAGAATTCTGCCACAAAAAAATCATTTGAACTTCTGTAACGTCCGCTGTCTAATACATATTTACTTATTTAAAAATTTGATTCTGTTTCATTATTATTTTAAGGGTATAATTAGGAAGGGTCAGGGTATGATTCTTATCTATTTTTATAGGGTATGGTTAAATACCGCAAATAGAACTCAAAATTCGAAAAATCCCCGACTATCTGGCAAAATATGTTATTGGTATGCTTTTAATACACTAGTTTATAGATTCCGCTAGTGGTAATTAAAAAGTTGCACATAGCTGTTAACAATTTGTAATTTATAGATAAAGGCGTAATTAATTATTAATAACTTATTGGATTAATGACTATCTAAAATCCCTATAACTAATTACAATAATAGAAAAACGGAATTTACGTTTCGTTTAGTTCATGTTATTAATACGATTAAAATAAAATTGACCTAGCAATTTAAAAGTGATAATGCGAAACCAATTCATATTCATATGCTAAAATAACGATGACAACTGTATCCTCATACAAACAATAAAAAGAGAGTTATTTTGCACAATATAATGTTTACATTTATTTATTGTTATACTAATTTTACTGAATTAAAAAAATATATGCAATTGAATGCTATTAAAAATATTTTGTTAAAAAAATATATCTCATAAAAATATATATCGTAAAGATAGTAAGATCTTTTTAAGAAAGGGTACTCTTAATTTAAAGACAGTTACCTTAACATGTACTGTACATGTAATGTGTACGTGTATGGCAAATTTGAGTTATAGTTACAGTTGACTAATAGACCGGCATTTGTTCAAATTATATGACGGTCTTGATAATTTAGTCTTGAGCTCGGTACAGACCAGGTAGGCCCCGGGCTCGACGTCTGACCGGGATATTTTATACTTTATTTTTTTTATTTTATTTTTTTTTATTTTTTTACTTTCTAGATCTGGGTGTTCCATAATAATGAATGATGCTCCAGTTTATTCGTAGTTGCTCTGTTTTATGTACAATGTTTGTTAGTAACCTTTATAATTAAACCGGACACACCAAGTTTGTATGCTATTAGATAACTCTAAAAATATTTTCCTTAAAGCCTTTTCCTGTACTTTTTACATACATAATTCCACTGACAATGCGATACGGTATATGCTTCACGTCACGTCATCTCAATAGTGAAATTTAGATGAAAACAAATGTATGACTATAATTCATAATCAGAGATATACGCAATAGATTACTTCAAAAACACAGATAATTGAAAATTTGTACGATGTTCTTTTGTATAATATCTATAAATTGACTGTAGTTTTTTTTGAGTTTACTGAAACATATAACTTGTGGTTAATAAACAATAATGAGAAGGAAACAACAAAACAACATCTCTACAATTAATATTGTACTAAATAAATAATCTACGTCATCGTATTCAAAGTTATCAGTATACGTCTTTTGAATATGTTGTTTACATAAAATGTATGATGTTGTAATTATAATAAATTGACTATTTATTAAATAATAAATTTTTGAAATTGTTAAATGAAGATATAAAATAGATTAGATGAAGAAATACTTTAGGCGAGAATCTATTAGGAAAATAATGACAGTTAACGTTTCGTTTTTAAGCTTTTTCCTAGTTAGCTAGTCCGACATCAATTTCTGCGCCAACAGATGTGGCAAGCCCTTCCGTTTTTACAAATGACTCTCATTTCTCGCTTATTCTTCGAGGTTTCCAAATGCCGAGCCTCATGAGATTTGAACGAGTCAAACGGAGATCCCTAAAAGGTACTTCTAGGGCACACACCTCGGCTTGAGTGTCTGTCTTTGGGATGGTTGCAAAAAACGGGACGTTCTGCGCCCAACCGCATTAGTGTACCCAAGGGTTTCAGAGGCATTTACTTTGCGTACGCTGAAGTTTTGGATTGAAATCCCTGTAAAATTTTTCTCAAGCATGGGGTTCTTCAAGAAAAGAGTAAAGAAGTATTAACAGGGTCGGCAACGCATGTAAGCTGCGGTAACCGCCTAAAATAAAACAGACTATATGATTGTTTAACAACTTTATAGTATAAAAAAGTGCGAATGGAGTGCCAGAATACGGTCTACACGCACTGGATGGCAAGTGCTTGGTTAAGTGCTGTTCTATCACTGGAATGCGTGTGTAGTGTTTACGAATGAATGAGTGGCATTCATAGAGATGCTGCTATAATGCTATCAAGTGATCTGATATGTCTCTTAACATATGGGAGAGGACCTACTATATTTCCAACTAGTGCATAGTGTATATTATATCAAGTTTACAATAGAAATCGGATTTCCAGACCTTCCCCTACCGAAATATCTTTGGAATGTCTTGAAGAGCACCACCAAAGCCGAGCGCCTGTCATGCGCCGCCGCCCTGGGCGCGTTGTTCGTGTGTATTGCCCTGATCGTGTATTACACGTCCTTTTGCAGTGCGGACACTACAAATCTGACAGATGTCGGTAAGTATAGTTAAAATTAAGTAAATGTAAACAGCTTACACACACACAAAACGAACACATTACCTTATTTCTGGAACTTACAAAAATATACTGATAAATTTGATGATATATATTTCGTATTTTTCTACCGTAAGACTCTTTATATTAATTTATTTATTGTGTATACCGAAAATTGTTCATCTTTTAAATGTTAAGATTAAGACAGATGGAGAGACTAAGTCACGACGATATTAATATTAAAATGACGTTATCTTGTACAGATTCCTAAAAACAGATTAATTTTTATCTAACGGTTCAATGAACTTAGAAAAAAATAACTAAAAAAATAAATAGCACGGATTCCAGTATACTAAACATTGTTCGCCTTTACTATAACTTGAAACTTATGTTTAAATGATTACAGTAAAGGTCAAGAAATAAGTTGAGTTTAGTAAATAATTCAATAAGTAAATAACTTATTAATCTATTTTAGTCGTACAAATTAATTAAAGATAAAAAACAAAATGAAACAGTATTTAATAAAAAAATAAATTTTTATTTAAGAATGAACTTTAATTATTATTTTTGACATATAATATTTTTTACTTCCAAAAAAAAGAGATTTCCTGAAATACTGAAGCTTTTTCATAAACTATATTATTTGTTTAGTTTTGTGGTGTGTAAATAAACAAAGAAGACGGTTACCCGACGCGCGAACACGCTACGTATAATTGTCTATGCGCGAACCAGAGAAACTCTAAGTTGATTCATCATTTTATTATCATCATGGATCAGGAGTCACCGGTATTTGCGGTATCAAGACATCCTTTCCTTTGTATATTCCTTTTATGGTTAGTACCTCAATGACGTTATTTATAGCTTTTTTACATCTAGTCTTATTCAATTGCATAGTCGACGTTAATTAATGTTACGCAGCATGATGACAGCCAATCCTAGAGTAACTTCAAAAACTCCGTGGGATGTTTGACTATGTCATAACGGTGTCGACTTTTGAAGGAAACCAACTGTCCTGGAAAAAATCTGATTGGTCGCATTGAGACCCTCGACATATTTATGCCACATTAATGTGAGTCTCAAAAGCTTTGGCCAATACTGGCATTTTGCACAATCCAACGGTTGTCTATACCAACATTTTATCCTCTTACCTTTACAACTACTGATCGCCTGTTGTCATTAGCCGTACTTATTGTAAGTAATTTAAAAATTTACTAAGAAATTCATGAGAGCTTTTAATTTTTGTTTTGTCACGTCCACCGACTAGTTTTTGGCTATATAGCAGTTCCCTCTTGATTTCAGACCGTTGTGGGTTACATGTGAATGTAACAAATAATTCTGAGCAGCCATAATGCTTAACATATTCGTGAATGTGGAGTGGGCTTTCTATATAGGTGGATAGCCAAATTGACATTCTTCCTACATTACTCATATTGCTATCGGCATTTATAGCGTTATCATTATCATCATATCAGCCATTGACAGTCCACTGCTGGACATAGGCCTCCCTAAGGAAGGGGGAACTCTACCCAAAATTGCCGAGCTGGGCAAGCGTGTTGGCAATCGCAGAGCGCAGCTTTTTTGACGGAGATGCTGCTGCCCATCCCCACCCTGTGTATTTGAGCTGCACTGTTTTAGATGGATATACCACCATCTGTCGATTCTGGTACCTTAGTCATCTATTACAACACCTGGTACAGGGAGAGGTATTATTCTACTCTGCCGGTACCTCGCGGCTTTTATCGCGGAGAATGTAATCTTCTGATCGTAGCTGTCGTTGGTTCAAACGGATGTATGTAAATCAGTCTCAACTTTGACATACATGTCAACTGCAAAAAGTCGTTGACACAGCAAAACATTTACTTCACCTTGACCAATCATCTGTTTGTATGAATAGAAATTTATTAGCACCTTCAGTCAAAAATCATATTTTTTTAAAATGTTACTCAGGTGAATTTAATTATAAAATGGTATTTGATCTTGTTCGATTTATAAACCTGTTACTTGATATATACCAATTTGTTTTGAAAATGGTATCCATTTTCCCCCTACCAGAAGATCAAAAGATATTGTAATACATCTTAACTCCTGTGTGTTAGATACTCGTTACGTTTTAAATCATTATTCCGACTATGAAGCACAATGTCTCTAGATTGTAAATTTTCTCCCACAATAACAACAGCTACTAAGTCAATGGTATCATCATATAATCACTTGCCGGATCATAGTGGAATGCAGCTCGTTCAAGAATCACAGAAGCACTGCGTCTGTGGATTCACTCAATTTCAATTGGTCGTCCTTGCTGTTGTTGTGTTTGATGTGTACCAGCTCGTTGCATTCTAAGCCTATCTGCTTTATGGTCACTAACTAAATAATAAAGTTCTGACATAGCACTACGACTATTTTCTTGATGTGACTCTCTCAGGCCATCAGTCCGTGTAGGAGGTGAGGTAACTCTTTGATTGACTGTGTCGATCTAAGTCAGGTCGTCCTCTCAATCTTCTCAAATCTTAATCAAAGAGAAAAAATATCACGCTCACTTAGCAGGAAAGTATCACTATCACAAAATATCAACAAAAACACACTAGGAATGTCACACACACTATCACAATGGATCACAAAAGTAAAGAAAGTTCTCGCGCTCGTTATCGTCACTTACAAAGATAGAAGGATGCTCATAGATACCTTACACTATTTCGTAATATTTTTTTCCGTGTTCTAAAGTGTGACATATTAGTTGGTTGTCAAATTTTGTGGCTATACAATTTTGTCGCATTCGCATTTCACTTTTGATTAGTTTCGGAACGCGACATTAGATCCTTCAACGCGCACGCGAATACTTTTTTTGCAACGATAATAGATTGCAAATTGACTCTTTGACGTTAGGAACACACCTACATTACTTAGACAAACGTTGCACACATTGGAAACGTTTTAATGTGCAATAAAAAAGGGCGGTTTTTAGGGTGGTATTCTCATTTATTCGAATTTTTATACCTTTAAACCTTTCCTAGACCTCCACAAATATTTCAAGGCCAAGATAAGATAAATCCGTTTAGCCTTTCTCGAGTTTTAGCAAGACTAACGAACAGCAATAAATATTTTTATTACAATAAAATTCCGTCTCTCGGTTTTTGTACAGGATGAACATCTGAGCTTCTGAATCATCGTCATCATATGGCCGTAAAACGACCACTGAAAAGGAGAATTGGCCCATACTTGCGGCGCTGGACAAGCGCGGTAGCAATCGCAGAGCATAGCTTCGCGAAGGGAATGCTGCTACCTCTTCCTGCCCTGTTGCATTTGAGCTTCGGATGGATATACCGCCATCTGTCGGTTTTGTCACCTCAGTCGCCTGTTAAACACCTGGTACAGGGAGAGGTATTATTCTATCCAGCTGGTACAACACAGCATAACTGATACGATTTTGGTTGTTTTTAATCCAACTATTCCTGTGATATAAAATATCCTTAATACGCAATACTTTAATAATGATAAACATATAACTCGTAATACATATATTAGTTTAAGTGTGCACAGATACCTTCGTTATTTACAGCACCGCACGAATGGAGAATCACTAGAGAGATGTGGCTGGCTGATAAGTTCACTAACAATGGGACGACAGAACAATACAAGCCTTTAAAATTAGTCATCATTCAGCACACTGTCACACCCGAGTGCACGGTATTCTCACGGTGCGCAGTGGAATTGAGAAACCTTCAGAATTACTTCATAAATGATTATGGATATGACATTCCGTAAGTATAGCAATTTAAATGCGTTTTCACCATATAAACCAAACTTAATGAAAGTGAGGAACTATATCGAGTATACGAGAGTCATTTAAATGCTACTTAGATTATGTGAGACTCTATCCTCTATGCTGGAAGACTTGTTTGGCAGATGACCAGCCCATCCTCATACAGACACGTGTGTGATTATTAATTCAACCGCAGCCTCAACTTAAATTAACATCAAATTTTTAGCCGTAACCTGCATCATATCAGCCATAGATAATCCACTGTTGGAGCTAGGCCTCCCCAAGATAAGGGAATTTTTGCACTTAATTGCCACGCTGGGCAGGCGTTGGTGGCAATCGCAGGGCGTAGCTTCGGAACGAGAATGCTGTTGCCTATTCCGGAAATGTCGCATTTGCTCTACACGGCTTAGGATGGATGTACCGCCATCTGACGGTTTCGTCACCTTAGTCGTCTCTTACAACACCTGTACCAATTACCCTGCCGGTTTAACATATAACGTAACCCTAATATTTACTAATACCAAATCATGATTGTCGCAATATACAGTAAAATAAACGCATGAATGTTATTATATATGAGATACGTGATATATACCCACATTTCATCATATTGACCATAACAAATATGTCTAAATTTATAGTCAACTGTAAACTTAATATGCTTGTTATTAAAGATTAATATTTAAAAGTAAAATTTTAATTGATTTCTGTGGATTTAACAGTTGCTTTGTGTATTTTTCATGTTATCTTTTAAATGATAAACAATAATTACTTTCTGATTATCGGAAGAATAAGTATTACTTATTCAACTTCAGGAATATCTCATAAAAACTTGTTTAGCGTGTTATTTTACGGCTTGCTTAAAAGTATGTCAACACCTAAGGACATTGTCATGGAAAAAATAATTTGTGCAATTTTCAATACGCACACTTAATCACGCATTACTTAAGGAACAAAATTAAACGACCAATTAATGAATTATTTGACCAACTGGCAACCCAATATTAGATCTTCTTTACCCTTTCACTTTACGATATTTTTCTAGGTATAACTTCATTGTCGGAAACGACGGCCGAGTGTATGAAGGGCGTGGATGGAATAAAGAAGGAGCCCACACTAGAGGCTACAATAGATGCTCTGTTGGTATCGGTTTTATCGGTGCGTAAAAAACAGATATTATTATCATCTTTTAATATAATTTAGGAGGACATGGTACTCCCTATACAGACAACAGTGTAAAAACATTTTACCATATAGCATTTTATGTTATGTTATGTTTTATAAAGTCATGACAAATGTGAGTAATGACATTGATCTTTACTAATGTGTGATATATCACTGGGCAAAGTTTTGATATTTTTGTTGGTGTCGGTAACACTATATATTATTTACACTGTATATTTCTCACTAATTCTCTGTCTAGACAAAACTCTAATTATGAGCTGCATATTTATAGAAGTATTACAATCTAATCTAATCATGCTTACATGAAGTAGACTTATTCTACCGCCAAATACAAGTATTAGCATAGTTGTGTTCTGCTTTAAAGAGTGAAAGAGGCGGTAAAATTACTAAGAACGCTGCAGTGAAGCTTATTGTCACATAGACTGTACGCTTAGTTGTTGGCCTGGTTTAATAAAAAAATCTATAAGATATAGAAAGCAAAAATAAACATATAGGTACCATTGTTTATACAAAAAAGGAAAGAAACAAGTAAAGAACTAATATCACTGAAACTGCCATTTTGCGTAGTGACGCAAGTGTGCGATGTAGTGACATCGCACACTTTTTTCTATCACAGTTTTAATTTTATTGATTTATTATATTTTATTTTTCAATGTATACACGCGTACTTAATATTTGATCTGTTTATTAAAACTTCTTTGCAAGAACCTACCTAAACAGTGATTTCTTTCTCAAAGTCACAACTATTTTCAGGTGACTACCGCGAGGAGCTGCCTGTTTACACCCAGGTTACAGCGGCGCAAATGAATAGAACCAGACTTATCATACAGGAGGGTATTGATCTAGGTTACATAGATCCGAATTACTTCCTGATAGGCGCCAAAGATGTCACCTCCACTGCCAGCCCTGGATCACACCTGTACAACGCCATCCGCAAGTGGGAACAGTTCGACCATGAATTGCAGTTCAGAAACAGAAGCTGCGACGATATATATGGTCGTATCTAATATCACCATTCTATCTACAATTTTGTGCATTTAACCAAAATAAGTGATGACAATAACTATAGAAAATTTAACAATGTATTTATTGGTCTCAAATATCCAGTGTACGAGACACTGTTTCTTATCTTTAATTCTATGTAAATTGTCCGCTATGTAATAATAATTAAAGTACATAGATAGTTAGTGTATTCTGGTTTACATAATAGTTAAAGTTGATACTGGCTAGACTTGTCGCAGGTTTAGTTATGTGTCATAATTGATGGATGTTTTTGTGACATAAAATATATAATAGCATAGTGTAATAATTTTCAATGCTCTTCTTTAATTTATCTCATAATATCAGGATAATAAAATGGTCTCATCTATTTAGCAAGAAAGCAATTGGATTTAGATTAGTCAAATGTAGTTTGTCATGTTTAAAAGTCAGAGCGCTTGTTAAAAGAACATTATAAATATAGCTTTAAACATATATTATATGTTATCATAGTATATGATATGATTAAATTTGTTAAATAATTATAAGATGCAGGTTTAACTACGCATCTAGTTCACTGGTGCAGTCCCTCAGCAAGGGAAAGATGCAGGTTCGAGTCCCGCCTGAAACTTGAAACAAGTCAATGATTTTCATTGACAGTGGCATTTAATATCTAGGTATTCAATTGTTTTTTTTATTTAATATTTACCGATATATATATATCACTATAATCATCAGAATTATTTCAGATGCTTAATAGGTTACAAGACGTAACATACATCAACGCGTTTTGTCTGTCCGTTCACAAAAATATTACTATGTAATATGTTTATTTTTCAATCATGCTTACATAATTAGGTCAAAACATTTCTTATAAATACTTTACGTGGACTTATCACAATCTAGCTTTATCTATTATGCTCATATCACGCAATCAGCTAACAATCCACGATAAGAATGAGATACCTAATTAATAGACGGCATATTACAAATAATACAAATACCACGTCCACCCTTCTGTATAATATTAGACCACTGCCTTTATAAAAAAAGAAACTATGTAAGAGCCAACACGTGAAACTCAACTTTGTTCAGGATGCTGCGGCTTAAATTGAGCTACCGATTTGTAATATGTTTGATTACAATCCGCGTAAACGGTAATTGTGAAATATCGTGTCTTTCTGATCGAAAAGACGCACCTTTCTGATGCTGTTAACCGTAACATAAATATCCCATATTCTATTACTTAGCATTAATATTTTTTGCATTATATTACGAACTATATAGTAGTGTATTATTCTTCCATCGTAGTATTTTATTCTGCCATCATTACAAGTACTGAGTTTATATGAGTTTAGCATTTGTAAACATATTCTAATGTTATAAATACAATGTAATTCAGATTATAGTTGCTTATAATTTTAAAATTTGTTATAGAATTAATTTGTTTAGATAATACGTCACTTGTTTAATGAAGTAAATAAATGATGTTTATAAATCAATTTTTATTAACTTATTAATAATTACACTAGTAGCGCCCCGCGGTTTCACCCGCGTATTTCCCGTTCCCGTGCGAACACTAAATAATTATAGTTGACCAACTTAATTTTTGAATCATAACTAAGGTATAGCTATGCTTTTGTGAAATTCTTGTTAAAATTAGTTCCGCCGTTTAACTGTTTACCTCAAACAGTTAGACATAAAAGCTTGTTTTTAGTATTTAAAGTACTCTACACACTTTTATATGCCTATTTTGAAAAACTGTTCGATTTTGACACTTCAATTTAATTTATGACGGAGATGTAGAAAAACTTTAATTCCTGTCTCCACCTCAAAGACAACACGATGTTACACAGATTTTCATGCGTTAAGGGTGCAAACATGCGTTATACGTTGGTCAAATCTTTTATAGCCTTTGTGTCTGATATATAGACTAAAGCATTGTAAGATTTCAATAAAATCATCTATTATAATATTCATGATTTTATAATTATGGGAATGTTTTGCATTTCATATTTATTCAATTTTCATTAATTGTTACTGTTATTTTTATATGAATACATATTTTGACATTAATAATATTTTTGTTTGATATTTTCTTAATGTAATTAATTTTCACTTGCATTATCGTTCTGTATTACTATACGTATAATTTCGTAATTGTAATTTTTTATTATGGTCTAAAAGACACAATTTACTAATATTCAAACAGCTAAGACGTAGAGTACTCAATTGTGTTGTTTTATTATTAGGCTACGAATAGAAAAAATCTATTGTATAAGGGTACAAGCTATCCAGTTGCCATTTTTTTATACACGATTTTTCGGGCCCTTTAAACGTTAAAATGTAATATACAAACATATTGTCATTTTATAACTAATTCACCCGACAGACGTTGTCTCGTCTTGCCAATATATGCGTACTGCCGACTTATTTATCTGCTTTAAGTTATTTGTAGCGCGAACTCGACGCAAATGCGAACGACTGACAGTTATGTGAAAACACTATAAATTTTTCATTGTAAAAGAGCTTATGTTGCATTAGAGATGTTATAATTAAAACGTTCATACTTTCTACGCAACATTTCCGTATTTTTTTTTCTTACAAATTGTATTATGAAATTGCAAACAGCCAAAAAAGTGTGCGAATTCGGTTTAACAGTTTACTTGTGATGCTGTGACCATGGAAAATGGGGATTTATTTTTATATATTCCCTAAATAAATATATGTAAAACAGGTCCAGGAGGTTAATCCTCAGCTAACGACTGGGATGTATAAAAGGAATCGCACCAAAAAAGAAACACTCTGTGTATTTGTTATCGTATGTATTTTTATATTAATATTTATTTATCAATCCCCGTCGCTGATAACGATCCTACCAATCTTTGACTACTGCTAGGTTCACGTATTGAAATTGCAGTAAGCTTTGGTTTCACGCAAGTCTATCGAAGTCTGTCCAGGTAGATTAGATAGACTTTAACTTTTAAATGTGCTTGAATAAAGAACATGTTTATGGCTCGTTTTCTCTTTTTCTATTCTGTACGCGTTACATCCAGAGTAAACTGTACGCTTTTGTAATTATTGTTAAATGCAAGTGTAGATTCTTTTATTTAACAATATTTACTTGAATACAATATTGGTGAGATATATCCCATTGCAAGTAGGGTAATTGAAAAAGAATATGCATGATCAAGGTTTAACTTCAATTAAAAACCAAAGTGATTATTGTGAAATGTTGACAATTGATATCTTTGTATTTGATAAAATATTTACTAAAAATATAGGTAACATACATAGTACAATTTATTTGTAATATACTAAATACCCGAATGATCAATTTGCATTAGTTATGGCGTATGAATGTTATCAAAAATTATGGAAGTGTATTGAGAATTCATTTCACCTTCTCTATTTAGCCAGCTAATAGACTTATATATATATATATATATTATTTTTTCCAACGAAAACAACAACTGAAGTAGACATTTTCACGGGAAGTAAACATGCTGTCTGTGCTAATATTCAAATACAAAAATATTTATACAATATTATTTATTGCAAACAACAACTAATTACAATATTTTTTATGATATCTACTTATTATTCAAAATGGCATAAACAACGATCAGCTACAACATCAATTGACGTTACGATAGCGAACTAAATCTAAATCTAAGTTAAATTTAACGACAGTCCAGAAAGTAGTTAAGAGATTAACATAAGATTAAGAAATAACATACGTAGGGCATATGATTGTTTGTTAATCTTATGACATTATCACACAAATCAAGTACCAAATGACGACGAAAATATTAACTGTTTACACATACTGAATTAGTAATGTTAATAGGCGATATAAATTAACCTAAATACCTACTAACTTAAAACAAAATCTCTTTACTAATTAATCTGAAGTAATATAGAATTTTTATTTCTCGTGATTAACAATACAATAATTTAAATCTACGCAGTTAGTCAGTTTTGTTTAGAAATTTTATAATTCACTACAGATTTTCAATAACGCCAAACATTCATCCATACAATAATTGAAACGTCGGATACTCATTCACTCGACGAATAGCAAAATTCCCTACACGTTCTGCTACACCCCGTATATTTAAATTTAATATCTACGTATGTACTAAGGGCGTAAAACATTTGTTCAACTAATGAATTGCTTGAATTAGATGCATTGTTAGTATAACTGATGGATCCTTATGTACATCGCAGATCAGAACAAATGCAAGGTAGAATGCAGTGCATTAATACACCAGAATCAAAAACACTCTGCCCTAGCTCAGATATGAGGCAGTATATTTTCTAAAACATAGCACTCAGTTCGATGGCATCGGCGTGTGCGGCACCGCCTTGCTTAACAGGGATTCACTGCGACGACGCGTCTAGGTCACGAAGGCGCTGGTCGGCCAAGGGGTGCACGGGCTCAGCACTTCTCCGATCGTCGGGCCACTTCACCACCACATTCGAGCTGGATGGTGGCAGCGTCACCGGTGGTTCTACTACCACCGGGAGTCCGCCCTCTCGTTCCGGCAATACATGTCCAATGATGGCACCCACACGCTGGTACGTCAGCGATGGAGCCGGCGCGATAGGACTTCGGTCCGGCGTGGTCACTAGCCCGCCGTTTTCCATGTGCGCAACAAAGATGATGGGAATCGGCTCTTTCTGCGGCACAACGTCATTGAGTGCTCGTGTCAGCACCGGCGCAGAGGTCTGTGTAGCTACGCAAGTGGACACTCCACTCACGCGCGCGTTTAAGCTCTCTAATACGGTCATCAGCTCAAATAACCGATCGTCACACAGAACGGGATTGTCTGGAATCAAACGATTCTTTGTAATGTGTATGGTCGATAGTTTTCTGATCTTTTTAATATAAGCAGTCACATATAATTTTATAAACAATCATCGCAAGCACATTAACTACAGAGGTCTAAAAGCCTCCAATTATTTAACAACGAATTGACAGTAACGGGTGCAGCTGTGCTCTTGCAGATTTAATAACAACATTGCATTAATAACAATATTGCGATATAATATAACAGTAAATTAGTTAAGTCATCAGTCGCAATGCAACTTTAATATCTCGCAGGGCTTCGTAATATTTGCCAACGTCCCAGAAGTAACTTTTTAGATGATGTAGACGTACAAGTAACATTCGCTAAATGAAACGGATAGCCAATTACTCACCTTGAAGGTAAATTTTCAATATACTGGGCACTCCGTTTATCGTACATCTGGACTTTGAAACGAGATCATAGTTCACGGACTGGATCTGATTGTACGAGAGGTCAGCTATACAAAGTGATGGTAAGCCATGAAAATCTTTGTCCAACGCGGTAATATTATTGTGGTGAGCTACTAATTCTTCTAAAGAGGGTAAAAACGTCTGAAAATAGAATAAATAAGGATAAATTAATTATTATTTACGCAATCGTTTGTTTCGCTTTAGCTAACTATATCTACTTACAAATACGTATGGCTCTAGTAAAATTCGCAATGCTCGCAAAGCGTACGAACGTCCAAACTTTTTAAACTTAAAAAACAAACCTTCGAGGTTTCCTCCAAGGTGGAAATGTGGTTGTGCGACACATCCAGCAGCTTCAACTCTTCCAATCCAATGAGATCATCCGGAGAGATTTGCTGAAGTTGATTGTGGCTTAAATTAAGCCTCAAAAGACCATGAAGCCCCATCAACGCTCCGCCTAGGTTTAGCAAGAAATTGTGATCTAGCCGCAATTCCATAACCCGTGTTTCAACATCAACTAAATTCTGTAAATTAAAATTACTTTTAAAACAAATAATCAACAGTAGCATTCAATATAAAAATGAACATAGTCTACATAAACTTAGACGTACTAGACACTCTGTAAGACAGCACATATTAACATAACCCCTCATTTATACAGACATTTTTTTATTTCGACCAGGTTGACAAACAAGAATACAGTCCGCGTGATAGTTAGCGTCACCGTAGCCGAAAGACACTCGTAATATCACAAGGATATTTTAAGCGCGTCGCCGACCTTGCGATTTAAAGAAAATGTATCACAGTACCTATTAATTTGACTACCTCTCTCAATCTTTAAACCGAAACACAGCAACGCGTACACTGCTATTTGCTATTTGGCAGTAGAAATAGGTAAGAGTGAGCTACCGAAGCACACGACCTTTTTTATATCTGCCTCATGTAGATGATCTCAAAATTTAATTTTAATATTTCAGCTTTACTGACGATTGGAAAGTGCTTGCAATAGGTCTACCTTAACAAAAAATATATTGACTTTGACATTGGGCCTGCGACTTTCTCTGTCGCGTATTTGCTTTACCTTATATAGAAGGCAAGCAACAACCTCAAAAGTGTTTTAGGATTCTAAGTGGCTCAATATTAATGTCAAATATAAGTGAAATTTATTCACAAACTCGGGCGTTTCAGCTTCGTATTTATAATATTAATGTCATTGCAGTATTTATAAAATGATCAAACACGTAGAACAAAGTATGTAACTTACTTCCATGTTCCCTGTTATGTGACTTATTTTGTTATGCGATAAGTCTATCACAGATAACCTTTTTAGGCCTTTTATCTCTTGTAGTGAAAATTCGGGCAAAATATTATGCGTCACATTTAAATATCTTAAGGACTTAAGACTCCTCAGCGACCCATTCAAAGATTTAAGTTGGTTGTATGCGATGTCCAAATCCGCTAATTTTTCCGCCTCTAAAAATTCGTCTTCAGCCAACTAAAAATCAATATAATCATTAGTTTCTAAAATCAACAAAACTAAGTGAAAATATATTATGGTTCATTAATACTACTTTGGTTTAATAAACTTACACTTTCTATCTTATTAAAAGATAAACCAATTCTCAGTAACCGCTTAGATTTTTGCAAAGCACCCTCTAAAGATTTGATTTTGTTTCCGTAGAAATAAAGCGATTCCAATGAAGGCATTTGCTTCATGTCTTTCGGGAGGCTTAACAGTTCGTTGTTTGCGGCGTGAATAAGAGTTATTCTCTTGGATTTCTGGAAAGAAGTCGATAGTAGATATTTATATATTAATACAATACTTAAGCTTTAATTCTCCATATATTAAAAGGAAGGAAAATGGATCTTACAACAGGAAGTTCATTATCCAACGACTTTAAATTATTGGAGTTGATAAATATCCACTCAAGGTCATCTAAATCCCGAAGGGCTCCGTTGAGACTGCTCAGTTTGTTGATGCCTAGATGGATATGTTTCAAAGGTTTCGGGATCGCGTCCCTCTCGATCTTCGATATCTGGTTTCCGGCCACCAAAAGGTGCTCTAACTCCTGGATGTCCTGTAACGTTAATAAATCACCGTTGAATATTGTATTTATCATTAATTGTAATAGTAATTTGGAATAATTATTGCAGTAAAATTTATTGATGTAAATAAATAAAAATGAATAGATGCATATATCGCGTCAATCAGACTTATTAATTTAATTAATATAAGTACACATTAGCAAACGATATCGAAAATAAATATGTCTACATAAACTAACGTCTGGCAGTCGTATTTATTTATTGAGTCTATTTAGTTTCGTGATATTAGCTCTTTAACAACACTTAACAGGGCAGACTAAAATAATTCTACAACTATTATCCCAACATGTATTCAGTCTAATTTTTGTTTGCGTTTTTTTAATTGTTATTAATTATGGACTTATAGTAACTTGAAAACAATCACTTATGTTGACTATATTTATATATTTTTTAAGACATTCTATACTCAATAATTTATAAATACATAAACTTTCTATTATAAATTCGAAGTCAGAGACCCGATTTATATTTATAAATCAAGTTACCGCAAGGTATATACGTAGCAAAATATCAAACAAAATTAATAAATTTTAATCAGAATATAATGAAATTGAATTTAGTTACAAATTATTATATTTTTATTAGTGTATTAAAAAAGTGGAATTAAATAAACCTTTATTATTATTTGTATTAATTGTTAGGCCAGGAACAAGTGTGGTGTCACAATTACAGAGCAGCTATGCTGTTGCCCTCCAGATAAACATGTCGTGCACTGAGTCACCGATTAACGTCTTGTTCTTATCTAATGAGTCTAATAAGGAATTTGAACAGGGAATATCTAGATTCTGATAACACAATTGCCATAAAATAACAATGAATGAATAGAGAAATTTAAATATGTAAAGATTGGGGATAAACATTTGAAAGACGTCAATAAAAATCATATTTGTAATTGACTGATCTTGAATAACGCTTCATTAAAGTATAAAGCATCAATAAAACTGCTACTAAAATGATACCTACGGCTAATATCAAACATTAATAAGAAATTTTCTTCACTCACATATACTGCAAAATTTGGAGATCCTATTTCAGAAATATTCAAAAACATTAATTTTAAGGGGGCGTTGGCCATCATCATCATAACAACTGCCTTTGGAAGTCCACAGCTCGACGTAGGCCTTCCCAAGAAAGAGGGAATTTTTCCTATAATTGCCACGCTGGGCAAGCGTGTTGACAATCGTAGGGATGCTGCTACCCATCCCCACCCTGTGTATTTTCCTGTTCCGTATATACCGCCATCTGTCGATTCTGGTACCGCACCTGGCGCGGGGGAAGTATTATTCCACTCTGCCGGTACCTCACGGCTAACTCTTTATGTTTGTTAATAAAATGCAAGACGTACTTTGAAATCCTCTTCTGTGAGCTTGGTAATTTTGTTCCGGCACATGTCGACGGTTTTAACATGGGGCAGGTGCCGGAGTACATGCCGAGGCATCTCTGCAAGCAAGTTGTCCGCCAAGCTGAAGAAGTCGAGCAAGTCCAATTTCGTAAACACGCTCTCCTTTAGATCGCTGGAAATATAAAACGATACACGTTCAGTTAGGTTCGCACTCGAACAACAGCAAACAGCAACGCGCAACAGGAATGTTTAACACTAGTACCGCCCCGCGTAGTTCGCGTTCCCGCAATGATAAATCACTTCATGGTATAAAACAGCGGCTTCCCGCTGTCTGCCTGTCCCTATATATGTTCAAATCTTGAAAACAACACAACGAACTTTTGATCGGTTTTTTAAATAGATAGTGATTCAAGAGAAAGGTTTATATAGTGAAAAACCACAAACATTTGTTTCGTAAACAAACATTTGTTTGCGCTTACATTGTAAACGCTGTCTGAACCCGACGAGTTAGATCAAAATAATGTACCACTGTATTGAACACCTTAAAAAGGTCTACAAAAAAGTCCGCGTCTATCATACAACAATTTACAACAGTAACCATTTTTTATTTTGCAAGGGTGCACCCTGCAAAGCTAGGATGGATCGCTAGTAAATAATAAAAGTGTTCTGAGTTACTCTTTATAGAACTATCTGCCAATGAAAGATTCGTTAAAATCGACCAAACCGATTCAGAGTTTACCCGAATGAAATAGAAATATATATTTTATACTTTATTGAAAAGCTGTTAATTTTGAGTCAAAACTATGTGTGTATATATATATATAAGTTTATATACGTGCACAGATAACATATAGTGTGACCTTGCCCGACCGTGAAGGTGGTGAGAGAAATCGTGAAACTAAACATCTTATCTTAGGTCATAATAGATTCATTTTCCATTAAAAACATTAAATATGGTAATTGGTTGCGTAACTTTTCATATTTTCATTTCATATTTACCTGAGTTAAAGTCAGTAAGTTTTGTGGGATATTTTGCTACTTAAATATATACTAAGCTTAGACATCGAGTGTAAATAAAATTTGTAATTCATTTATATTGGGTACAAAAATTTAAGTGTGAAAATATTTTTACCCATTGATAACAGGTACCAATCATAAGACTTTTTATCAGTTGACGCCAACATGTGAGCCAAAGGGTAAAAATAATTTCTCAGTACAAATATAACTTTTATCTTACACGATGTAACACGAGAAACTATTGTATTCAATATTATTTATAGAAGCTGGTAAGAAAAGTATGTCTGTATTTTTATTACATTGGGTAACAAATTAGGTTTATGTAATTTTCCATCAAACGTATATTATAAAAATAGATTAATTCATACAAGATAATAAACGATAATAAATAAATAAACATTTTGCGTGTTTAAATTTAATATAATTAAATTAAATTATTTTCTTTTTAAAAAGCTTAGAATGGCAGCCGATACGGCGTGCATCGGAGAGTGCCACGTGATTTAAAGACAGATTGACGTTTGGATTGATTTGTGTATTTTAATATTGTAAAATCAGTATTTTGTGAAATAAAACAATAAAAAAATTGTTTTTTTTTGTATTTTCAGTTAAGATAAATATGTATTTAGCGTTGTGATAGTAGTCGCGATATTTATTTTAATATTGTAATAAACGTGATAAATAAATGATTACTTTGCATTTTCAGAATATATATTTATATTTTCATATGGGGTTCATTTTCAAAATCCTCAATAATATTTCTAATATATATAAATGCCATAGATAATTGCATCAGCAGCTTGATCTGTAAAACAGATTAATACAAACTAATATGCTGCAATGTCTTATAAATAAATAAATCTCTGGTACCTATTGGATTTGTTAGCAAAATGGCAAAGCACCTTTCCTGCACTTTCGATCGATACATTTAATATTAAAATAATATCACAAGGAGCTCCATTGACTGCCAATATTCTCTGTTAAGATCATGTCCATACGAACTTTGACCTGACGTTTATTGGGGCAATTTGTCTCAGAGATAAAAACTAAACAAGAAAACTGTCACAATCGTGCTTATTAGTATTCGTATCATAAGATCCAATGTGAACTGAAAGGCAGGGTTGGATATTACAAATATAACATATTTTTTTAAAAGCGATCTTTTAACACGAACTTACTGCAAGTAAAATAAGAGAACATAAATATCTAAGGAACCTTTCCTTCCCTCATATCTAAGTGTTGCAGTATATTTTCTATCGGAATTATTAAAATACGTGGAAATAACTTGCAATCGATCTTCATTTGAGTATACACATTTCTTTTTTGACGATCCTAATGCTGGCTGACTCGTCACCGGTGGTATATGTATACACGCTAATATAAAAGCCAGTTAAATACTGTTAGCGCAGATGTGGACAGGCTTTTGGACTTTTTACTTTTGATAAGTCTTGTATTGATAGCGGTGACGTGATATCATTGGTGAATTAAATGTTCATGGCAGTGATGCAGTTACACGAATGAGCAAGCACGAGTGACGCCAGTTTAGTAAACACTAATGTGAAGAGGTCAACGTTCCGGGGTTATCAGTGTAAGGGCGGCGCCAAACGATCGGATGGTCGCGACGCTCCAACAGTGGTGAGTTTGCGTTCTGACTACGACTATAGAATCTAAATATGCACCTTTCTTCTTGAGAACGTCGAACAAAACATTTTAAAGTTAAATAAACGCATTATTTAGTAAAATAAAGGCCACACTAGACGCAGTAAACAAACATGAATATAAAGGCCAGGACGATATGGGAGAGCATGAGTTCGATGTGAGAAATACCGTACAAGCGGGTAACTTTTTACTCAGGAAAATTTTAATGTATCTGTAAACACCCATTGGGGTCCGAGAAACTCGCTTTTGTAAGTATATAAATTGTATATAAAAGTATATAAGCCGTTATGTTGGAAATGTAAATGAGCAGAAATACGTCTGTAACTACTCTCTTAGTTAGGTACATGAGCCAAAAAGCTTCATAATAATATAAGCAAGAATCTACGTAGTCATAAAAGATGAATGTATCTGGTGCGTACCTACGTGTGGAAGTGTTCCCGAGTTCGCCGCTCGCATGGCCGACCGATTCATAATTGACAAGCTCGCTTTGGGCCAAAGGGTAATTAAATTACAAAACGGGACCAGCAAATACAATTTAAACGAACAGCTAGGCCGAGAGCTGAAGCCTGCGTGGTTGCATTTAGCATGGTGTGCATGCTACTTTATATAATCGCACTTATATACGTATAATTATTAAAGGTAGATATTTTTTTACGTGTATACTCATTTGTACTGATTTTCATATAAAAGGATTTAACTAGTTTGACATTTGTCATTTTGTTTTACACAAAACACAAATTTTATTGATAATTTGTGTTTCTTCCTTGTGTTAGTCACTTAAGGATATTCGAAGACAATCACGATTGAAGTCTAGTCTTGGTTTTAAGGATGACTATTTCATATTTCAAACAAGTGAATCCTTTATCATACACCAACCATTTAGTTTACATCATTCAGTAACTGCCATATAATTCATGGCCTGAGTATAATTGATAACAAAGTAAATATGGTAATTACTATTTAAAAGACGAAGGTGAGTTAACTACCATGATTCAAATATCTTTGAATTCACCCGCAACTACAACATTCGCTTAATAAAATAAGCTCTTTCTGCCTAACCTCTTTCAAATACGTACATTTTTATGAAAAAGTGGCTGCAAGCTATTTATTCTGTCTACAAATAAGTGTTGTGCAGTTGAAGTGTAATTATGATAATTACTATAAAAATCCATAGATAAAAAGTACAATGCTAGCAGGCATAGTTCTCAAAACACTAATTATCCGACGCAATCCTATAAAGTACGGATGCACGTCATGAACGTTCATGAACGTTCATGAACTATGCAAAAAAACAAACTATAACAATACCTTGTGGTGGCTGCTAAATTATATACGCATTTTTTGGTTTTTAAACGTATGAAGGCTTATACGCGATATCCAGGCCAAAAATAATAAACATCGAGGTATCAAGCAGATTTTTTTTAATAGTTATGTTGCCGACGCGGTATAGTAACCTAATAGGCTTTCTAATAGCACCTTTTAAATATTTCTTTATACTTTCCATATAGCTTATATGTAAGTGTTAAGTAATAAAAGGATATTTCAATAAATTATATAATTCAAAATAAAATGTTTATTACAATATACTTCACGAAACTAACAAACCACCTTTCAAAAATCTTATATCCTCTTTCCTATATTATATTTTTGGTTAACCTGGTGTTATAAAAAAAATAACACTAACACACGGGAGCTCTGAGTGAAAAAGCTAATTTACAAGGTTCCAAACATGCGATGGGACAACCTGAATACAATTTTAATAACTGTGTAGAAGTAAACTCAGATGTTTATTCATAAAAGAACTGTCCGTCCGTGCAGTGCCGGTTCTGCTTAAGAAAACATAAAAAAGTCACATCATTAACATATAAATTATTGTATATCCTATAACTAAAGTGAAGGTGAAAATTTAAATATGTATAATAGCAAGTTAAATTCATTCTAATTCACTATTTTCATGAGTAAACAAGAGAGAAGTAAACAGTAAACTTGTCTTATTAAGGACTTTTTTATGCAACTAAATCGACAAACAAGATTAGATAGTGTGTGATGGACTGGATCATTGGACTCATTCAAGTTACAAATTAGACAACTAATGATTTCCTTGATAATTACCGCGTTGCTAAACTTGTGACTATTACTCAGTAATTTTACTATCTCTCTCACGATCAAACCGGAACACAACAATGCAAACACCGCTGTTTTGCAGTAAAAATAAGTGTGAGTGAGATACCAATTCAAACGTCCTCTGTAAGAAGTTTACCTATGGTCTACAGCACCGATACGTTTTAAAAAAATTAAATGGTACCAATAATATCTATATCAGAAATAAATTTGGAAGGTTTTCACTTATAACTTCGACACTAATTAATCGAAATAAATTAAACTCGAAATTAACTGCGTGATACATAACATATTTGTCCATGAGTACTTGACATTGACATGGCAGTAGATTATAAAAATAGGCGTAACCTATGCAATACTACCCTGCCTTGTAAGCTGGTAGATACCATCTTCACATCGTAGTATTTTACATTTTGGCGATGAATTGGTTAGAATATATTATAAAAACATAAAATTATATTTTGCTGAAACGTAAATGTTTGAGTGTTAATAAAATAAACCTGTGATATTATATTGTAGTTCGCGAACTTAATGCTTGGAAAAACTACAATTACAGGTTAGAACCCGTTTTTATCAGCAAATTGGTCCCATACTTTGAAAAGAACATGTCGAAATGAATGTTATCGACATTATTGAACGGGAACTGATTACTTTATTGTTATACTGTATATTATTTTTTTATATTTATAGAACATCGATATATCATGATCCTCCATTATTATTTTGCCGAACTAAGTCTGACAGATTTTCAAAATTATGCTTATGCCAAACAAAATCCTGAACTTTTTAATTTTCTAAATTAGTTGGAATAATTAAATTAAAAATCTACGAACATGAATAACCAATGACCAATCTCAGGGGAGCGAGCGGAAGAAGAGGATCTTTTAAATAGTTTGGATTTTAAAAAAAATACAAAATGGTAAGTCTATAAAAAAACAAAATGATGGAAAGTTAATTAATGACTGGCAATCAATTCGACCAAGTAAAAATAAAGAAAATGGAAATAAATTCAAAGTTTTCAAGCAAAAAGAACTACCCGTGCCGACTACATGGGGGAGAGAGGGGGGGGGGACTCAGATAGCTTAGGTATTTGGGATTGATTGTTTACTTATCGATTTAGTACTGTAGTTTAAAACTTTTTATATTAATTTATTTGTAAGTGGTATATTTTTTATGGAAAATGATAATGAATCACAAGGCATTAGTCTTAGGTGCGCTTATTATAGTATCTAATAATTTTATATTATTAATTAATAGATATTATATTATTCACTTAAAAACAATAAGACTTTTGGCTAATAATAGACTGCCATTAAATTGATTAGACGTCAAACATAGAGGATATATTAATAGTTTACGACAATTTACAAAACATAATTTGCATTGCACAGCTACGCTTACGCGGAAAACGCAGCAACTTGCGCGCGTGCACTTGCACGATTAGACATTAGCTCGTCTAGACACATGCACGATTGGCGATACGCTCTCTCGCGATTAGACTTGCATTTGCATGTACATGTGCGTGACCGCTACTTGCGTGAACGACACATGCACGACCTTCACGCTGCCACTAGCGCAAAATGCGTTTATGTTTATTAATACGAAACTGTTTTGAACTGACTTCTCGTTTAGCACATGCATTTAATAATAATGTCAGAACCGAATTGGCCAACCCCGACGTAACTGGAATGTCCTACCCAAAAATTTTCCGGTTCTAGTAGATATACCGTGGTACAGGTATATACCGAGTTTGACATGAATGGATCGGGCGGTCATTCTGGCCCCGATACCGCGTTGTCAAGGAACAAGTATACTTGTAAATAATTCTACGTCTTATTTTTATCCTCTTATTGCTGCAATTATCCTGGATTGATAATATTTCTGTTGGTAAGTGAGACTTTCGTTTACATGACATATGTTGCCGATATGTATGTATGGAAAATATTGCCATGATTGTTCTAAGTTTTCACAAAATTATGGCTTATGTAGAAGACGGATGCGCAAGTCACTCTTGTCCTGTCTCTGAAATCTCTAGTCACCCCCAGATTCTTCACCGAGTATGTATCACAACAGACTTTTTTAATTAACTATTAAATCAGACTGCTTACTTTAGTATATAATTGCTTTTCTCCTTCAAGTTTCCTTTATTCAACTATCAATACCCCATATATAAGCATAATAAGCATTTTGGTATATTTATAACAAATAAACTCAAAAATTACTAGACCAATTTCTATAACTCTTTCCTTAATAAAAAGTTACGTTATCAACAAATAACGTAACTGCTTATAAAATAGCGGATCACTGAAAATAACACATAAATACCTAGTTGACCAATGGACTATCGAGATTATACACTGACTATGATTGTGAACTGTCCACACAGCTACAATATCACTATACTGGAAATAGATCTCTCCTAGTACTGGGGTAAACACTATTCATCTCTCTTACTTAATAAGATTCTATCAGTATACTAAATTGCTGCATTAAGAACTAAGGCTATTTAAGATCTTACAATGTGAATTAATAAAAAGACCACATACTCAATAAGAAATACAGCAATTAAAACATACCAATTTTACTTATCATTATTTTACATTCTCTTGTACTAATTAACTGCGAAATTCCGTTCTTTATAGAATTTATTGTCACTTATGAAATTTGTCTTTAATAGTTTTTGCATCGGACATTCGCCTTTACCGGTCAGGAATCTACGCAACATAATCTGTGATCTATATGTACCAAACCCCACGCCCATGCAATCTGAATCAGCATTTACAAGGCTAGAGATACAATGTGCTGTACGAGGAGCTATTGAACTGGAACAGTCTAGCCATGACATGACCTCCAAGATCAATCATTTACATTAGGTTTTATCGATGTGGGACGACAGTCTTATCGTAGAACAGTTGTAAACTGTTTGACTATTCATAGATCCTTGCGACTTTTCTTAGAGTTTCAGGAGCATAAATCTGTTTAATCTTAACAATTTCCAGATTTTTTTTGTACTCAAAAAACAAGAGAATAATTCACTGTATAAAAAAAATCATCTTTTAAAGAGGACCTTTGGAAGACAACAGTTAGCCATAGGGCTCTCCAAGAAAAGGGGATTGCCCGTAACTATCACACTGGCCATAAGTAGCGGTAATTGCAGAACGTAGTTCTGCGACGGGTTCTGCTGCCAATCCCAACCATTTTTAATTGAAGCGAATGCGTATATACCGACATATGTCCGTGTAAGTAATTCAGTCGCCTGTTAATGTGCCTCAATTAAAGATATGTACTATATAAAGAACATAAATTAAATTACGAATTGAGAGCTCACAATTGCTTTTTTGCGTGTAACTCCGATACCATGGTCCGTGGTCAAATGGTCCGTGTGATGGTAACACCCTCGTAGGCTATCCAGAATCCTGTGAATGTCCACATCTAGACATAGGCCACCCCAAGTGATCTCCGGTAGGACCGGTTGTATGCGAACCGCGTCCAGCGCGATCCTGTGGTTTGAGTCAGATCCTATATCCACCTTGTGGGGGAAGGTCCTAAGCTAAGCTTCCCACTACGTGTTTTCTATTTCAGAGCCTTACGACTCTATCCTTCATCGGTTTAGGTAATTTAATTTAATCGCGCAGAAAGGCTCCGAGCATTGCCCTCTCCATAGCTCGTTGGGCTATTTTGAGTTGGCTAATAAGGTCAATAGTTAGAGACCACGTTTCGCTGCCATAAGTCATCGCTGGTAACAATCATCGATTGAAATCTTTTAACTTTAGACACAAAGGTATGTCGGACGAGATACCCCTTCCCGCGGTGCAGAAATTAATAAGCACGTCACGAACTTGTTTTATTGTTTTACATTACCCAGTAATTTCACCGCCTCCCTCTCATTAAACCCAAACGCAAATAACGCAAACAGCAATGCAAATACTGCAGTCTAGCGATAGAAAAAAGTGAAAGTAAGTATAACCTATGGTTTGGTCTGCTTTTACATGTACAGTACAAGATAGTATAAGAATATAACACATTCTTAGATTTTATATTTTATAAACGAAGTAATAGCAATTGGCTTTATAAGTCAAAAAAGTAAAACCAAAGTTGCTGGGTAATAATATATATGATGTTCATAATATTTTCATTTATTCGCGAAAGAGTAGCTAAAATAGACATTTCTAAAACTGATAAATAAACAATTGTTAGACATTGCTTTACTATCTGCAATTTTTTTATTGACCCTAAAGTAATATTAGTATTAAGAAAAATAATTGATAATTTTAAACATTATTACTTGAAACAAAATTATCTTTGAATTCACAGAATTATAATTGTTGTCAAAATATCGAATTTACTTTAGTCACAAACATTTTAATACGTTGCCAGAAGAAAATTATTAAGAAATTTTACAATGCCATTTGATTTACCTATAGGTAAGAAAAATAGTTACTGCAATTGATCCACAACTTATGATCGAATTTTTAAGTAATTACGATAAACCTGATGCTGTGCTTCAGGCAAAAATCAAAAACTTGCTGCTTCTGATAAAAAAATTTAACTAAACTTTAATCATTCTGACTCACATTGGACCTGAGGATTGAACCCAGGATAGCACGTTAGTCGAGTAACAAAAAGCCATGGGATGCCTGAACTGATAGATCACGGTATTTATACAAGCTTAGCCTAGGGCAGGGATCGACAGCAGCAAACCCGTTATGAAGCTTTGACAAGTCACAATGCCGATTCGATGTGACGATTGCGAAAAGAAACCTTTAATTTTATTCTTTTACTGGTAATCTCTTGATATTGGTTATGGTGATGAAGACAACACGACAAGAAAGCAAGGAAATACTACTACTACGAATATCTACTAATTCTAAGCCCGTAGACGGTCTATCGTAGCTAACTACGACTGCTACTATGTAGGTATAGACCGTGTAACTACGAATTTCCATTCACTTGTATTTTTAACTATTCTAGCTATATAGCTATTAAGAATATAATATTCTTCCAAGTGAATGTCCAAACAAGATCCCTGTGTTAACATTGTTTTCATAAAATTTTAATACCGATGAAAGAAATGTTAAGCGAGAAAACAAAACAGCTGCTAATTATGATATCATTATCTATCACTTCATTAATGTGTTACTTGGAATCGACCAGTATATATAATGCACTGATAAGTAGAGACTATGAATTCGATTGTGATATTCGACATTACATTATTGAATTAATATTATGTCTATTCGTTGCCTAAAAAACTGGAAAGACCAAATAATAGACATTTTTGTCATCTACATCACAATTAAAAATGTAACACGCACAACAAAGTGAACTTGTTTTTTATTCTTCGCATTATACGCTCCCAGATATAGAAAAGCAGCTCACATGAGAGCTCTAAGAGATAACTCAATTCCAAAACAAACCTACAATTATATAAATATTATTAGTGACAAACAATGGCCTCTGTAATTTGTTAGTACACCATTAATGAGTAAATATAGTGAATACGACACGACCAATATGATATCATTCAATTTTATACTGCTTTAGAAGCGACCTGCGATAACCCGGGCAAACTATCGAGCAGTCGCCGGCACCTAGATGCCATCCCCACACGGTCGGCCGACTTTACTGACAAAAGGTTATTCTCAAATTCAGTGCTAGATTGTCTGATATTCATAATATTACACACATAATAGGATTCACCATAACGGGATACAAGTGAAGAAAATCTGTACAGTGTAAAAGACTGTATCTAGTGCCCAATTATAAAATACAGCTCATTTTGATAAAATTTTTGTCAAATAATTAAAAATCAGGGCTGTTGGATACTTAGAAGTGTATATAATAAATTTTCATAATTTCAATTAGGGTGACTTTAAATCTGAGAACACTAATTGAATGGTCAATAAGGGTCGAGATCACAGGTCAGGGACGACCTAATTATTGCATTTGAGTACAGAAATTGTCAAAATACCTTACCCATCCACAGTATCTACATACGTAGAACAGAATAAACATAAGAAGATCGTCGGGTCCACGTTTCTCGTGTTTGCGTTAACATTAACGGTAGTTGATAAGCGTTAATAAACTCAGTTTGAAGGGAAATTTACTGAGAAATGTTGAAATCGTCTGACGATAAATGTACATGTACTTCAGTAGCTTTATGTCGACAACGATTGTCGACGACATTCGTTATTTACGAAAATTGTTATGGGATGGCGACATTTGCCGACAGCCCTGATAGAACGCCGCCCACTCTTTCGATAATGACTCGATACTCATCGGTGTTGTGTTCGTCTTATCACAGACCTGTTGTTTTCTCATTCAACTTACACATTGTTTTGATGTGTCGTGATCACAATTTTAAAGCGTTATTGAAGCAGCGGATACTTTACACATTTAAAAGCTTACACACTGCTAACGGCGGGTATTTTCACGGTTGCACTAGTTAAATGAATCTCACAAAGAAATACGCAGAACTTCCTGAATCCAACGCATACTTTCTTTGTCAACTTGCCTTAGGTTGTCGAAATTTAGTTTGAGTCTGGTGATTGAAAGTCCTAGTTCACGGAAGCTATGGTCAGGAAAGTCCGGGAGAGACGAGTACGAAATGTCGAGGCCTATCTTCGTCTCGGGGCTAAACTTGCTGGTAAGGGCTCGGGCGACGTCTTCGTAGGCATTGAGGCGCTGGCAGACGACAAGAATGGCTCCGGTACCCTTATCTTCTCGCCGGCAGGTGCAGGGAGAGATCTCCCTTCTCATAGCGCAGTGCAGACTGGCACCAGCGCCGATCTGGCCTGCAAGCGCGCAAAGGAGCGCAGCGGCGAGCGCGTGCGTGTGCGCGATCATCGTGTGTGCCGTGCGGGGCAGGTCGCGCTACTGCCGGGCCAGGCGCGGGCGCGGGCGCATTGCGCCGTCGCTTGCCGCGAGACGCACCCGGCCTGCTCCCACCCACCCCTCCACGCGCTCCAGCCACCCGCAACCAATCTGTACTTTCTGCTCTTTCACGTCCCTCCCACTCGAACTTCAATCAATGTTGCCAATTTATTAAATTTGCTTTAATATCAGCTACAGAACACTAATTGGTAGTGTGTACGAGTAATGTGTACACGAATATATTCATAGTCCCCTAATTCCATCCTCAGTGAAATTACTTCTAAAACTTTCGGTTGATAATATACTACTGTCTGACAGTCAAATAAGTAGCTAAAAGTAAATTCGACGAAATTGGCTTAATTTGAAATAATTTATCTGTAACATATATTTTGTAGATAATAAGTAATAAGTTGTCACTGGCGTTGATGCAGGCGATTACTGACACAAAGCAGTAAATTATACGTTGATGTAATATGTGTGTTTATTATTGTAATTATCAACATTGACCTGTTAGTTGTCTAAATTTTTCTTGAACACAGGATCTAATATGCGCACTACAAGCACCTCTCGCTTATCAATAGGCCAAGTTTATTGAGATAAAGATGAACTTATTAATAATCTAAAATAAATTATACCTTAGTTTTAAATCAAAACTTTATTTTTTGTCGATTTCCAGATCTGCTCGAAATTTATATAAACAATACTTATAAAAAGATGACCCATTTACACTTAATAATTAACAGTTTTGATAAAATATTTAAAGCCGTAGGCAACCTATGAAAATACAAATACATTTAAACGGTGAGCCAGCACGTTTCTGTTTTATAATTAGAATAACTATTCGCAAAACTGTAATCAAATTTGTCGAAAATCTAGGGCATCTTAAAAATGTAGGACTACCGTCCTAATCTCGGACATTAATATAGCACTACCGCCTTTGTGAGCCTCCGGACTTTACTAAATTGCACCAGCACTTTGCTAAAAGGATTTAAAGAAGAAAAAGGCGATTAATATGTATATTTTTTTGCGTTTCTAGTGTCGGTAGTTATAATTTCCAGGTATGTAACTCCATGGTCCGTCCTAGACCAGGGTGCATCAATAATTATTCTGGGCTTTTGTAGGCGCTCGATGTTTGATTTGCAAGCTGTGGACTACATTTCTATTTCTTGAATCCGTATTGGATTTAAGATGTAGTTGAAAACAAATAATTTTTGAAGAACAAATTGATAAACTTAAAGATGAAGATTAAATCCATAGCAAGTTTCTCAGCCGTATGTTGAACTCATCACTGTTTGCTGATATGAATTTTGCAAATCAAGCACGTGTGTATGTCGAATCTCAAATAATTAATATGATTTGTTTGAGGAAGTGCATCTTCGACTAACTTCACCCTGGGAGATGTTTCTTTTTCTATGTAATGTTTGATTTGACTTTGATATGGTTAAAATAAGCACGGTTATTATTTAACTATGTTTGCAATTGAAGACTTAACAAAAACATTGCAAATGAAAACATAACAAAAACAACTTTCCAACACATTCATAATAATAAATATACCTTTTTGTGGACATGACTAAAGGTTATCATAGGGTTAAATTTAAAGCTAGAATAATTGATACAAGATCTAATCAAATAAAGCCCGGTAATTAAGTTGACAATAAGCACGAGTAAAGTAAAATTACTATCTAACTCAATACCCTACGAAATAAAAATCAATAATCAAACATCTTGAATAATCCATTGCAAAGTTTAACCTTGATTCTCTTCTTATGAGATGGCAGCTTAGTTGACATTACATAAAATTTATAACACCACCCTTGGCACTAGACCTAACCGTAGACTGTTTCGTGTACTTCTGCCAGCAATTATGTAGAAAGTAAAGTCTTTATGTAAAAACCTTGACGTATTATATCTATGCTTTGAATCTTATCGAAAGTGTATACGGTGTTCTGATAACATTAGTTTTCTTCCCACATAATTCTTAGTCATTATATTAAAAGTAATGTAAATATAATAAATATACTTAAGATATATATATTACATTGAGATGGTGTGCTTTATTACTATCGAGAATTAAAATTTAGTAAGAGGTAGTTGTAACAATTTTGATATGTGTTAATTTATATATTGTAACTTTGGCATAAGTAAGTAAATATTTATCTAAGCGATTACCTATATACTACCACCGACGTAATTACTAAAGATATAAGAAGGTGAATAGCCAATGGATGAAAAGGATACTGGTCACTAAAAGAAATTATGAAAGCAACAAATCTAAGTAACAAAACAAAATGCAGAGTATGCCTGCATTGTTTCTTGGCTCACTTGCGGATGCTTTACCAAGATGGAACAATTGAAATGGCTATAGCCGGATGTATTTTACGGAGCCAGCAAAAAAAATAGAACAAAACCCAGATAGGATATAACTCCAGAAATAGAAAACAGAGTAAGTAACAGTAAGTTTAGACCGGTCACTCAAAACATGTGGAGAAAAAAGCAGGCCCAAGTTGGAGTATAGTTGCAAATGAATATGAAACAATGAAAGCCACCAAAGGAGGCACACTGAACTCAGACATATACTGTAAAATAATGAACAAGCTTAAAACAGTTTTAGGTTTGAAGAGTGGTTATTATATCATTGTTTAAAAAATTAGTTAAAATGTACATGTTCATCATGATAGCCATTGGAAGTCTTTTGCTGGACTAAAGCCCCCCAAGAAAGGTAAAATTTTGCCCATGACTGCCGCTCTGGGCAAGTGTGTTGGCAATCGCAGAGCTCAACTTTCGAGACGTGGATGCTGCGGCCCATCACCCCCGCCCTCCCTGTTGTGCTCTTAAGCTGCAATTTTTCAGGTGGATATACCACCATCTGTCAGTTGGTACCTTAATCGCCTCTTACATCACCTGGTACAGAGGGAGTTACTATTCTACTTTGCCGGTATCTCACGGCCTGCCTGATTAAAAAAAATAAGCTTACAAGTACATTACTAAAGCTGATTATGTTTATGTATCGATAGAATGTAATAATAACACTAATATACTAAAACTAATATAACTCCAAACAGACTACAATGAAGTAATTTAAGAAAACCAATAGTCCTTTACTAAATCAAATTATAAGTTTCAATTAGACACACGGCTCGGAAGAATCGACATTTTAATTTTTTTGGGCATAATAATAGATTTACATATAAATTGTTGTACAAAATACACATGTTACTTATTTAAAACTTGAATTATAACGTTTACTTAAGCTCCCTTTCAAATTAAATACTCTACGGACATATCACAGCATTATTAGCATACTCGTACTAGCAGTGCCCCGCGATTTCGCGTAGTTCCAGCGCATGTGAATAATAGAAGTAACCTATTTTACTTCTTATAACGTAAGTTAAACATGTATAACTTTCACGCGTTTCACCCGTTTCACAGACTTTGCTCAACACTTAAAAATGTCATTGTTTCTCAAATAGACGACACTAGCAGCTGTAGATAATACTTTAGAATTTAATTTTATAACTTTGTCATGTACATAAATGGGTTGTCTTTATTTGTATAAATAAAAGCATTAAAAATTTAAACACGTACATTATTAACACACGCTATTAAAACAAATTATATCTACTATCGTCCAAAATAGAAATACTCAAACAAATCCTGTACTAAAATAAAAATAATTCATAAATTATAACCATAACCACTTGGAAAATACAGCAAAAACGTCTAAATTAACGTAAATTGAAATTGTTATTTGAATATGTCAACAATAATATATAACATAAACAGTATCAATGAACAATAGTCATTTAATTGGAATACGATTTATAATATCATTATCATATCAGCCATTGGAAGTCTATTGCTGGGCATATGCCTCCCCAAGAAAGGGGGAATTTTGCCCATGATTGCCGCCCTAGGCAAGCGTATTGGCAATCGCAGAGTACAGCTTTCGCGACGGAGATGCTGCTACCCATCTCTAACCTCATTGCATGCATTTGAGCTACACTGTTTCAGAGGAATCTGATATATAACTGTCATTCCTGGTTCCTTATTCGCCCAGGCAGTACAAGGGGATTCTAGTGCATTCTACTCTGCCAATACCTCATAACAATTCATAATATAATTTTACGAATAACAACGCTCGATAAAAAGTCCACTAAGTTTTATAGTGCAGCTGTAAATTAAAATCTGTAATTATTGATGCAATTATAGAATAAATTATGTAGTTTTCTACTTTCAAATGAATCGACCCACAAGTACGGGATTTGTAATAACTTAAAAGGCAAGACGAAATTAATGACGATGTACTCGTAAACAATGCTATTTCGAAAGTAGTGGTTGGTTTAATTCTTAAATCTAGTCCCTTATTAAATGAGTAAAAAACACAGTGTATAAAATTTGTTACACGTAACGTAAGAGAAACGCAGTCTAAAATTATTATTATCAATGATAAGGAAATGGACCTGGTCTATACTGCAGTATTTTTGGGTATCACATTAGACCTAAGGCCCTTATATAGTTAATCTCTCTTATAGACTCACTTCTGCAGTCTACGGAATATTTAAGGTGCAGATTAACAGCTCGCCTAGTTTATTTTAGTTAATTTCAATATTATAACTTATGGTATATTATTGTATGGTAATGCTGCTAAAATAATTTGATATTTGAGCTATAGAAGAAACAAAGAAGTCACTAAAAGGAAAATAATAAGAAATTAATGTAAGACTGTGCACTGTTTGTATATATATGACAGTATAATGTACGTCCATAAAACCTAGACACGTTTAATAATTATTAGGTAATATAAAAAATATAAGAGTATTAAGCGAGAATATTTACGAGTAAAATAATAACAATAAAAACATTTATTCAAAATATACACGAGGAAAATAACCTAGATACACAACATCTTGTAAGTCAAATTAAATCAAAATATTCTTTACTCAAGTAGGCCCATTTCAAGCACTTTCGAATCGTAAAAAACAATAAATGAAACAATTTGTTTTTGAAATAGAAAGTACTAAATTTTATATAGGTACTCGTAATATTGATAAATAAGGGGTCAACCCCTCAGTATCATAAGACCCAACATAAGAATTGGGCCTACCTTATACTAGTCTGCCGGCACCAGATAGGTCTTAAAATTAAGTTTGATGCAGGTTCATTACACGAGCCACCAGACAGGAGCCTGCAAGAAAAACTGGTGGTGATAAAGGATCCATCAACACTAAATAGTTGGTATTGATGGATCCTACTGGCCGGCCTACCCTACCGGTGTTGGTGCAAACAAACCTATGTCTTTAAGCTAAGTTAGAGCAATTCAACCCTAGACACTTTTATATTTAAGGCTAGTATAAAATGAATTAGTGTCTTAATAGATTATTATCTTTCTTTTATTATAAATATGATAGAATTAGTGACCTCGCAACGATTTAAGGATCTCATCTTAATAACATTTTGCTTTTAGATAGCTTAAACACTGTCATAAACTACTTTTGAAATTAAATTAATGTGCAAAAGTTTGATATATGTTACTCAAATAGCATGAAAACTGGCTCATGGATTAATAATATATATATATGGATATAATCTGAAATGGCACAGTTTGTGTGCTATTCCATATTATACCTTTTATCTATCGGTATATATAAAAAGTGAAGCTGACTGACTGGCTGACTGACATACCATGTAGGGTCTAAACTGTGAGGGTTAGAAACTTGAAATCCCTCTCGAACTCGAACGAAGTTGCGCTCAATTGCTGACAATAACTTATACCTTTTACTAAGATACTATATTTATACTCTACTACTTGTTCAGATATTTTTACCAGCTGATACCTACAACCAAATTGACCTGAATGATCGACTGTCGGGATCTCACTTCTCTTGAGCCTAAGTCTGAAGTTAGTGTAAATTAATCCGTCCGAATCGGATCCTCAATTTTATTCTAGTTATAAATGCTGATTGACTTTTTTCTTACTTTTACAGAATAGATAATTATATTTTTTATAATTTTAAAAGCCGTCGTCATCGTCAATATTGAAATACCCCAAGGAAATAGGAATAAAAGATAAATTTTCATATTTAATTAAAGATAATTTTACGGAAAACTTAAAGAACAGTATTTTAATAAATAATTAGTCTTTAATAAGGGCTTATTGTGTCGCATGCTTTGTTTTGTACATACAAATGTGTTTGTCTGTTAGTGTTTTTTTCACGCACTCCACGGTAATGAATGAGTTTAATCTTAATTATAAACGTGTAAGTCTCTGAGAATTGATGAATTCACGTTTGTTATCTTTCCCGGAAAAAATACAGAACGGATATAGTCTATACTAACATTATAAAGTGTTTGTTGAATTTCTTTTTTGGTAATGAAAAATTGCATTATGATCAATTAATACAAACTTTATTTTATCCCTGTATTTTAGTGGAAACGGAAACTACCTGGGGATAAAATAAAATAGATACGGAAAATAACACGGAAAATAAAACCGTGGGGCACTGTTAGTTCCTGATAATTTCTTGATGTTTGAGTTGACAAACATTTATAGCACGCTAAATAAAATTAGTGGTCATTTCGCCCATTCATCATGTTGTTGATTTTTAGTACCAAAGATCACTTATAAAGATAAGCCAAATTGTGCAATAGTATGAAATATCATGTTTTTTATTTTGTTTTATTACTTATAATTTCATACATATTATGTTCTTAGAATTCGGTAGCGAAACAAATTACACAACAAAAGATGTATTTTTAGTTTCCAATTGGCAGAAAACAATAAATAAGGTATGTACAAATACAGAGCCCACCACGTACATATTATTTTAAATTTATTCAATATCCTAATATGAACATTATTCAATAAATAAAAGCACGTGAATTATATTTTTTTTTAATTTAAAACTTTTTTATGATAGATCTATTGTCTATTAAAAACAATCATTACATGTGCTTGATAATTCTAGAATATTATTATTAGGCACAAGCACCGCCCTCGGTGTCACCCGCGTAGTCAGTAAGAATAACAAAGAATAAAAGTAGTCTATGTTATAAATCGTACTATTAAGTGTTCTTTTTTAACTTGTCATAATTAAAAAGAAGAGGACATGTAAACTTGAAGAAAATGGTTGACATGTAAACTAAACATTTATGTTTAATAACTTTTTATTAACTTTATTCCGTACTAGATGTGCGCCACGGTTTCGTTTAATGATAAAACCTAGGTGCCATAATTTATTTTATTGCTCTTAAGTAGTAGTAATCTAAGATTACTACTTAGACACTACTAAAAAAATTATAAATTGGCTATTGCTTGTATGAGCCTTAAGAGAGTATCCAAAAGTAATAGTAAAATAATACACGGTAAAAGGAATAATAAAGGAACGCTACAGGAGGAAAAGTACAAGCAATGCACATTTATAACACTTAGTATACCTACATCAATTAAAAAATAATCTGATCTCAATCGAAATTGTCCACCTAAACTGAAAGTCAATCATTATTCAATTCAATTGATATATCCAATGATTCATGAGTTTATGATCCAGGTTAATTATATTTAAAGATACGTTTATTCGGGACTATTAATAGTAAAAATATGTTAAGTCACGTGACATGACCATAGTTTAAGCAACTTTCAAATTATCCGATAAAGTAATTCTAAACACATACAGTTGAAAACGGTTGACAAAAGAAGTCTACTGGGTGTCATTAGAATAAATGATATTTTTCATATGAATTTATTCACAGATATATAGTATCTGTGTATAAATTCACTCATCATTAACTCACCTTAGGTAAAACTCCATGCAGAATCACACTTCTGATTGTAAAGGCAATATGTCTGTAAACCGATGTATCCTTATAAGGTTCGTCCCATTTTTTTCTAAATAAGTTATTGCTGCGTAAATAATAACAGGGTTTAACTTCAACGAAAGTTCCATAAACACCGAATAGAAATGTTATGTTAATGGTTGTTGTTTTAAGCAGCAATGAATTTATTGAAATGATTCTTTCCATAGACATTAGAGAGAAAAGTCTAATAGTGTGTTTATATTTTAAAAGGTAATTCAAATTTTGTTCCTGCGCTAAATCATTGATATAATGCATGAACTAATTGATTAACATTTTTTGAACTATTTATAAAATTAACTTCCTGTAACATTGTTTATTATTTTGAATAGCATTGTAATATTGTAATCGTTAACAGCTCAAATTTTCCCAACTATTGTGGCCGCAAGTTAAATTTTTATATTTGTCAAAGGTCAAGTGGAACCTTTGGAAGTCATAAACACTAGAAGAGGGGCACAATGTATTTTATAATATTTTTTCGAATAAATAGTGGCTCTCCCATTTAAAGGACATTTGGTCTATTCAGAAGGTTTCAATAGAAAACAATCTCATTAAACTTTAGGGCCACACCGCGTGACTTTTTCTTATTAACTACAATACAAAACCTGTCCAAATAGTTCGGGCGTTCATAACTGATTGATACATATTTACACACGCCCAATATCAATCGATGTGTATGAAAAGCTCTTTAAAATAATAAAAATTATATTTAAGCATTATAAGCTATTTGCTTACTGTAACCCTCTGTGAGGAATTCTTGTTATTTTGAAATCTATGTCGCTCCCCGATAGCTAAACTGCGTAATAAGTTGTGCCGATAACATAGAGAATAATAAAAGCCAAATCTATTCCACGGGTACAGGATAAAAAGTTGTTATTTGTAATTAACTGTCTTCAGACATCAACATCCATCCATTTTTCCATCCAAATACTTTCGCGGTTTATAATATTGGTAGATTCTTGAAATCGTTATTATGTCCATATTTTAATGCCATAGAGTTAATTAATCTTGTTTCCAAACGACTAGAACGACGCAAATTATATTTATATGTATGTATGTATAAGTTTCCGGTATCTTGTTATAAATATCTTAATAATACTCCCATTCATAACAAAATAAACAAAAATAAAAAACAGCGATAAGCGCAATCGTTTAATATACTTGATACTTGTTACTAAGAAGCGACACATTATGTATTTACCTACATATTGATGGACACAGAACATAAATTTATGTCGGGTCGGTTCCATTCAAATAAGGCGTACTTTCAAAATATGTATATGTGTCGCAGTCATCTGGTTGAATCTCCTATTTGATTAAATGACTTGCGCATTCATTGAATGACGACATTTAATTGAATGACTAAAGGACAAGGACTTGTCAAGTTGTTTAATATAACGTTCAACGTCTTGATTGAACGTCATTTAGCATAGTCGCTGAATGGGTTATAGCCGACTTTGTACTAGGTTAGGTTAGGTTTACTGGGAGGCAGTTATAATTTTCTGCAAAGAAGTAATGACGCAGAAGGAAGTGGCAGGGCCTCTCCGGTATGGTGATAATAAAGCAGCCCCATATAGGCGTAAGAGACCATGTAAGAGACCGGACAGCCGACGAACATAATTTTCCTTCACCATCAACGAACCCTTCTTACAGACAGAGTGAACTAATATTGACCATAAAAGTTCATCTCCTACCAGCTCTGTCATTGAGCCGTCCGTCCGTATGGAGTGGAGCGTCCAGCTGCTCCTTCCATCTCAGAGACATGGTTACACGATTCTTTGATCTCCTTGCCGAAGATGGTAATAGAGGCAAAAAATCCAGGGCCGCTTAGTTTAGTACCAGAAGGACGCGCCATGCGGCGTATGCCCTACAACCTGGTTGTACAACCCGGATATGGTGGCAGAATCCACCAGTTTTTTGTGGATATGGCCCCCCTCTCGAGACTCCGTTGGGCCCTTCTCAGGGCTGGGTGAGGTCACGGGAGGCAGTTTCGTTGGAGGGTATCGTGCGCTGCCTTCGCGATTCATTTAGATGACTGCGACATATATATCAGTCGCGCCTTGATATATATACATTACATACATACATCACGCTTGTGTCCCATCAGGCTAGGTAGAGACTATGGATCTCCACTTACTACGATTCTGGCATACCTTACTCCCTTTAGTCATTGTGTACACGCTCCTTTATCCTTGGTACTTTTAACCCTGCTTTAATGCCTCTTCTACCTGGTTAAAGCGGACATATCGCCTACGCCGTCCTACACCAACTGTTCCATTTATTACCGTTTTATATATTTGTGCTGTTATTCTATCTTTATCCATACTTTCCAGGTGTCCAAACCATCTCAACACGACTTTCTCTATTGTTGTCTCATTATTTTTTTATCTGTCTCTCAAAGTAACACCATACATACTTCGGAGTGCTCTCTTTTCAGCATTTATGCTACTCGCGTGCTTCTACCATACACAACAAAATAAATAAAAGCCTTATCAGACTTATTTGTTTCATTGACGCCTAATGACTCCTAACACTTAATATTTCTGCAAACATCCAAAAAGAGAATTGTCACTTATCCTGGATAATTGGAAACATTTAGCTCGTTTCAGAATAATAATAATACAAATCCGGTCGATATTTTTTTTGAACACTAGAATTAAAATAATAGTGCCCATTCCGCCAAGCACAATATTTTCTATTATGACGTCAGCAAGAAGCACACGGGCCGCTTAATGGTAACCGCAGCCTATAGACGCTCGTGTCATCACAAGGATATCACTAGCGCGTCGTCAACTCTGTGAAGTAAAGATACTATGTAATTTTCCCAGTAATTTCACTGCCTCTTACGCCCTTCAAAACGGAGCACTGCAGTACAAATACTGCTATTTGGCGGTGGAAATAAGTGAAGGTACTGCAGATTACCTTTATGAGACGCCTACCTGATGTGAAACGCCAAAAGGTTTTTTTTGATAGTATGGTCGTTAAGTCTCCTTTAATTGTCTAATTATTATGATGATGCCACTTTTAAGACAAAAGTTTTCTAGCCCGTAGGAATCTAATAACACCAAACAATAGGTGTTGATGGAAACTTTGACACCACCAGATTTTCTGACAGGTTCTTTTCTGGTAGGTTGCTTATATTGCTGCGTTCAACTGAGTTTTAAGATATCTAGTACTGGAAGACTAGTTTTAAAGTGGGCTACACAATAATATAACCCCATACGGTCAAACATCTGAGTCTTTGGTCATTGGAGTAATATTATATTTACTAAATCTTTATCTATAGAAGAATATGAATGCTTTGACGATGTAAACGTGCCTACAATAGGCCTATGTTAAATAAGGATATTTAATTATTGTTGCAAATGCATCTGTGTGGTACCGGCAGAGTAATAGTAGTATACCCTGTTCCAGGTGTAGTAAGACGCAACTGAGGTACCGACATATTTTTTGAATAAAATATAGTGTAGACCCTAATTACAAAGCATTAGTTTTTTTCTAATCTCATTAATATAGATTAAAGTAATTTCTTGTTACTAAAACTAATTCTCTTATCGCTTATATTGGTTTGTGAATCAACTAAGAAGATTATAGCTAACTGGTAATTGGCGTTAATATCAAGCAACCTTTGCTTTAGTAAGTATTTGGGTGGATAAAACAAAATGACTGATCGAAAATATGAAATCGTCAATTAATTTGAGTGATCAGTATTATGAAGCAACTAGCAAAATACTATTTTATATGTTAGTAAAACTAGTAAACCTAAATAAATCTCTTTATTATTGTAATTATAACTTCCCTAAAAAGAAAATTTTGTCTATAAATACTTTTCTTGACGTAACAATGATTTATTTTTGCAACAGGCTTTTCCCACAAGCGAATTCATTGCACGATTCATAAATTTTACTTCGCATCGCCTCCCTCCAGAATGTTGGTTTCGCTAAATTAAAATTATAAACTTATTCTACCATTCTGCATATATCTTGTCGTTAAAAATATAGATTATTAAATATTTGTCATTATATTATGTATAAAAAAAATATTTAGGGTTCTTTATTTTACTTTATTTTACTTATATTCTTATTTTAATACTTGATCGACATACATGTTTCCTCTACAGTGCTAAAGAAATTTTTACGGGTTTTCTTTATTGTTAAATTGTAAAATGCATTTTAATATTTATTGTTTAAATGTAATTTATGTATCTATTCATTATGTATTATTGTATATATTTATGTATTTATTCGCTTGTCGCCTAATGGAAAATATATAATATATGATAAAAACTAGTCAAAACAGCCAGGTAAATTAACGTATATTTGGTTATGTTTTCGGCGTTGGACTCACAGCCATGTGGAGAGGCGCGCGCACCCGGATACTAAACTAGTTTCTCGGAAATACCAGGAATGTCCGATTGGCTATTACGAATAAATTAGCGTTGTCCCATGAACCTAATGTAACATTACCTATTTTGGGATTATATATAAAGAATAAAGCATTTATACATGTATAATTGTATTTAGATTTTTATACATGACATTTCTAACAATAACTATCTAATGTAGTTATGCTACTGTTTTTATTCTTATATAATCTGATCTGAATTGACTTCTGTCAATGATTATATATGCTGATCGAGTACATTTAAATGAGATCAATTTAACAAAAGAAAGAAAGTGGTCTATAATTTTATTGTTGTACATACTATATTTTGATATGTTAGTATTATTTTTTATTATTATTAGACAATGTCGAAAAACAGGCATATAGGTAGTCCGCGAGATAGTAAACATCACCGCAGCTTATAGACGCTCATAATATCACATGGACATTACTAGAGCGCTACCGATCTTGTGATTGTTGGCGGTAGAAATAGGTGAGAGTGAGATTCCAGCGCAAACGACCTTAGTACGAGTTCCACCTAATGTAATTCAGTGCTTATCATTGCGATCAAACAACTTTGGCAGAGTTGATTATATATATTAATAAATAATTGACTGATAATTATAACATAACACATTTCATACAAACTCTTTCGTCACTTTAAATTACCAGTAATATACACAAATGAATGGATGGTAACGGATACATTCTAACATTTATGCATTTACTAATATTAATGAAACTACTTCTTAAAGGCTCTATATAATAACATTTTGGCAAAAAAAAATTTGACATAAAACATTTAAAGATGTTTACGTTTTCTTACTTAAATATTCACACATAAAAGTATCATATAAAGACTCTGCACCAATGATATCATAATTACGTAATCAGATGATTATTTAATGTTGAGCTTTTTAATCTCAAACATAATTAATATTCTTCGCAGCTGATCCTAACCAATACTAATTAAGGCATTTAAAGAATCTGTAGTACTATAAATAACATATGGAGTAACATCAATTAGCACAAGTGTGCTATAAGGCGTAAACACTGTATTTTGTTTAGTACACAGAGAGGTCATGTATTGACAGAGCCGGATTGAGATCAGCCTATTTGTAGAATATCCTACTATTGACCAGTATTCTGTAAAAACTCTGAATTTTAGTTCACTTAAGTGAGCTACTTGATATATTTTTAAGTTCTTAAAATTATGTTAAATTGCCAGGGCGTTATAGATTGAGCGATAGTCTCAAACCTTACATCAAACATAATTTATTTGTTTATAATAATCTAATAATGTATGCAATTCTAAATACTATAATACATTATACCCGTATATTACATTATTTTTATAAAAATATACCAGTATCTTTTTTTATATTTACCTACATAATGGAGATTTGTGTCCTATTATTGTCAAAATGGTGTTCTACATTGTAATTTATATGATGTTTCTTTTGCAAAGATCAGTAAAGTGTTTTTCATTTTTAATGTCAATGAGTAATTTATTGCATAATTGAATGACTGTTTAATAAGGGCTAGCATTTAACATTTTTGTTCTGGAGATGGGTAAGTAAATACGACCTGTCTTACTTGAAAGTATCATTAAATTATAGAAATCAATTAATATTTTTGTACATAAATACGACTATTTCGGGTATGTAGATTGGTTTTAACACATTCTTACATATTATTTCAGTGCTGTTTCCTTATAACATATTGGTATAACCAAATTTTGAGTCAAGAGTATGCTATGCGTAATACTTATCTAACGACTGTTGTTTCTGTATTTGTATTAAGCTTAATCTTAAGCACGGCGTATGTGAATTTGGAGAGTTTATTTTAATTTTTTTTTGTATGGGCTTTCTGTGTTATTTTTGCATCAATGTGTAATCCGAGTAAGTAAAAATATTTTATAATGTTTGTTTTTAATTTTTTAATATTACTTTTCAATTCAATGTTATTTTGTGTATTAATAAACATTTATATTTTATTTTGCGTTCAATTAATTTGAAGATTATGTTCTGTGAGCCACTGTGATATGTTTCCTAGAGGATGCTCAATCAGGGTGTTTGAGTCAGGCTAGTTGTTGTATTTTATTAGAACGAATATGCCGTCCACAAATACAATAGATAGATTTTCGCTAGGAAGAGTTTTAAAGAGATCGTTTACATATTAAAACACTGCCTGGAGGGATACAGCAGATTAGGTCTTTTTTCAGATGCAACAACCGTCATTTCATACGATTCCATGTTATGATGTTCTATTTGTACTATCTGTTTCCTGTTACTGAGGTATGATTCACTTCCATGTTATTCATGTCAAAATTTAGTTCATCTGTACACTACATTCACTTTGCAGAGCCATTAGCTATGAAGATTACGAGAATTCGAACTGTGGTGTTTGGGCAACACTCAGTCTTTGTTAGGCGTCTGCAAAGGCTAAAACGAATAAGTAACAAGCTGTCAAGTAAATGTGGATCTGTGAGTAGTTAAAACATGAATGAGTAACAAAAACTGACACCTGATGGGCCCGGTAACGCAAATGGTAGTAATCCTCTGTTGTACGCTAAGGATCGTGAGATCAATCCCCACCAGGACCATTTAAATAATTAATTTTTATATTAATTTTTTACGAACTAGAGTACGTATTATAGTAGAGCTACAGTTCGTATCTTTATCGTTCGTATATTCGTATAGGATACGAACTATAGTTCGTATCCTAATTCTTTCTAGCATTTTAAGGTCATCATATTTTGTGGTGCCAATTCTGTCAAAGAGGTTTTCTAAAGGAAATTTGTAGAACCCCCGAAATGGGCATGTACGCAATTTTTATACTTATGCTACTCAATTACTCTAATAAGGCTTTTCCACGGAAGGGTGTGGCGAGAACTTCAATAAGAAAAAACTTTAACATATTAAAGTTAACATACGAACTATAACAAATTAACTTTATCAAATTATTTCGTAACAGACTTAGATGATAACAGAACTTAATGAAAGAACTCTCTAAAAATTTAAACAACCATATAGAACTTGAGAGTTAATAGATCATTCCATATCTTAATTATTTTGTAAGTTTTTAAAGAGCAAATATCAAAGTAAGCCCCTTCACCGCTGAGTGCATATATATTTAACTCTTTTATGTGTATGTTTCCTTTCTTTTTCCACAATGAATTTTTGTTCATTGTAATGTATTTATCTTTTCGTTTTATTTGTATAAATATTTCAGTTATTAGCCTGTTAATAGCTGGGCTAGGGTGCAGTGTGACAGTAGCGTGCTCTCGTATTCTGCTTAGCCCTTCTTGCCTGATCCATGTCGTTCAACAGGGCCTTCGGGACCCTTACGCACGGCCCTGCGCCTGATGACCTTTCTACGCGATACATCTACTATCGCATTGGACAAAAACGACGGAATCATATAGTTTGGTATTGATTAAAAGATATATGTTTTTGTCAGTCCTCTATTGTTCAATGTTTGGTTCATACCTACAGAATTTGTATGTATCTTAATATAGATTCGAAACTCAAGATCGTATATATACACATAATACTAAGCTATTCAAAGTTGAGCGGCTAATTAGAAGTCACATGATCCAATAAATAAAATTTACTCCTTAATTTGCTACGCGATTTCAGTTACTGAGTAATTGAGTACTCACTCACGTTGATGCGTTATTTCATTATTATACATGAAATAAACAGACTTCTGTTTAATAACAATCTTCACAAAATGGCCCAAATATTGACCTGATTCCAAAATCAAGTATGGGCAAGTCACTTAAAGCACTTATGTAACGGACATCAGACATTAGACGAATCACAAATATAATACTTAAATACATATAAACAGTACCCAGACACAGAACAAATACAAATATCATAATTTAAACATTTATCCTGGGTTGGGATCAAACCCAGGACAAATGTTTACAAAAAAACAGGATCACTACCATCTGCACCATCGGTCTCGTCAGATGTTTTATTCCGGTATTTAAATAATCTACTTACGTACAGTGTTTTCTTAAGTCCGTCAGTAAAACAGACTACAGACAGATATGCTTCAGCTTGAACTAATTCCCTTTTTTCGAATAATCTGCGCGATGTTAATTTCTCAGATGCTAACAAATACAGTGAATTTGAGGGAAAATTATAGGGCAAATTAATAATACCCAGTGAGAAGGTACTACAGCATATATCTGTCCCAAGATGAAGAATGTCCCAAGAATGGTTTAATTATATATTCGTAAATACCCTACGTTAAAATGGTATGTGTTGTGTACGTATTACATGGGATCTTGACATACTGCTCCTGCTTCCTTCACATGAAAATAATTTCATTTTCTTCGTCCGCGGTTGATATCAGCGGTTCGACTGCACCAGTATATCCGATTTTCTACATAGCAATTTATTTCATAGAATTAAATTTGCTTTTTACCCTATTGATGATAGGACGTTATTGTTTCTTTTTTTTACTTTTTATAATGTAGGTACATTTTTTGTTAGATACTATATTTTTTGTTTGTCCATGCATAGTGTATATTGGGTTTTATGTTATTTACTTATCGGTTCCATGATGGGACGACGCTCATAATCAAAATATGAAAGACACTGCTATCAAAATAAAATGAAAATAGAAGCAAAAATATATTGTATTCCTATTTACAGTGTACTTTCAAAAAAGCCAATAGAAATTTTGATTGTAATTTGATTATAAATGCCTGGATTGTGTATGGTTGAACAGCTAGTGATCTTTTCAAATTCGTTTCGTTTGGGACGTACGAACTTGAAAATTGTCATTTAATATTGCTAAAAGTAACGTAATCACAAATCTATATACGTATATAGATATATATATATATAAAATGGAATAAAAATTTAATTTTGCTTCTATCTTATATATATATATATATATATATATATATATATATATATATATATATAGATAAATATATAAATATCGTGTTACAGTGTTCGTCTGGGATGAACTTCTAAACTGCTCCACTGATTTTAATAATTGTTTGCTTACTTTATACAAATTGATCCAACTTGAGAGATAAGATAGTTTAAACCTCAATTTATATTGGCTATATTTTTCATTATAAACATAATAGTATAGTAAAGACAGGACAACGCGTTAGGTAGCAATATAATAAAATTCAAATTCAAGTATTATGTTTTTTATCAACATTAAATAAAAATCTATCAATCCTAAATTAGTATGTATAGTAGAGTAAAACTTAGGTAAGAACTAACTTATTATTAAGGGTATAAGTTAAAACACATCTCATCTCCGGAAATTAGTTAGAAGACTCTCCATAGATAGATTTTTTTGTCGTCACTGCATCGTGAGCATCATAGAACAAAACATGTCGGTAACGTATCTCTACTCTTTGTCTTCACTATGATTTGTGTATATTTAATCTGATAACTATAAATTCTAATCAATCATTCTTTGATATTATCTATACAATTAAGCGAACAATAAAATTTCAAATACTAAACGGATTGTAACTAGCATGTTGTTTATATTGTATGCGGCGTCTAGGTGTAGACTTTAAAGCCTTCACGTAGTTATTTCAAGAATGCATGGCAGCGATGCATAAATTTAAGTTTCGTTACATACAGTGATATTTTAATTTAAGAAATTGCAATTAATAATAGAATAATTAAGATTGATTCTATGTATAGAGTAGATTTGTCTATTCAGTTTATCTACGTCTCGAGAAAGGGGGAATTTATCCCATAATTGCTAAGCAAGCGTGTTGGTATGCTGCTACCTATCCACGCCCTGTTCGAGCTGTACTGTTTCGGGTGGACATGGCGCCATCTATCGGTTCTGGTACCTTAGTCGCCTCTTTCGACACCTGATACACTATTTTAAATTTGGAATTTGACCAAATATATTGATAAACAACGACTTTCAAGACCGACAAGCTCGTACCGCTGTACTACAATAGCCACCAGCATGTTCTTTATTTTAATGACTAGCTGTCGCCCGCGACTTCATCCACATGAATGTTGGTTTGATATTAAGTATCAATATCCTTCCTTGAGCAAGCTTACCCGCTGGTCAGCGTCGCGTCCCTTTGCAAGTCATGCGCGAATTCGTTGCGAAGTTATTTTAAAATTATGATGTCTTCTAAAGATGTTGAATTATATGATATAAGCATAATCATACCAGCCATAGGGGTTCCATTGCTGGACATAGGCCTCCCCAAGAAAGTGGGAATTTTGCCCATAATTACCGCGCTAGGCAATCGTGTTGGCAATCGCAGATTGCAATTCAGCGACGAGTATACTGCTGCCCACCCCTACAGTACATTTGAGCTACACTGCTGCGGATCGATATACTGCCATCTGTCGGTTATCGTACCTTAGCCACCATTTTCGAGACCTGGTTGAAATTATGCCCTTACAATTTTATTCACAATTAAATACTTGTGACGAATAAAGAAATTATTTGGATTAGGCTTAACATAATTTTGAAAGCGTTTACGCAGCGTACCAAACGGAAGCTCTTAAATATAAAAGTTTTTTCCCGTTTTTGCAACATTTTCTACTGAACCTGTCTGTTCCTATTGATTGCAGCGTAATTTAACACAGTCCAAAACCTTCCTGAATGGAAATGGACTACCTCATACAAAATATTTTATTAATTCTAGCAGTTTCTGAGCGCGTCCAACAAAATGTACAAACGTTTCAGCTTAACAATATTATTAGTCTGAAGACATATAGATGAAGCCAAAAGGCTACCAGGCTATCGGTCCATCCTAAAAGTTTATGTGTGTGTGTGTTTATTTGTGTGGAGATGAAACGCGGTGCATTGTGGCGTATGATGACTGGATTGTAATGCGATTGGACCGCGACCACTAGGAGGATCTAGTATTATTAATATTGGCTAAAACCAGACTTATTAAATTCATACTTATTAAATACTAAATAGGTAGCTCAAATAGATTTCCGCAGCACACTAAATTATTATTCCAAAGAGTCGCAACGTGACATCGTTAAAAGGTCGCAAACTTTACACCGAACCAAATGGTCACCAGTTCGGCCACTAACGAATATTATTATTGAGGTGAACAACCTCGACTTATTGAATCTTACTTAACAGGTAAATCACGCGGCGACGCCTCTTTCTAAAGGCATAAATTATACAAAAATAGTAACTATTATAAACTAATCAGGCCTTTGTAAACTGCTATTCCATATGAACCACATTCCATTAGTCAGATGGTTTAATTACGTAATTAATCTTAAGCAGTAAATTTACATCACACAACATCTCATACATTAACTTGACTCCGAGATATACTCCGGCTCCAATTTCCCTACATTTTTACAGAGAAATGATTTTAAAAATACCTGTTACATTATAGTTGTTTTTCATGTACCTAACTAAATTATGTAAATTATGGAGCCGGCTACTTTATAGATAAAGTACTAATGCCCAACAGCCTTTCCACAACACATATATTTTTTTTACTAAAGGTTATCTTTGAAATAGATCCTTCTTGTTGCTATGTATTTTTTAAAGATAAGAAAGGACAATTTTAATAAGCATGGATTTACAAATTATTTTTCTGTTACTTTTACTTTGTTCAATGATATCGTAACAAATAAAATAAGCTCACACGTTGTTTTTAACAGATAAAGTATGCGTTTAGTAGTTTTTGACATTACATATACTCTATATGTATATAGAGTAGTCAGCCTTCTTTACAGCTACCAACGCATTCTGTAATAACATACGTTGATACTGTAATGATTTAACTACAATTTGATGTCTTTTTCTATTTTATTGTTGCAAGTTTTACAATCAGGAAGGTGTGTAATCCTCATTTAAACCCTCACTCGATCTCGACTTTGAACATAATTTTAGTAGTGCTTGTTAGAACAAAAAGAAAACAGATTTACGACAGAAGATGTACCCCGTTCCTTAAGCTCATCATTTAGCATAATCCAAAATAGATTTAATATCGCTATGTGTAGCGTGTAGCGTGTAGCGCGAGCAGTAGTTGGTACTGTGGTACCAACTACTGCTCTATATACCACCAATTTCAACTAGCCTGCTAACAGATCAATGCATTGTGAATGCAAAAAAAATTTCGACAAATGTACGTTTCATTCAAGTAAATAGTAAGAGAAGAAAAATTAAATCTTTATATGTAAAAATTGCTTATTACGGTGTTTGACCGGGATAAACGTCTTAACTACTAAACGAATTTTTAATATTTCTTTTGCTTATTGTACACAGTTTGATCCAACTTGGGTACAGGATAGTTAGGATAAATTATTTTTTCAATATTTTTTTCATGGTTAACATAAATGATATAGTTCAAGATAGGACAATCTCTGTTGGATCCATCCGAAAAAGTGTAGCTCAACTGCACAGGGAGGAGATGGGCAGCAGCGTCCGTCGCGAAAGCTGCGCTTTGCGATCGCCAACACGCTTGCCCAGGGCGGCAATTATGGGCAAAATTCCCCTTTGCTACGGAGGCCTATGTCCATGAAGTTATTGTATCACCGCTGGGGCTATGTTGTATTTCCACTTCTGGACTTATGAGAACGAGTTTTACACTTTGGGCCAATTAGATATAAGGGCTATTATTACTTTAGGATGTTTTGCCCTTAATTACTACTACTTCAGCTTTGCGACGGGGATCTTGCTGCATATATCATCATGTTTCATTTATGTAAAGGTTTTTTCGTTCAATATATACCGGTTTCTCAGTCGTCTCTTACGACAACTGGCACAGCAACAAGTGCAATATATTTCTTCCAGTATCCCATGGCTAATTAACTCTATTTTTTAAATATAATTACATGCATGCATAAGGTCCAAAAAACTGTGTTACTAGCTAATGTTAAAGTATATCAAAGAGCATTGTCTTGTTGAATTAGTTACACTAAACCTCGTTAAATACTGGTAGCTATATATAAAGCTGGTTATACCCTGCATATAAATAAATATTTATTCCGGCAATAAAGTACGCAAAGCAACAGATCCAACGAAAATTTGTTAACATTTTGCAATCAATATTAATCTTTGTTAGACTGTTATTGCATTCAAAACTGACTGCGAATGCGTTGCTTTATGTACGTTTCCGTGCCTGATATGTGATCCTGTCAGTTACAAAGCAAAGTGTTGACATGTGTTTTGGAAATTTGACAAGCGAGTCAACTAGCGGTCGACAGTGCCTATAATTTAAGTCTTAATATTTTCCTATGGAGATTTTTTTATTCATACTTGCCTTAGCTAGTAGGGCAGTACCTCGGTTGTTTTTTTTTTCGGACGAACCTGTTGCTGGATTACTCAGACGTCAATTCCAGCGCCACCGAAAAAGAGGGCGGGGCCTCTCATAGATGAGAGGTCCGATGCCCGTATCCGTGCCGCGTGCCCCGCAGCCGCGACCGCGCGTTTAGCGCGGTCGCGCCCGCAAAGCTCGCGAGATCGGAGCGGACCTCGGTTGAACTGGCTTCCATAGTGATATCATGTAATGATAATACAGTCGTTGATTTTCATCGATGACTCAGTGCATACTATCTCAAATTAGATTATTAAAAGTCACAGTTGTCAATGTTGGTTTCTAAAAAATTAATCGTAATAACTTGCAATATAAATAGATGCACCACACCAGCAATTTGCATCATAAATAGGAGAGACATTATTAATATACGGCTATGCAAACTTTGAAAAACATCCGTGTGTTTTTAAATAGTATCACCGATAAAGTATAAGGAGACGACAACGTGACTTCCTAATAGCGAACTCCTTATTCTCGAAGGATTAGTGTATAGCGAACGTATTGATTTTTTGATAATAAAACTAAAAGCAGCATCGTTATGCTATTTTTACCTTCAAACGCGGCTTTTACATTTCTTGTTCGACGTTTCAGTAACCTTGCGGAAACCGTTAAAGCCGTTAAAATACTAGATTTATTACGCATAATTGTTAGAAAATATTATGTTTTAGCAGTTTCAAATATACAAAGGTTATTGATTACAATATTAACACAATAGTTTTACAGCGGATTTAGTACATTATTAGCAGTTAATATAAAACGATTTATACATAATAAATATTTGCGCGGTTGATACATTTGTAGAAATATAATACAAGTAAATAAAACTAAATATTTGTAGCTATCGGTCACATTATTTAGAGGTAAGCAAGCAAATATTTATTGAGATCGTGGTTTTAACAACTCATTCACACTTTGTGAATCTTAATATATGATTCGCATAATATAAAAATAACTACAAGAAATGCTCGCCTAGATGTTGAGAAATCCTTTTAATTCATGGCATATATACCAGACAATCTTTTCTGGCTCTATTATCTTGTAAACGCAATGTACGATAAAATAATAGAAAAATCGATCTAAAGTTCTGATTCTGATTACCTTAAGCCACTATAAAAACTTATAGTAATCGTCACGGGAAAAGATTTATTAATGATATCATTTTCATATTGGCCGTAGATCTTACCGGCCGAGGCTTACCAAACGCTGTATTGTGCCACTAAGTCGCGAACAATACGTTGCCATAATATATTTTTTAAACTAAACACTATAATAGTATGTCAATTCATATAAATAGCCGTGAGTTACCGGTGGAGTAGAATAGTACCTCCCTCTGTACCAGGTGTCGGAAGAGGCTACTAAGGTAACAGAACTGACAAATGGCGGTCATCCGAGACAGCGTAGCTAAAATGCATAGGGTGGGGATGGGCAGCAGCATCCCCGTCGCGTAAGCTGCGCTCTGCGATTGCCAACACGTTTGCCCAGTGCGGCAATTATGGGCAAATTTCCCCATTTCTTGTGGAGACCTATGTTTAGCAGTGGACTTCCAGAGGCTGTTATGATGATGATGATAATATAATTATTTGAACGCACAACATCATGTAGTATAACCTATATATAGTATAACAATGATTACTATACATTGGGATTGCCACGGCTCCGGCGCTGCAGAGTTTCTGGCAGTCCCACGCGATATTATCGTCGCAGATGGTTTTTCGCTCACCACCACACCTTCGGTTCGCTGGCCCGCCTCAGCTGCAGCGGCGAACTTTCAAACCACCTGCTTCTCAGCTTGCTGGCCGCCTCGCTCCTCCACGCCTATGCCTAAACAAGCCTTTATACAGTAATATGCCATTGGAAATGATTTTAAAATAAATCTGCCGTCTTTATATTACCTATGTCAATAAAAATTCTACCAAGTAATCGTCAGACTAAATAAACAATTATACTAAACGAAAATATGGTAATTAATATTTTACCAATTGATTGTTACATTATAATCCAATAAAACCTATGGTTATATGAAGTGAAGATTTATATATTTTAAAATTTTTTTTAAAACGTTATTATCTTAAATAATAGGCATGCGCAATGTTGCGTATATTAAACATCAATTATATATCAAATTAACAATGCGAACTATCAAATAAACAATATATTAAATATACAATGAGTTTTATTTCAAATGGCTTTATTCGTTATGAACGTTATACTAAATGGTAAATATTAAGAGAATATTATATGAAGTAAGCATTATGATGAATGAAATTTTAATAAGTATTGCTATAACAAACGATCATTTTATAAAATAAACATTATTAAATTTCTATAATTTCACACGATGGTATAATCAATATATACGACAATACCCAATATTCTATCGATCTACGACGGGCACTTCTTCTTTATCTACCTAGTTAAATTATGATATAATGTTACACATTTCCACTTGAGACGGTCTCTTCATCGTGACATTAGGTATTTTGAGGCGTATATTTTACAAATTGCACTCGTTTAAGATCTGTTAATAATACCGGAGTAGTACCTCACCCTGAAACAAAGGTCCTAAGAAGCGACTGGGTAACCGTAATCGACAGATGCGGTATATCCACCCTAAACAGCGAGGCGGGGATGAGCAGCAACATTTCTAATGAGAAATTTCATTCTGCAATTGTCACCACCCCTGCAAAGAATGCAAGCGTAATTCTCCCTTTCTTGGAGAGGCCTATGTCTAGCAGTGAATATGCTGCGGCTGCGATGATGATAATAATAACTCCTATCAAGTTTGAGCTCAATGATAATTTTTATTAATAATCAGCAATTGCTGGCGGTTTTGCCGTTTTAAAGACGAGCTGTGTGAATAGTCGATGATCCAATCTTCAAAAGCGATTAGAACTCAAACGCTCGAGGCAAAAGACTAAGGAGATTCTCCACCTCCCTATATGAGTTTTACTGTTTGTATAATGGATTATGTTCCAACGAAAAGTTAAAAAAATGTCCACAGTCAATCTAGATCATTTTCATCATCAGTCGCTATCCGATAAGAGTTCACCTTAATACTTCGAAACCTAAACATTTAATAAAGACAGGACAGGACAACCTTATTGATTGATTTGATAATGATTACATCAACAAGTCTAATAATTTTACCGTATGACTTGCAGTAGACATAGGCCTTCCTAAAGGGCAATGTTGCCTATAATTGTAATATCGCGCCCATAATTTTGAGCGAAATTCTTTCTTAAGAAGGCTTATGCCCAGCAGTGGACTTCCAATGGCATGATGAATTCCGCGCCCAGCCCCGCCCTGTCATATTTGATCTATAGAGGAACCTCCTGAGAACGAGCTCCTTGTAGTGTTTTTCCCAAGGGAAGGAAGGAAGAATGGATTTTTTAGGAAAGTGATATCTTATGTTACGGATATTACTTGTTATTGGAAACGTCGGTTACGGTAAGCGCCTTAAGAAGGGCTGTTATTTTCTATCGCTGTAACGTTTCAATATATGTGATTATTTTGTAATAATTTAAATTGTATTTATTGTTATATAGACATGTTTAGTATTATTATTTAATTTACTTTATTTTCTTCTTATAAATAAATTAGTAGTACACATCTAACTGCCCTATCATATTATCTTCTTATATATCCGTCCAAAGGTTGCCTGGAAGAGATCGTCCTGAGCGGTAAGGTCGCCTATTGTTTTAAAACTTGTCACTTTTTATTCTTTCTAATTTTGTAATGTTTTTGTGTTTAATAAAGAGCACTATTATTATTATTCCTGTATGCCTCCATCTTCTATAAGACCATGGCATCAATATGATAGATAAGAATCTAATCATATGTAATGAAAATACCATCATCATCATCATACCAGCCGCAAAAACTTTTACTTAATTGACATTGTGAGAGAGAGACCCACCTCTTCTTTAAGTTTGAAAAAGATATTCTATTAGAAGATACTTCTCTATCTTTACTTTAATATACTCACACAAAATCTTCCAGTCAAATAGTAATATAGTTACATATAGAATACTTATATAGAGTTAAATTTAAATAATCCATAAGATATTACAAAATAATTCAACATACATATATATTAACCATAACAATTAATGACACACCAACGTTTGAACGACTCATTTGTGACAATTGTGATTAAATTGTAAATGTAAAAAACATGGAATACGCAATAAGTATAGGTTCTATAAATATTTCGAAATTTTATTGATCGTAGTATTGTAACGAACAATATTTTCTTAGTCGATAACAGTAACCGGTCCAATATCGCATAAAACTCAAAATCTAGTTTATTGTCTGCTACCTCAGATTGAAATTCCTAACTCCAAATGTAACGTGTGTTTATAAAAATTTAAGCTGCATAAAATAAGGCGATATATACTAGAAAAAATCAACTTCTCTCAGGTATGAGGCGCAACTCGAACCTGCATCTTTCACATACCGGGGGACAGCATTACCGTTGTGTTACCGAAAACTTAGCTGACTTCTTGAATTTTTCCTAGTGTTCTTTTGGTGCTGAGAAATCAGCGCCCTTTTTTCAATGTTATAGTAATTATCTACTAACAATCAAAAATAAAACTTTTATTAGTTTAAAACAATTGATATAAAGGAAATATTTACTTTGAGGGGTTTTATGCATAGAATATAAAATATCATCATATCATTTCTACGCATAAAACCTCTTAGTATATAATATAAGAATAGAGAGAGTTAGAGTGAGAGCGAGAGAGATAAAACTAAGAACATTTTCCTAAAATTCTAGAAAATGTAATGTGGTGTCCTTTTATTCTAAATCTGCATTGTGGGTTGCATGCCTGTCTAACTATTACTAATCAAAATTTTTAAATTATATTTTTGTTGAGGCTGTATGTAATAATAAATTCATATAATTATAAAATAAAGTAGTTATTTCGCTATATACTGAGTGCCTACATATTTATTGCCTATTATACTATTTTATTGCCGATGTGAACTTACAATTTATTTACTTACAATTTATACTTACTTAAAAATAAAGAAGTTATCTCATCAGAAATCGAATTAGTACGGGTTGCTCATTAGATGTACTAAAATCTATTCCATTATGTGTTTATTCAAAATACAATGATTATTTTATTTAGTTAAAAAACAACATCAATATGTACACGTCGCCTCCCGGCAAGAAAAGTAACAAAATGCAAAAATAGCCATTTCTAGAAAATTTTACTTTAATGACTATTTTGTTCATTTATACGTCAATAATTTAAAAACATAGTTTTAAATTACTGACGATAAATAGTCAGATTGTTGAAATGACATTTGTAAATAGCTTATTTATTTGGTTATTAATGGGCGCAAAATTCAAAAACAAAATATATCATATTTATATCATTTCGTACCAAACATAAATTGTTACACATTACTAGCCGGGAAGCGATGTATTAACTGACATCACTTTGCATGTATCTTGTATTAAATTTGTTATCCTTTTGCTCAATTTTCAAATTATCATTAAAAAAAGGAATGTTCACACAATTTACTTTAAACTATAATACTATTTCTTCCTTCTTTGCTTTGAAATTAATCAACCAGACATAATAAATTACAGTTCATTTAACAATATGTCAAGATTTATCATTAATCTGTACGACGAAAGAATATCTTAGGCGTGAATATGAATAATTGTTTGTTTTGCGTTACGTACAACATTTGATGATCGCGGTTCGCATATTTTTCGTGAGCGTAGCCTACCTAACGTCTTTGAAACATATTTATTAATGTTGTTACACAATGCGTAATGTTTGGATCCGTATATGTCGGTAAAAAAGGTCTAAACATAAATACAAGAAAAACGGTAACCTTTTTCGACGTAGCCATCACCGTTCATGCGATTACTGATCAAAACAAAACTCGAAAGTATTCGATTTTATTTGTATACTATAACTGTTTAATGTTTTTATATAATTATGTGTTAATTACATCTTGTTGAGATGTGGGGAGCTATCATTTGGTTTATATTTTCCATACAAGAATAATGGAGTTATTTTTATGAACTTAAAAAAATAATAATTATAATAATTTTTTTCAGCGATTAAGCATGATAAAAATATAAGAAGTTGAGACAACAAATTAAAATAAAATATACAGTTATAGAATTACTGTATAGTTATTTTTAAAAACTGATATTCTTTAAACTACGGGTGGAACGGCGATATTTTTAAACATTTGTGTAACTTCATAGTTGAATTACTCTCTAAGAAGAACTGATAATATATACATATCTAATACATAGATAACTCATTTTACCTTTAAATAAATACACAATAATAATAAAATCGTAGTTAATTTTTAAAAGTAGTTTTTTGTTAACCTATATAGTAAATGAAGTATAGTAATCTTTTTATGTTTGTATACCGTGTACGTATACAAACACTATTTTACCAATGCGTGTGATTGTCCGCTTTCTTGGCTTAAACGGTAAAGTGATTTTAATGTAATTTGATATATGGAGAGTTTGAACCCTTGAGAAGGACATAGTCCACTTTTGATCCCTGAAAAGATCCCGTGGGCAACGCGGGCGGTAAGCTAGGCTACTTACTATATTAACACTGAGGACAGAAATAATAATGGCATGTTTAAACAAATCTCTTATGTAGCAATTATTGTTGAGTTATGGAACGCCTTATATCTTCTATATAATATATTTTTTAATCAGACAAAAAATCTGAAATATTTGTCCAATATTCTAATATGTTGTAGATATCTTACGGTAAATAGGATTACTCAAACGGATCACTTCTGTTCCAGAAAAGGATATAGGAGTATCGTATCCTTATTAATTCATCAAATTTCAGATGAACCGGTGAAAAATACGAACACAGTGCGATGGGCCAGTTGACATAACCTTGTTGGTCAGACGTGTGGCCAGACCCCTGCGAGGTATATAAGAGGCTGGGAGACCGCTGGCATGACACTTGCCGCTCCGATAGTTTTGGGCCAAGCCGGGGGCATCGCATCATTATGAACACGTTTTTGGTACGTACTCTTAAAATTTTAAACTCAAAGCGACGCGAACTCGGTTGACATTTCGTATTTGCCGGTTGTCCGTTTTATCAATATATTACAGCACATCAATATCATAAACGCTTTCGTTTTTATAAAAATAATATTACCTTAATTAGTACTCCACTTAGTTACTGTTTACAAAAATAATTCTATTACTTTTTAAATTTAAAACAAAAGGAAATATCAATCGAACTGGCTTGGCGTGCGATCTTTTGACTATATTTCAGTAGTTTGGCACTATTGTTACCACAATTAAAGTACCCAATATCGATAATATAATAATCTCGGAGAAAGATATAAATCCGAAAAACATACCAAATTAACTAATATTTCCAATGATGGTGTAAAAAATAATAACAAATATAAGGATTTCCAACGATAAAATTTCAATGGATATCTTTGAATTTTATTTTTTTTTAATCTATCCGGTATTTTAAGACACTTAAATTATATCAAGTAAAATTCTGCTTATGGATATTTGTGCCCAAGAGTCGAAATATTATAGCTGGTTTGACTTGATTTTTTTGTCAGTTTCCTTTTTATGTAATGCTTACATTATTATTATTATTATAATTTATAAAACTAAGGCACTCCAACTAGCACATTTGTTAGCATAATTGTTTTATAACCAAACATATCTTAAATAGGAAAGTTGCGTGGATTGAATTTAATAAATAGATGTGTAAATCTATAAATAACTACGTGAATATAAAACTAATAATTTAATTAATAATATAAGAATATAATATAATATAAACATATATATATAATATCGTTTAATGAATATTCATCACATCCCGTGACCTATTATAATTTGACTAAATTAAAAAGTACTATTACTTGATCAAGATGCAATATTATAGAATATAGCTGTGCGAGTGTGTACTTATTCTTTCTAAATTGGTGCATAATAATTTGTATGAATACCTTGAAATGCATTCCTTAGATTTACATATATTACATAAAACATTTCGATTCGATCTTAATATATTAGATTATAACTATTGTCTATATTATATTTCAAACTGACCAATACCTAAATTGAGCATTCTACTCTTGAGTCTACTCTTGAAAACTGTTATCAGTGTTATAAATATTTAATGAGAGTAATAAGCGGGAACGAAATTTTATTCGGTGTATGCCATTTTAATTTTTTTTTAAATTGACCTGAAAGTCTATGCTAAAAAACTATTAATAAATGTAGTGAAAGATTTTAGCAGCTTTAAAGTGCGCTTTATTTTACTAATGCATTTTAAAGTTTGACATTAATTATATATACATATATAATATATCAAACAAATTAAAAGCCACGTTATAAAAAAATAACACGACGAATTTAATTAATTCGCAAACAAAAAATACCAAGGGCATAGGTCAAACGGCAAACATAATAATATGCACCAGGAACAAATATCTCGACCACAAGTTGTTAAACTAGAGAAATGATGATGCAAATTTCAAATATTAATTATCATAACCGCATTATTGCTTTAAGTTTAAAATATATTATGTTCTTCTTATTTTTATAATTATTTCTTAATTAATGCACGACACCAGATGAGAGCGAGTCAAACAAGTGTACGTTAAAACGTCCGTGACATACAGCACGCGACACACTAGGGTCATCTTTTCACCAGAGAACCATTGAAAATATTAAAAGCCTCCTGTAATTAATGACTGCGCATTATAATTTATGAAGGTACGACAGTATGACCCCAATAATACAACTTGCAACAATACTTGATTACGTGTTAAGGTTTTTTTCTAAGAAAAAAACTTACATTTTATCAGACGTGAGACTATCGTTAACTCTCGGTAAGCAAATTTTTTAAACGTTTGTTGTGTACTAGTGATTGATTGACTAATACTAAAGAAAAATCTTAATATTTTTCTATTAATGTATTTAATGACGTAGTGACTGGTGCATATTCCTAACCTTGAAACTCTTTATGAATTATCAAATAATCATATCTCAATTGCCATGCCAACTATTTACGAGTATTATAAACAAAACAATACAAACAAATAATCCTTGGCCCTATATATTAATTAAATACCCAATAAAGACTTGTCCAACAACATTTTTTTCTATCGATGAAATACCTTAAAGGTCACATTTTTTTAAATACAATAGTTAATTCAATGGACCCTGAGGTTTAAGTATAAAAGTCAAGAGGTATCAAAATAGTTACATCATCTCCAATATAAACGTAGGAAGAAGCCGGCTGCGGTTGGCGCGCAGAGGCCCGACGCAAAATTGTTGAACTTGACATTTAGATATTTATCTACAGATTTGTATAAGATGCTAATTTCTAAGCCAACGATCTTCTTTGCATTAGACCCACGACTAGGCTGTGCATATTAACCTAAATAGTTTTATTACATTGAGTCACACAATAGACAGCTCGTTTTACAGATTTAGTTATTTTGCATAAATTTCGCGTTCACTACTAATAAGGAAACAATTAAAAACGCGTTTATTTAAAATCTAAGAACCTAACTAAAACTCTTTCAAAGCTGTCAAAAAGTAGATCTTGTAGATATATTATTATTGAACGTAAAATATACTAATTTCATATAATTGGTGATAATATAATGACTTCTTGATTAATAAATTAATTTACGTTTGTCAGTTTTTGAAAGAAACGAGAATATACACTTTAATGTACGTAAACATTTCTGTGGGAATGGCAAAAAAGGTTTTTTTCACAAATCTTGTCTTAGTACGGTGTGATGCAGAAGTACTTATTACATAAGACTTAGTAAACTTCAAATATTAGTAAGTGATTATATGTTTTTTTTCTGATATTTGATTACTTTAAGAGTTTGGATATCCTAAACACAATGAACAAACTTATGCACAACATTTTTATAAACATGCACGTTGAGTTACATAAGTTTTTAATAAGCTTTATAAGTATTATTAGACCCTGAGTTAATATTCCTAACAACCTATTACAAAATAATTTTTGTATTAAGTCCTGATTGTGTGACGTGTGATGTTGTCCGAGTAGAATCTGTGTTTAATACGCAGTTTATTTAAATCGTGTAAGTTATTTTTAAATAACCCAACGAATTGTCTCTTATGTAAATTATCTAAAAATTAACATATATAAAATACTTAATTTGTACGTTTATAATCATATTATGGTTAGAAATAACATTAATTCTATTGATTCACTAGCTGTGCTTGCGGTTTCACCCGCGTTAACAATGAACAGCTCTTTTGTCAACTTATCAAAACAATACATATCCGATACTTATTTTTACTAGCGGAGCCCCGCGGTTTCACCTACGTAGTCTCCAATCCTGTGACAATAAAAAAACCCGTTAAAATCGGTCCAGCCATTAAATAGATTAGTCAGCACAATCAGATATATAGAAAAAATATATTTTTAATTAGTTAAAAGCCATATATACATTTATAAACATTTAATGAAAAGTTGTTCATTTAAAATTACGAACGGACACATCAATTTTGTTTATGTGTATGTATATTTGTATATGGCATATCTCGATGAAGTATATCGTTTTCAGTTAATTAAAATCAACTTAGCTACACACAACCTATTGTATGAACTCCAAATTGAATGTTTGTTATGAAAACAAAGGGATTCCTTAAACAAGTTAATTATGTTAATACACTTAAATCGCATAAAAACACCAAAATGTAGATACCTGTTTTTGTGCTTTGCTACAAATGGCCACAACTTTTGTTGAATAGTATACATAAATCAGAAGGTAATCACTGTCTGTCAGACTTAGTTTTAACAAAAACGATCGATTCGTCAAGTACGTAAAGGAACAACATCCTTGTACACCTATGAGTATTATATATATATATATATGTAATTACATATATCAGAATACTTAATATACCTATATAACTATATCGTATTTCATACAATTAAGCTAAGTAAAGTAAATTTTGTTCCATATAAGTATCTATTATTAAATATCCAATAACAAAAATGTAAAATAATTCACCTTAAAAAAAGTGCAGGCAACTGGACGTGTAATTCCTAATTTAATAGCTTTTCACTAATGGCACAGAGTGCATATACGGTATTAAAAAAAACAATTTTAGTTTGTTTTGTCTGTCTGTTCGCCCCAGCTAATCACTGAAACAGCTAGGCCGATGTAAAAAGGACTTCTACAGGTAGATGCCGGGGTTGAAACGGCGGGGCGCCGCTAGTAAAGAATAAGTATAGAAAATGTGATGTTTTGATAATTTGACGAGTAGGAACGTCTGTTCATTGTCAACAAGTGAAAATAATCTGTTTTTCAATTTCAAATTTATTTAAAGTTGCAACTTTCGAATACAAAGTATAAATAATTAAATTTGGTATACTTATATAAGAGCAGAATAACTTTAAAATATACACCAAGATATCGACAATCGAGAATGATATAATGTGCATGTCCACCATCTATGACCGTATACGAAAGCAGGCCAGTTCAAGTTCATCGCACTCTAGTTGACCCAAAGTTGGACAAGTGTTGCGTAAGACTTGCATTGCAGTCCTGGACGGCTGACAGCCGGTACACACCATGTGGGTGGGACCCGACCTTGCCTTAACTTTCTATTCTTGCGCCTAGCATCAGGCAACATCAACGAACTCGTCAGTCAACACATTTAAGAGTTGAATGAAGGGATTTTTTAAACGTAATTAAGCTTACTTATGTAAAACAGTATTAAACAGTCCATTCGTAAAATCAGTTTTATTATGTAACTAAAGTAAAAGTCGAGAAACGACTTGAAATTGACCTTTATTTATTGAATCGCAACACATTATTCATTTGGCATTAAGTAATTTTTCGTTACATTTACTTTTTTTATACCAAACTAGCAACGCCCCGCGGTATTATCCGCATCGTTCCCGTTCCCGTAAGAATAATTAATAATAAGTTTAAGTAAATTGCTTTTTTTCTTCCTAGACAGATGCGTTTTTGTAACACTACATTTTATAGTCACTTGAATTCTCTTTGACGTTTTATGTCACGTCACACAGGAAAGCGATTGAACGGAATAAAAAGTATCCTATGTCCGTCTCCTGGTTCTAAGCTACCTCCAAACTAATTAGGTATATTGGTTTAGTCGTTCTTCAGATATAAATAGTGTAACTAACACGATTTTCTTTTATATATACAGATATGGTATAAAACAATTTAATTTTCTTTAATTTTGTATACCTAAATAGAAAAAATAAAATAGTCTTTTATTCGTAAAGCGCGCGTGCACCTGGTCTAATATTTGATAATTAACAATTATTGGAAATGACGCCACATATCGTGCACTTAACACTATAATAACTACATAGATCTAATTTCTTTGGAATGCATCCGCCTATTGCAACACTTCGTGGTATTGTCGGTCAACGATCTGCCGGTCACTGGTCCGGTTGCGGCTGCTGCACTACGACTTGCATATTTGACACTAACAAGCTTCAATATTACCTAGACTGTATACTGCTAGAGACAAAATTCGAATACTACTAAAGTTTCTTCTTTATTTTATTTCAGGTATTAGCGGCTGTCTTAGGCGTAGTCGCAGCAGACATTGGTCTTGGCTATCACTACAAAGTTCCGCAAACCTCTTATGGCGTCCCATCATATCAAACTAGTGGCAGCACCGGTGGCAGCTACAACACAGGCTACAGCTCCGGTGGCAGCGGATACAACTATAAGGGACAGAGTGCCGGTCAAGCAGGATACCAAGGATCCAATGTAAATGCTGGATATCAAGGAGGATACTCAGGAGTCCAGAGTGGAGTCAGCGGAGGTGCCGATTACCAGGGCAGCAGCTCAAGTGGAGTCGGTTACCAGGGCAGCAGCGCAAGCGGAGTCGGTTACCAGGGCAACAGCGCAAGCGGAGTTGGTTTCCAGAGCAGTTCTGCTGGAAGTACTGGCTATCAGACTGGTGGTGTTGGTAGTACTGGATACCAAACATCAAGCCAGTATTACCCATCTACTGGTTCGAGCGCCTCAAACATCGGCTCATCTTCAATTGTACAACCAAGTTACCAAGTAGGAGGAAACGCAGGGCAAGGTTCTTACCAATACCAAACCTCTAACCAGTATCAAACATCTTCTCAAGCTAAATACCAACAACAATACCAAATTCAACAACAGCCCGCCCAGGTATTCAAACACTTCTACGTTCACGCTGCACCTGAGGAGCCCGAAGTATTCAAACCACGCAATCCTGTAGTTCTTCCTGCCCCACAAAAACACTACAAAATTATTTTCATCAAAACTCCGGCCCAGGCTGGTGGGGCCCCGCAATTTGTTCCGGTTCAACAGCAAAACGAAGAGAAAACTATTGTATATGTGCTAGTTAAGAAACCAGAAGATTACCAGGATGTCGTTGTACCTAAAGTTGAACAGAAGCCTCCTACTAAGCCTGAAGTATACTTCATCAAATACAATAGCAAGGAAGACTCACAAGCCGTGATCAACAACATCGTGAACGACTATAATAACAAGGGTCAATCGGTCAGCTTTGCCGGAGCTGGCAGTGAAGCTGCAGAGGGAGTAACCTCGAACGGATACTACTCTGGCCAATCAGTTCTTGGCTCAGGCGTTTCATCTACACCCTCATACTCTTCTTCTACCGTATCTTACCCCGAACATGCTAGTCTCGGTATTGGACCAGTCAGTACTCAAACTGAGAGTCAAGTAGCGTCATCTCTGGGATCTTCGTTCGGGCAAGGCAGTCAAAGCGAAAACCAGGCATCATCTAACTTCGGATCTGTCTTCGGCAGTGGATCTACAGGATCATTGAGCATAGCTACCGCTGACGCGACTGGTTCGTCGCTAGGAAATGGATACGACTCTGGATTCGCTTCCTCAACCGCCAACTATGACCACGTAAACACAATTTCGACCAGTCAAGGCGTGCCTCACGAAACTTATGGAGTACCCAAGTTCAAAACTAACTGATTAGATTTATGTAATGTAATGATTATTAAAAGATACTTTTAAGTGTTCACCGCATCGAACTGACAGCGCATTTTTTATTTTTGTAATGGATGTAAATAAATCCATATCAAATTAAAACAGAGCTAAGATGTTTGGAATTATTTTCCTTGGTACTGAATCAAAAAAGGTTTACTAGTTGAATGTATGTACAAAATGTACATAAGCAGGAAAATATTTATTTATACTAAGATACCTACTTGTTTAATGATATAATCCAAAAAGAATATCTTACATTATGCTTACAATGTTATTTTAGTTCACAACTGCATTTTACAGGTGCTTGATTAAAATAGACAATATATTCTTGCAATGTCAATGTGACCGCTACACAATAGTCCCATCGAAATTATATCAATGACGACAGTGGAATCCAACGCAATAACAAACGTCAGTATACCGTTTCGGTATCAGAACGAACCATTGCAATCAAAATTGGCACATTATTGGAATTTTAATAGCAGGCCCATCCGCATAACTCCATGACGTTATCTTGATTTATCGTGTTACGCGCTTCCAGAGAGCCAGAACAACAAGGTTGGTTAATTTAGTTGGTAATGCGGTTGAGCGATAGTATTTCATTCATGATGTGCCTTGTTTATGAATGGCGAGCCTCTATTTTGGGGTAGTGGCGCGTGATAGCTTAATATCGGACATTAGGCTATGATTGAATGGGTATTCACGAATGCAGCCGCGCGCGGGCGTCTAGGAATGCTGTGACCACGTGTTGTCCGGCGCCGCATTAACACGGCGCCCGGGCTATTCCCATTGCCCACGTGATGTATATAGTATGTTCCAAAGGGGAAATTTTAGCTATGAATGTCGCCCTAGGCATGCGCAGGCACAATCACTGAGCGTAGCTGAATTTCGAGCTACGCTGTTTTAGATGTATATATCTGTCGGCCCGAGTAGCTCAGTTAGTACAGAGTAATTTTTTTTTTTCGAATAACCTAATGCTGTACTGCTCGGACGTCAAGCCAGCACCACCTGAAGGATGGGCGAGGCACCGAATAACATTACTTTATGGCAGTTTTGATCTCAATGGAGAATATAAGTAAAGGAGACATAATTTCATCCATTTAAATACGCATGTTAGGAAGGAGAAAGGTTTGTTAAGTTAGAATTTATCCGCAAAGTATGCAGATCTTTTAAAAGCCACATATTCATTTGTAGTCAGTTTATCCCTCCGATATACCTTTTGTAACAGTGTAGTATAAATGCTGCTTTAACATGGAAGATGGTATATTTTTATGCATTTTTAAAGTTACAATTAACGTTAATAGTAAAATACACGACTACAAACTAAACGGTTAATTAAATTAAACTCTTGTGTTTCTTCGTTTGAAGCTTCTTCTATCGAAAGAGGTGTTTTTGATCAATACAAGTTTATAGACACTAAATAATACGAGTACTCCAACAAAGTATTTTTTTTAAGTTCGGCCCGTTGATAGTAAATACACCAATTTAGTACTGAGTAGACATACTTATATATTACTATCATATTTATATAAATAGGCAGAAGGAATATTATTTATTGGAAATTCGCTATACTTATTCTATTCAATCAAATAAGTCGCCTTCGTAGAAGTAAACTGACTGATAAGTAAGTCGTTAAATACACATAAAATATGCCGCGCAGTGGTAAAAGCATATATAAAATGAGAACAAATGCCTGGATTGAATATACTTCAATACTCGTATTTTTTGAAATTAAAGTAATCCTAACAGTTTCTATAAAATCAATAGTACGTTTGCAATGTGAATATTTTTCACCAGAGTCAAAAAAGTGCTGTATAGGTACTATAGTCTCACCAAACTACGTTTTAACGACAAATTATTGTGCATTAAACTGTAAATCGTTTACAAGAGGCCACAGGGAAGTGAAAACAACGAAAATGTTCACTTATCCGAGAAAAAATATATTTAACGATAATTTGTCACTACTATATTTTGAAGACACGAAACAGAACGAAAATCATTACCTAAAATTAAGCGCCATTGACACCACTTCTGCTGTAGGGCTCAAAGCCTTTACACCTATTCTTGACAAAAAACCTCGTCTACAAAGTACACTTATTAAAAAATGTGTTAGCCTGAGGAGTGATTACATCTGCACTGATAAAAACGTATGCAGAGCAAATGTATGTGGCTCTGAGCAGGGAATGCCAATTTTACTAAACGGACGAGTGCTAGGAATAAGTGGTAATACAGAGATCAGCTGCCGGCAACCACAAAAAGCTTTCCTCGGTCTTGAGCCAGCATATGCCTGGATAAGGTCAGTAGTAATTGGGCCACATCTATCTAGAAGGACTGCAGAAAACAATACAAAAATACAGCGACACTCAGGAATGGTACCAGAAGAAATGGCAGAAGCCCAAGAAATGGAAAACGAAAAGGGAAAAAATGTGAGCAACAATATTTTAATAATGACGCAGCCACTACTCAATATCTTAAACACAACTAAATCAAATAATTCAGAAACACTGTTAAAAGTAACGGCACCAGATATAAACGAAGTTCACAATATGGTGGAGACAGTAGACAGCAATACCACAGCTTATTTGTTGGAAAGTTCTACACTAGAATCTCATACTATAGGAAGAGCTAGAAGTATTGAAACATATATAGGTATATATCCACCATCACCAATATCTGTTATAACTCTACGCTCTGATATAACTAGCACAACTTGGTCAACAAAACAGTCTTCGCCGGTAGAAGTAACAACACATGACCCTCGTAAAGCTATTACAGCAGACCTTAGCTTTTTGACCACGCCTATAATAAAATTCACCAACGCCTTTGAGATTAGTTCCACTAAATACAAGAAAAATGAAACTAGTTCCAATGTTACAAGTGTTATGGATTGGTTCAACCAAAAAGTAAAACAAAAACTAAAAAAAAGTCCAGCTCCGTTTTTAGTGCTTACAACGAGTGTTGAATTGACAAAACCAACGACGTTCGTAGATCTTACATAATTCACATATCGATAACATACTAGTTATATCTAACAGTCCAACTTTTAAATACATATGTAATTCAAAGGACATATCTGTCATAAATTTTTGTATGAACATTGCGTGAATTTAGTAGGTCCATACACGTATAAATATATGATGTAAATATTACACAGCAACAGATTTACCTATACAAATCCGTTCAAATTTACTATCTAATTAAACTACTGATTCACATAAGAAACTTTCGTTAACCATCTAAATGTTCCCAATGACGACCTACCTCTAGTTCAATCTCACGCTTGTGAGACAGCGCATCACTATTTATTAATAAAATTCAGAAAAATCTACATTTTAATCATACTTATTTCGTACATTCTGTTCCCTCAACTGTTACAATTTATTTTAAATCACCTTTATGAATCTATGTTTGTACTAGCTATCGCCTGAAACTTCGTCCGCATAAATATCGGTTTAATAAAAGTATTGCTATGTCCTTCCTTGAGCAATCTTAGTTACCCACCAGCTTACATCGCTTCCTTTTGCCCGCCTTGCACGGCATGTGCAATATTGTTGCCAAGATATCCCAGAATGTTCTTTGAAGTAGTGTCAAGTAGTTTCAAGGGTTTGCTGACATTTTTTGTCAACAGCATTCTCACCTATTCTACCGCCAACTAGCAGTGTTCGTATTGTCGTGTTCTGGTAGAAAAGATGAGAGAGGCAGTGAAATTACAGGGTAATACCACAAAGTCTTAATATCTTCAAGTCACAATATTAGTAACCCGCTAGTGATAACCTTGTGATATTACAAGCATCTAAAGGCTGTGGTAGCGCTTAACATCATGTGTCAACCTGATCTAATGAAGAAGATATATTCTCACTTAAATACTAATCCCCCAGATAACATTAAACAGGTACGTTATCTTTCACAAGTATTTGGATAAGGATTAATAAAGAATAAACCTTATGAATAAATTGAATTGCAGAAATATGCTAATTATACATTGTGAGTCGATTTAAAAACTGGCTGTAATTTTGTGTCCTATCTAGGATTTTTGGCGCAGAAAATTCGGTTCTGGTACCACTTACGACACCTGATACAGAGGGATGTACTATTCTACTCTGGTACCTCAACCGGTACTTCACGGCTATCTGCCGGTTATTCTGCACGGCTATCGTGGCTATCTAACAGATTAACCTGCACAAATCACTAAAAATACTACAGTCAATTTTGAATTCAATGATTATGATTTAACGATTAATGTGATAAGAAAATTTTGATAGCTTACGAGGATGTTGTTGTGTGTACAAAAGTCATATTTAACATGTTGGATACGCTGAAATTCGAATTTAAGATGAAGACGCTTATTTTTATGCTAGCTGTTCCAAAGGTTTCATCCTCATTAAGTTGAATAGCAAACCTAGTAAAACTTATACTCCGCTCCTGTTTGCCGTAGCGTATGTTATATAGCCTACAGCTATCCTCGAAAAATGGTATATTTATCCCTAAAATCATTTCCGGAACTGAACGAAAAAATACGACGGCCCCCCAAACCGACATCAAGCCTTTAGAGGCGCACTCGGGAGATTGCCATCGATTCCACTCAGATCCCGCGAGCATTGCGGGTGCAACCGTAGTTAAACACGCCTTCGTAGCCGTAAGGTACGTAGGATAAAAACGGGGAACGGGCCTCTAAGTAATGAGAGGCCCCGCACTCTTTTTTTCGGTAACACTGGAATTGACGTTTGAGTATGTACTCCAGCAATTATTCCGGTTTATCCAAAAAATAACAGAAGAAATAGTAGTCCCTGAGATTAGCGCGTTTAATAAAACCAATACACTCCTCCAGCTCTATAATATTAATAAACATAAAACATTTCGGTACTCCCAAACACATACGAAAAATGGCAAAGGATACTTATGATAATGAAACAAAAATTTTGTAATAAATCACCACTTATTTAAAAATCTAACAAAACTGCAATTTTCTTAGCCGATTTATCGCAGTCGATATTTTCAGTAATTTCATTTTCGATTGACGAAATTGCATCTTAAACACTCCTCGCCTCACTAGCAGCCGATACGGTCATTAAATGTCAAAGCTATCCATACATTGCATGTTGTTCTTTGGACTACATGCAATATCTTGGGCGGTCGCCCAACTCGTGTCCTACTCTATCGCCATTACCTACACTACCAACATGTTTGTATGCCATTGCAATAAACTTCTCTTATTAAACGTTATTTTACTACTCCGACGTTTCTTACGCATTCTGGTTAGTTGAATCACCTCTACCACTAGGATTAGCCTATTATTGCCTACTGCACAATTATTGCACCTGCTTATAAAACATTCGAGACCTCGATGAAAGGAAAGACTTTTCATCGGGTTCCTCTATATTAGTCTATATATAAGGAAAATATTGTTTTTTTTTAGCCTTTATTAATACTATGTATCTCTTATAATATTTTCTTATTCTTTAATTAAATTTTCCGTTATTCGTCAGGTGTATTTACCTTATTTATGGCTGATTGAAATCATTCCTTCGTTTTTCTTCAACAAAAATTTAACATTGCTTTCAAAAAAAAAAGTTAAACGTCAATCCGTGTTTGTGGCTTGTCAGTCAAAAGTGGGTTCTAATATTGTTATCAAGGCTTAGAAAAAGTTATATCTATTCACAAGAATCCATAAATTCTTTAGATCTACTCCCTAGTTCTCAAAAATTGGATTGTGAAGCCGTGACGTAATGTGACTTAAATACAACCACTCTAATGGTCTAAAGTATCCGATTACGTATTTTGTTGCTTGTCCGGCGCTAATTTAATATTATTTAAATACTAACTACTTATAGATCACATTTCACCATGAGTAACGCAGCAAGCACTACCTATAACTTTAAGGTTGTACTCTTAGGTGAAGGATGCGTAGGAAAAACTTCATTGCTGTTGCGTTACATAGAAGACAAATTTAATGACAAACATCTTACTACGCTCCAGGTAAGTTGAGACTTGTTAATAATATTTTCTCGCTTCGTCCTTTTGCAAATTATCTTTTGCAATGACATTTAATCAACTTTATTTTACAAAGCATGTAATAGTTACAGAATTCCCTTTCACAGGCAACATTCTTGAACAAAAAATTAAATATTAATGGAAAGCGCATTAATCTGTCCATTTGGGATACTGCTGGTCAAGAGCGCTTTCATGCATTAGGTCCAATCTATTATCGGAATTCGAATGGTGCCATTCTAGTGTATGATATAACTGATGAAGATTCTTTTGGGAAGGTAAATTACAAATACTCATTTGTGTACTTTACTTTAATTTTTTTGTGGATTTACATTTTCACAATTTTATTATGGATTTACAGGTTAAAAATTGGGTAAAAGAATTGAAAAAGATGCTTGGCTCTGAAATTGTTCTTGTTATTGCTGGAAACAAAATAGATTTGGAGCATGAGAGGACTGTTCCACTTGAGGAAGCTGAAAAGTAAGCAATTTTATGTTATTATGTTGTTTAGCTAAATTATTTATGCTTATTTAATTTTTAACATGTTGACTGTGGCAAACATACCTACTCTGTGTATACATGATTCTACTGCATAACTCTGCAATGTTAGTTGCTCAAGTGTTGCAAGAAGTATTGCAGAAAATGCACTCCTAGGTGAAGACTGCATCAACTCAAAATAATAGATATTCCGCAATTCTAGGAATCTTATATTTATCAGCAAATTTAAACAAAATGTAGAATTTCTTCAGGAAAATTTCAAAGGATATGTTCAGGAAAGTTTTCTTTTCAACGAGTATGCAATCATGGTTCCTAATGTGATCATTTAGAAAGGTCTTTTTTGATTTGTTGCTGTCTTCATCTAAGGGTGCATATAGTTCAAAAGCATTATTTGAAAAAAATATATTTTAGGTTTATTAAATAATCTAATGAAATTATTTTTAGCTATGCTAAAATGGTTGGTGCTAGACATTTCTATACGTCTGCAAAACTAAATCAAGGTGTTGAAGATCTATTCCTTGAATTAACGAGAGACATGACGGAGAGGCATGAAAAGCATATTCAGACCGATGTTAACAGAACATCGAGAGTGCTTGTTGTTGATGATGAAGTTCCAGTTCAATCATCTTGCTGTTCTGGTTCCAAAAACAACTAATATGTATAGTAGTAATGTATATCAGTTTGTCTATTTTGAAAAAGCTAGAGCATCTTCAAATAAACAGTTTAAGTTTATGTTTAAACCTGATCAAGTTAACTGGTATCCAAGAATCTAAAAACCTAGAAGAGCATTCTTATAAAGAGATAGAGAAATCTTTGTTATAGTTGTCTTTCCACACATTTGGTGATTTGTGCATACCATTTTCTTATAGCTTAAACCATACTTTCCATAAATATATTTACAAACATACAATGCTGAATTTAAATTTTTACGTCTTCAGTTTCCATCAGATTATGATTTTCTATTGTAGATGAATTAATTTATTTTAGATAATATATGATCTCTTTTATTTGAAATATTATGCTAATCTTATATCAATACTCTGAAGAATCAAACATCAAATTGTTTTTTCTACTGCTCTAAGATTATAATAAGTTGTATTCCTAGTTATAATCAAATATAACAACTTGCAAATATTGATATTTAATTAAATGTGTATATTCTAGAAAGATAGATGTTCTAGATTTGAAACTAAAATTTTAATAATAGCAATATTTTTTACTATAATAACATATTACACAGATAACTTTCCCAAATATATATAGCAAGGTATTACCATAATAATATTGTCTAATAGCAAATTTACTTTTATTAACATCCCTAAAATGACCTTGCATTTTTTTTGACAAGTAACCTTGCCACTTTCAAATCAGGGCTGATGTTTCTCAAACAATATTATATTGATTTATCTTGGAAATCATATATTTATATATTATATAGCAATGTATTTAAATTAAAAAGAATGTTGATACATTTGAGACTTTCCTGCTTAATAAGATTAAGTATACTTGAATTTGTAACTCGGTTATTGCCTCAAACATAGAAAAGTATTATTTGATTCATGGAATATATATTATTTATTAAATGTGATATAATTTTTGTTTGAATGGTTTAAAAAAGGTATATGTATTTTAATAGCTCCATTGATATATCACATAACAAATATTAAAATCTATTAATATTGGATTCTTGTTAAGATATAGCCTTTTTAAAAAAAATATCTTCCAAGTTAAATTATTTTTAGTAGACATACATTTTCAATTTACTCATTTTTATAATTATGATGGAATATTATAATAACTGTATTAGGAGACAATACCTGTTTTGTAGTAACATTTAATTGCTACCTGTGTTTTTTTTGTCACCATGACAGTAAAACACCAAAGTATTGCTTAGATTTGAGGAATACGCCTAAATATAAACATTTTGTAATTGTAAGTCACATCAATATATTTTTATTATGTACCCACTGGAAATTTATATCTAAACATTATTTCTTTAGAATTTTAAAGAATATAATCTGTATTCTTGACAAAACTTAAAGATTTTCTTGTTTTACTTTCCTATTTATTATTATTATATCAGTCATACAAATTCTACTGTTGGACATAGGCCTCCCCAAGACAGGGGGATTTTTACCCATATTTGCCGCGTTGAGAAGGCGTATGGCAATCGCAGAGCGCAGCATCGCGGCGAGGATGCTGCAGACCATTCTCACCCTGTAGTATTTTAAGCTGCGCTGTGTCGGATGGATATATCGCAATCTGTCGGTTTCGGTCCCGTAATCGCCTCTTACGACACCTAGTACAGAGGTAATTTTCTAACTCGCATGAACCCCACGACTAACTAATATTGAATTTAAAAATAAACCAATAATGTATTTTTAATAATAAGTGAACTGGAGATATAAGACATTATTTTCCTATTTATAAAACAACATTAGTAAAGAGCTGCGCCACGCGGTTTCACACGCATACTTCCCATGCTGGTAAAAATACGGGAATAAAATAACTAGACTATTTTGGTTGATGACAATGTATCGTTATCTGAAATAGTTTTTTAGTACAATCGTCACAAACGAGCAAAAATTCTAATATTGTTTTATTAGCTAAGGATCTCTAATATTTTTTTAACTTAAAAAAATTGCAGTTGTTTAGTTATAAAGCAACTAAACATCAGATTCCTCCTCTTTATTAATTCGGTTTCGAATAAAGTACGATTTCTAGGACACAAGATTAAACCTGAATTTTTTTTTTGTGCTTGTAGTCATAACTTTATCATCGTAAAACAGATAAGATAATCATAAATTTCAGACATATTTGTCGCGTCTAATATTTTTTATCTGTAGGTACTTTACAGCAAACTGTTAACATACACTTGGTAATAAATTAAACTAAACAAATCTATCTTAAATTTAAAAATCGATCTATAACAGTTAAACATTATAAACGTAGTCAGAATCAGTTACTTCAGTTTAAGCGTATAATTTGTGTCAACATCTGCATGTTGTTTTGATAAAGTAGCTAAGAAAGTAATAAAGTACAAACATGTTAGAAGATACAAGACATAATGATATTAACTATATATCAACAATTTAAAACACGCCAACGTATATTAACAAAATTCAATTTCTAATTTAAAATTATGCTGTAATATTGTGTATATGGTAAATATAAGAAAATTTTAAAACTGGTTATCTGTAAAAAATTTCCATCTTGTGCTTCGATTTTGGCATTTTTGTTTAGATTAGAATTTATAAAATTACATATTTGAGCATTAATTTTATTGTATACTAGAACAACGTATTATTTTAACTTACAGGTTTTCGAGTTTTATTGAATGTAGATACATATTGGTGGAATGTAATATGATCTTGTATAATTATTTGCTAAATATATTAAAAAATTAACATGTATAATTTAGTCAGGATATTTTATCCATTATTATAAAAGATAACATTTATCATTCCATATTATAAAGTAGTTCATCTGAATTGTATATACTAATAAGGGATTATAGAAAATAAAACAATATGTTCCATGAAGGAGGTTTCTAATTTAACTACACGTAAATAACAAATTTATAACAAATATTTAATCTTCTGGTGAATTAGCTAAAAGTAGGATAAATTTAACAATCCATTGTTGGCATGCATTGTGTTTATAGATCATAAACTTGATATATAACCAAGATAGATAAAAGTTACTAAACCAGATTTTGACAACAACTACATTTCTAAACACCATTTTAGCAGTATACCTATCACTACTGTGCAACCAGGCTTATCCCCTAAAATATATTTATGAATAAGTCTTAGAATTATAATTAGTTATTATCGCTATAGAAAAGTATTGCCCATTACATTTTAGATAAATGCATCTCTGAGTTAAAGATACTAAACAGATTTAAAGTATTAAAATTTATTTGATTTCACACACATTATTTGTACTGTTTGTAGCACACACGTGTTGATACTACTGTTGTAGTTACCAATCCATTATTAGCCTCCACACTAATTATCCCCTTGAACTATGATCATATTCTATTTTCAAATGGTATAAAAATTTTAAAGAACTAGCAAGCAATAAAGATTCTCCTGTTTAAGGGTGTAAGTTTATAAATGTCTTGTTACATATAGATTTATATGTATATAGCAAGACCTGACCAACATTGGTAGCTTTCCCCCATTGCAGCATCTAATTATGTTTGTAATTCAATAGAATTTATTGATAAAATAATATAAGCTATAACCATTTACCTACAAGTCGCCGGTATTCAAAATGCAGAAACAAGTTTTAAAGTAATAAATATTCAACTAACAAGAAATAATGGTATCGCCCAGCACTAGAATTGCACTCTAAAGAATAGCTATAACAATGAATTGTAAATTTTTTGTAAAAAGTTGAGTTGGCCGACTTTAAGATAGACACTATATGACTTTGTAACAAGTCAAAACACATTGGAACAATGCACTAACAAATCATTTAGTTTTAGATTTCTGAACATTTGCATTGTTTTCGGATGATTCTTTTTTAATGACTTTACTTGTCGGAGATTTTGACACAATTACAAAAAACAAAATATAATTAAATAACTAAGCAAATCGTTTTGAATCTAAAACTTTTTCAAATATATAATAATTGTGGTATACAAAAAATAGAGGAAGGATGTCTGTCTTTAATTTTGGTCAAGTAATTTGGAGTAAACACCAAAAGTAAGGCTTTAGATTTATAATGCACGGTGTGTCAAATTCAGGCTTAGTGTCTTAACTTCAGAGCGACCCTATTAGCTTGTGCAGTCTGTACTTAGTCAAAGCTATATTTTTATTCTGAGTGATATATCCCGTAAAATTACCATGTCCCGATCGGTTAACGCTACAAACCTGCGATGATTTGAAATGGTGAAGTCAAACAATGATTTGTCGCTATTATCACAGTCAATTGTGAACACTATTGAATTTATTTTTAGTGAATTTTTTAAGCCTTTTTTGCGACAATTTAGATAGTGTCACTTTTCCTGTTCTATTTCTTTTGAAGAAGCCTTCTTTCTAGATGAGCTTTTAGGTTTTGCTGGGATCTCATCAGGCAATTCAGTAATAATAGCTTTTGGTGCGTTAATTTCTGCGGCTAAGGGTGGTAAGTCCAAAAGGTATGGCATCATACTGCTCGATTTCTCTTCGTCTGATAACCATTCCATCTGCAAATAGGCATTTATGGATTAGAGTTTTTTAATTATTTCCAAAGTTGCTAACTACTTAAGGTTAAGTGTTAGAAAGGAATTTGCAAACAACACATATTATAACTGACCTTCTGTCGATGATCCTTAACAGCATCATCACAGATATCTATGCACATCTGCTCAGTCAGGCGCCCATCATCTGAGGCGTAAGCTGCAGCCTGCCATGCCACACCCAGTTTCGATAGAGCACGACCAGACATGCCTGCTGTCCTTTTAGCTAATGTTGTACATAGCCCACCATAATCAAACTGATCGACACTCAGACGTCTAGAAGAAACGAATATGTAAATATCATACCAACCAGAGGCAACAGCAAGGATCAAAAACTAGCTCTAAAACTAAATGTAGGCTATTTCAGAATTTGTGGTTTAATATTTAATACCTTTTGCCTTCAGATGCTGGTTGTAATACAAATGTATCAAAGTATAGGCGAATCAAACGTTCACGTTCATCCAATCCAGGCAAACCAAATTCAATCATTTTGTCAAGGCGATCATTGATAGCAGAGTCAAATTGTTGAGGTGTGTTGGAAGCAAGTACCAACATGATGCGATTGCTTTGATCTGATGTGCGATACAGAAAAGCATTCAGAGCTGCTCTTAAGTCTTCACTAATCTTCTCAGAGGAACGTTTTCTCAAAAATGCGTCAGCTTCATCAATGAATAGCAAAACACCTACAAGAGAATTGATATTTCATAACAAAAATGAAAAAATTAGCTTAAATACATCAAATTGACTGAAAGTAACCTTTTCTACTAGTATTAGCCCAATCAAAGACTTTATGTATAGCAGCAACTGCATCTTTGCCCATTGGAGCCACATCACCACCAGTCAATATGGCATATTCCATACCCGAGTGCATAGCAAGTTTCTGAAAAGAAATTTAAGTTCTAACTAAATGTAAATCACATTTACTTCATACTAAAATCTTTTTTCCATAAAAACATACCTTTGAAAATAATGTTTTTCCAGTTCCTGGAGGACCATACATGAGTAAGTTCCTGTAAAAACCTTTGTTTATACGTGTATTTTTGGTAGCAATGGCAATGTCTCTAAGTCTGCGCTCCAGAGTTGGTGCTAGGACCACACCTGTCAAAGCATCTGAAGGTTTCTTGAAACTAGATACAGCCTTTGAGACTGTAAGTATTGGATGCTTGACTGCCTCTAATAATGAAAACCTTGACGTTTCATTCACTAGACTAGGTTTACCTGAAAACAGTGAATAGTAAATATATATTGCAACAGAAAACACATGTCACTTATAGGGGCAATAGATACACTACATACCAATTCTGGCTTCAATGAATCGAGCCGCTACTGATGTAGCTCCTCTGGCTGTATAAACACCAAGAGCAAGAAGAGACAGACCACCAGCTGCTGCTAAAGTTTTATCCCAATCAGTAACAAGTGCATTTAATCCTGTTCCTATAACACTACCAGCAGTTCTAAAAAACAAATAATAAAAATTATAACATAGTGATGAAGGGTAGGATGGTGTGAAGAAATAGAATAGTAGATTCTATTCAGAAGCTAAGGTATATTCATAATAAAATCTAAAAGCAAGAAATCTTAATAAATTATAAAATTTTAATTTAACATACTTTTATCAAGCACATACAAGCACTAATTATTGGAAATTAAGAAAACATCACACACTTTATACTTTCCAGAATAGTAGTTCTATTTTCTGCTGCCTTTAATCGTATCTGTTCAAGAGTAATATCACGATTCTCACGCTCAGCTTTGGCTCTGGCTTTAGCTTCTGCCTCTATAGTTTTCAATTTATTTTTCTCCCTCATTTCCATTTCATGTTCAATAGTTGCACGGCGTAAAGCTTCCTGTTTAGCCACACTCTCTTCTTGCCTTCAAAAAATAATTGTATAAAGTTTCTTTAAACAAAGAACAGTTAATTAACAGGGCAAGGAGCTCAATCATACAGGATTCATTATGTAATAAAAGGGAATGTCCTAAACTGTTCCAAAGTAGACATACTGCAATGCTGCTAAGAAACAAACAATTACATAATTAATTGTTTTAGTAATTAGTTTAATAGACAATAATTATCCACAAACTTTTATTTATTGTAGTTTTTAATCAGGTTTCCTCAGAACGTCTGGCTAATGAGCAGAACAAGAACAGCTTTTAAATTCTTAATTGAGTGTTATAATAAAAAAATATAAACAATGAATACAAAAACTATAAAAAATATAATATTAAATATTATAAACAAACAATACAAAAATAATAAAAATAAAAACTAAAACTTCCTAATGATTAATCCTCAATATACCTTGAAACTGATCCACATATATTGACTTAGGCTTGGCATTGTGTATGGGATAATATGAAAGTGTTTTCCCACCTTGGTAATTTAACTTAACAAACCATTGTTAATTATATACATTGTCTGGTAATTTGAATATATGTACATACTATACAAATATTCTTTCAACTTACTTTCTCAAAATCTCTTCTTGTGATTTCTGTTGCTGTACTAACTGCTCTTCATACCTCTTTTTTGCTAACTGATCCTGATATTGGGCACGTAATTGATGTTGTTTTGTTTCCTCCTAAAATGAAAATTATAAATTAAATAATATTTTTAATGGATGTAGTAAAACATGTTTTGGTTTTTTCAACAGAATTGGTTCTAATGGATTTTGTTACTAATACGAGATATTTTATTTTAAAACAGCAGTCTAGTATTAAATAGGCTTATATATTATTCAATCTTGATGATCTGTTTATTTAGGGATATAAAATTAGTTACAGACATCACAGACTTTGAATTAATGTTTCACATTTTTTTGGAAAATAGGCTTCTACTTTGATTTATATAGTTTTGCCACATGCAAATTGATTAAAACTAAAAAGTTTTTTTAGTTTCAATCAATTTGCAAATCAAAAATTTGCAAACATTACAAAAATGTCCTTGTTCTTCAAACTGCTTTTTCTGCAGAATAAAAAAAAAAAAATTATATGTTTATAACAAGGTATTTCAATTACTATATTAACCTTGACAGTTTTTAATTAATCCATAATTTTCAAGAGTTCACTTTGATAGATTTCTGTTAAATAGAGCAGCGTTAAAAAAACATTATTAAAATTAAATAATCTTAGATCAACTAAGTAATATGTGAACTTGAAATAAATAAAATGATCACCTGAAGATTCTTGCGTCTCTCCTCATAGTCAATTTTTTTCTGATCAATTTTAGCTTGCTCTATAGCTGCCTCATATTCCTTAATCTTGGCCATTTGCTCTTGCTGTTTGGTAGCTTCTTGTAACTTACTAAGTTCCAATGCTTCTTTCGCATGTCCTTTATTAATCAAATAACAATAAAGAAAGTATATATTTAAGTACTTGCTAAATACTAATCTAAAATAATATGGTGAAAATTCTTATTCATGTGATTGGAGTACCTACATATAAGCTTTTAATGACAAAAATAATTTTTACGAACAACATATCAGCCTTATATCTAGTAACTAAGGTACAAAGAAGTCACGATGTTAGATATAGGTTATGCGGTCGCATTATGCAATAGAAGAAATGTGACCTTAGTAATGATATTCAAGCATACATACTCGATCTTTCCAAATCTTTGGCAGCTTGAGCTGCTCTTTCCAAGGCACTTGAATCAAACCGATAGGCCTCCATAGCTTTCTTTTCGGATTTCGACAAAGATACTGGGGGCGCGGCTGCTCCCCCATTATTAGCTGGAGGGTCATCGGTCGGGGGTGGTGGTGGTTGAGTACTATAACCAAATAGCCACGACATGTTTCTAGAATATACTTTTATTCATGAAATGGAAAAGTAAAGTAAATACAGAAACTATCAAAGTTAGAAGTGTACGTAGTAGGACGAGTCGCCTACCGCTGTCGGACAGATCTAACGTAATGTCAGTCATAGATTAAAAATTTGATGAAAATAAAAGACAAACTTATAAGTTTTAGATATAGCTAAACAATAGTAAACAAAGGACAAAAAAGTTGTTTTAAATTTGTACTTGATTAAATCATATAATGTCAGTAAACTGTACTTTATTGAACGGATGAATTTTTGGTGTTGATTAACTTAATGGAAAACCGACCCATTAGTAAACTGGTCAAAATTGAGTCACTTACAGCGACAATTGTTTATAATATAACTCCAAAATATTATTATATTAACGCTTGTGACTGATGATGGCATGAAGTCTGATTCCGTAAATATTTCTTCGTCATATGGATGAATTCCGCATTTTCTGAGGGTAGATAAAATATTTGTTGGGGTCTTGAATTTCGCATATGCTTCACCTTCGCACTTTGCGATATTGTAGACACTCATCTGTTTTCCAGGGTTTCTCATCAACCATGAATCCACAGCGATGTTATAATAAATTTTGAATGGACCATACAATCCAACATCAAGTGGCTGCCTCTTTGCAGTGGTATGAGAATGCAATGTAAGAATCGTTACTCCAGATTGTTTAGCTAGATCTAATGCCTCAATACTGAGGTGCGATTCATGATTGTCTATGATCAATAGAGCAGGGTTCTCCAGGCTTGCAAACGTGTGTTTAATAAAATGCTTCAATACTTGAATAAAGAGCTCCGCATTCATCCATCAAGTTAGAGCCGCTAATCCAAGAGATCCTGGCGGGGCGCCAATAAACATACAATGTTTGAAATTTTTTCTTGGGAAAACAAGAACCGATGGTAATGTTTTCCACGATGCGCATACGATGCAACATGTTGTGACTAGTGTCCTTCTTTCACCGCTAGTTATTTTTCCAATATTCTGTCTCCCTTTTAGTGCCAAGACTTTCTGTGGTTTTTGCACTATGGAGGTAGCAGTTCTGCTGTTTTTGAAGAGAATTGCTGAAGAAATTCTTGACGGATTCTTTATTAAAAGCTATTGCACGAGCCAGACTACATGCCTCAGGTCTCTTTGGCAAAAGAGAAATTTATGTAAATACTTAAATGTAATTTAAGTATTGACATTATTACTAGAAACTAGAAAATTTTTGACTAATGACTGTGTAGGTAAGTATTTTTTTATAACTCTGCCTAAAAAGTGATGGACAATTTGAGTATTTGAATGACTATTATCAAATAACACACTCATATTGGACACTTTTCATAATGACCGGTCATTATGTATAACTAGCTTCGCCCGCGACTTCATCCGCGTGGAATAGTTTTTTTTGGGTACCATACCTCTTTACCTTAACTTATATAAACTTTGAATTTCATGTTTATTTATATCGAATCAATAACTTGAAAATAAGTTTCAAATTTCTAGCTCTAAAAAACAGCGATACTTCCATACAACTTTTTATCCCTTCATTCGACCCCTGACAACCCTTTTTCGAATTAAAAAATAGCCTATGTCCTTTCCTAAGGTATAAGATTGTCTATGCCAAATTTCATCAAAATCGGTTTAGAGGTTTAAGCGGGAAAGCGTAACAGAGAGACAGACAGAGTTTTCGCATTTATAATATTAGTAGGTATAGTAGGTATGAGAATGGCCGAAGAGAGTAAGTTTGACAACCTAGTTAGCTAGTAAACAAGGATATTGAATTGTTGGGGTCAGTGCGGGTGACAAAACTAGAACAGTCTTCTAGCGGCAAATGTGTAAATACGCGAAGGCCTTAGGTATAGTTTCATTAATATTTTAGTATGACCATGTCTACCCACACTAGACATGGTCAAGCGGACGCGGATTACTACATCCGCATTCCATATGAAGTAGGTATTGACCGGATATGCGTGAGTGTTGCTGTGGAGGACAATGTTCGGCAACACTTCTAGGGAGTATCTTCCGTAGTCCTCTCAGCATAGAACATTATTGACTACTATTTGTGCTTGTACTTTCGCTGTCGTGTCATACATCCTGCGGCATGAGGAAGTAATCTTGGAACGCCGTGGTCGTCTAATGCATAGATATTATCACGCAGAAGCTGCGATGCAGACCGGAATTTCACGCAGATCCACTTCGGCAGTTGGACTTTGAGTTTTGTGTTGGAGCTTACTACTGCCACTAAGCAATCTGTCATATCCTGGGAAAAAAAGTATACACGTCCAATGATATTGCAATGTAATCATGATAACTTCTTCTTTATGTCTACAAATGATATACCTACATATAAAAGGATTTGACATGGATACCTAAAAATCGCATTGAAAGGGCAAGTATTGCTGCTGAGGTTGTTTCATTAAAAATAATGAAAACCAATTTATACCTAGTATTGACATAGTTTGATTGGTACTTATTTACAAAAAAAAGGTCCTGAACTTAAGCAAGTACTTAGGGAACAGTCAGATAGAGATGTAGCTTTGGCAAGTTTCCACTACTCGACGGCTCTTTGTGCCAGTTTTGGACTGTTGCTGCAATATCTTATCGTTGCTCTTGTCTCCTTTTTTATAAATCTCTTAAAGCCGCTTAAGCCCAAGCCCGTGCCCTTGTTGAGTGATAGCTGGTAGTACCGTTCAGATCTCACGAGCCTTGAGGATTCCCGTAAAGCGAACGATAAGAGATCAGTCAAATAAGTCGTTCATTCATGAGCGACTTGATTTGGCCTACTTCTTTGGTGCCTCAAATTATGGCTGTAGAACAGGCGTAGTAAAAAATAAAACAAACACCGTAGGTACGTATACAACTGGTATTTTATTTTTAAAGGAGATGGTAAAACGAAAATTAAATCTGTATAGAACTAGAATAACATCAAAATATAAGTTTCAAACACATTCAGAATACCGATTTTAATGGTTGGCAGTATGAATACACATTATGATGGGAATGTCTAATAGACTTGAAATCATAGACGATTAGGTGGGCGAGATTTTAACAAAGTAGCATTTTTTATAATAATTTTGTTATTTTTTATATTAATATATAAAATACATATGATAAATAAACAATTAACAATTGATTTGGTACATTAAATTTTCACGACCTATTTAATCAGTTGATAAATATTTCGCTTTAATATCATCGTCGTTACTGCATGTGCGTACGAATATATGTCGAAAGGATTATTGGTTAAAATCAATTCTTGCACTTATCAAGTATATAAGACATACGCAGGATTAAAATACAAAAAGAGCATTTTCAATTTTGATCTTGGCAAAATTGTAATAAAACTATATAATTATTACATAACATGGCAGATAGTGTAGCATTATAATACAGCTGCAAACCCGCCTCCGTCTTGCTTGATCTACATTCCAAAATGACATCATATATTTCAATAGATATATCTTTAACTTATAAAAATCCTTAAAGTTATATGAAAATTATCACTAACCATACGACAATACTTGTTAAAACAAAATTAATAATCACAAAATTATCGATAAAAATATTGGCTGCCTGCCATGATCACCATTGACTTGGTGATCAAAGGAGAATCTTTTTGTCTATATAGTACATATACATATCCTTAGTGCAGTAAATGCTTCGGTAGCGGATGGTATCGAGATTTCGCCTAAAGGGTCTGGAAAAACCAATATTTAGTTTGCAATTAAGTATTTTTTGAATCCTAAGAGTACAAAAACCATTGCCAATTTTTACCACTTGATAAGGGACTCTGCTTCAGTTCAACTAAGATTAATTGTACAATTGCATTAAAATGAATAAAGTTAATTGTACTTTTATGTTTAATAAATATGTTTATGAAGAGGTGCTTAATAACTATAAAAAATATCGATCATATTGAAATGCATTAGCTAATGTAAATACTCGAACATATATAAATAATACTTAGTTTGGCGTATTGAATAATAAAAAGTTAAACAGTAAGTAGATATGGGGTCAGTATCACAGTAAAGCTAAGCTGCATGATTAGTTCATTTAAAATCACACATTGATGAACATGAATCTTAAACTATGGTAACATAGCTTATCACTATTGAAAACTCATCAAAGATCAACCTGAGAGCTGGTATGTCTACAATAAATAATTAAGAAGTGTAGGTACACACTTTATGATCGCAGTTTAATTTAAATATTCATAACTTAAAAAATGTTATAACTAAACTGTTCATAAGTGTCTCAATAAGGATAAAAACTCTATTTACAGATTTAACAAACTGAACTTTTATTAATTACCGATAGTATTGCAAAAAGCCTTAAACATAAATTATTAAACAAGTACATTACGATTTTAATTAATCCTTACATAGTTTTTTTTTACGTTGATTTTAGTGATGTTGTGCTTAAGAAAATTAAAAAAAATATACTAATGTTTCAGTAGCTGAAGATACTTAAAATGAATAAAATATAGATCATGTGGGATAACTTGCACAATTAAAATATTATATAATAATGATTTTGAGATGTTCATATCAGATCTTTAAGGTAAGGGGTTACTTCCCAAATAGATCAGTGAATCAGCTGTTTATCGCCGATAACGTCCCAGGTATGCGGCGCAGTTGGGACATTTGTGATGCACATCCATGCAACTGTCAATACAGCAAGGGATGAAACAGCACCCGCAGAAGCAGCTGCAAACAATGTTAGATCACAAATTAGCTTATATTATTGAAAACCTTTTGCAAAGTAACTATTTTAAAAGTAGTAGTATAGTAATAAGGAAATAAGTTATGAATCAGCATTTCAGTAACAATAGTCAGGATTGAATTGTATATTTTTTTATATTTTCTATCTAATAAATAACAAGACTTTTAGATTAATAATTATACTAAATATCCAAATTTTTGAGCAATGAATATTAATTTAACTTTTCAAATAAAACTAGGACACACTTTGTACACAAAACTCAAAATTCTGCAATCAATATTCATGTTTTTGTGTGTTCAAAGATTTTAAAAATGTATTGTGGAGCTTTGACATATTTTTGTAGGTTGATCTATTGCTTTATTGACAATATTACATCATAATTACAAAGCATAGATTATAAAAAAAATATGTAGCAGTATATGATAATGAGAAGTAAGGTGTTGAGTTGGGTGTATAAAAAAAAAATATTTTTAAGTCATTTGTCAAATGTAAGTCACTTACCCCAGTAGGAAGACAACAGCACACGAAATGTAAGCAATGAGGCCAGGTTTTGTTTGAGTAGCTGTATTAATTTCTGCATGACAGCTAGGGCAAATCATGTGAGTGGGGTGTGGGCCTACAGGCACCACTGTTGTTACTATTTGTGGACCAGCAGCTGCAAAGTGTTATGTGAATGAATAACAATAGATCCCATAATAATGGCTAAAAAAGTGTAAGACCCTTATAAATTAACATAACCTGTTCTAAAAAGTTTTTTAGAACATTTTAGTTATTGTTTTGAAACATTTAAATAATCAGTATACTAATATTATTCATCAATGCTGTAAAGTACCAAATAGAACTGTAAAATAGTACATCCTTCTGTACCAGGTGTCATAAAAGAATACTGTGATAACGGGATTTACATATGGTGGTAAATCCATCCGAAACAGTGCATTTCAAATGCAACACCACACCTGACCATCATAGATATTATGGGCTTTCTTAAAAAGTCCCCTTTATTGGGCAGGCCAGGTCCAACAGTCAACTTTCTACTGCTGATAAAATAATATCATTAAACATAACTATAATAATTATATGATTACACACATATCAGCTATTGTTTGTTTTTGATAACCTCCCTACATGAGCTACAGTGCATGTTTGAAAAAACAAGAGGTTAAGTAATTGATGAAGCCATAAAGAGCTTGTCGTACAACAGGAACCAGAAAATTCCAATAAAATAGACGAATATTGAGCATGTGTGTTACATGCTCAAGAGCAACAGTAAAATATTGGATAAATATGAAATTATTTTATGTATATAAATTAATTATTTGTTTTTAATTTCTTTTTTATTCTTCCTTGCAACCTGCACAGTGTCCCTTATGACAGTTAAATTTGTGACTGTTGAGCTGTCATCGTCTACTAGTTGCTGATGTTACTGTTAAAACACAGCATAGCCTTTGTTGACACCATCACTGCTTTTTCCATATCCCCACAAATTAGATTGAGTTTGTGCCTGTTTGTTAGAGTATTCATTTTAGTTTTAATGTTAAACTTAAATTTTTTTTATAATTGGCACTTAGATTTCTGAAATTAGTGTCAAGAAATATATTCAAACCTTGTGTAGGAACTCAGAATGTCTTCTTACCTACAACAGTAGTTTTAATTTGTAAATTAACATAGATATTTTAGTCAGTATATTAGTATATTAAAATTATATTTGTATTAAAAAAGATTAGATTTGACTGATATTCTAATTTGTATACTCAAGCTAAGCTAGTAAAATTGATAACATCTCACAATGCATATGCAAATTTGTCACACTAAACACACAAGGTGTAATATGATCTTGAACTCAAGGTTTTCTTGCAATGCAAGCAACAGGGAATTTGCTTTTTTGAATTCTTAAATAATCAATCATTCAATGATGTAAAAAAACTAATGAACTAACAACACTTTATGTAGATGTGTCTAAAAAATGATTTATTCTACTTATATTTCACAACATGTTTCACAACAACAACAATTTTAAGAAATATATGTAAATGTACACTTTACTACTTTCTCAAAGTAGTATCTACTATATAGTAAATGTTACTATAGTGCTCATGGTCTGTTTTTTTTTGTTATTACAGTGAAAAAGTTTCAATAATGTTGACTATATACTGAATCTACTTTTAATGTTGGTTGTATAGTTGTATATAGAGGGGGAGCCGGGTGGGCTGTGCCTACCCCAGAATGGTCTAGGGCCCACTCCGGAATGTTAGGCTACCAACTAAAAAAATCATAAGCGTGACTGTGTGTTGTCACATCAATCAATGTCAGTGGCCAGGCCCCTTTAGAAAATTAACCCTAGTTACTCCAATGGCAGCTGGCTGCTTGATACAACAAAATGTAGAACAACTATGTGCATTTATTAAAAAAATTTTAACAGACTTTAGTTTTTAATAAGTATTTTAACTATTATATTTAAACTTTACATTTTAGTTTTTATTAGAAAAAAATACTTACTAGGTGGATATTGCGGGGTGTAAGGGCTCGAAGGACCAACACCGCCGACGGCTTGGGAGTAGCTAGGAGGGGCTGCTGGTGGTGGTTGTAAAGTGTGCCCATTGCCCCAGCCGTATGGAGGTGGATTGCCGCTCTTTTCCATTTTAATATCTAAAAAACAGAAGAGCTATGTAAACAATAATGTATACATTTACTATGTACTCAAATCCCCATATGATGCAATACAATCTTGATGCTATTTTTAGACATGATTCCACCAACCTAAATATCGAAGCTAAATGGATGATCTCTCTCTCTCTCTCACTGATTAGGAAATATGAGCAAGCAATATTTTTGTGCAAAAAACCTTTTTGTCAATAAATTGGTTCAAAAAGATTTTGGAAATGAGCGCTTTCGGAATCAAATTAAGAAAAAATTCTGTTACTCGCTCAACAAGTGAGGAAATAGGACAAAAATATTTATCCTTCATTTTTTTTTTTTTTACATCAGGCTAGCATTGCGAACTAAGCAATTAATTAAATCAGTTCAATTGATAATTGATTAGGCATATTTTATTTAGACTTAAATTAAACTACATATATGAAATTAAGTGTAATGAATACATAAAAGTATTTTCCTACCAACTAAAGAAGGTGTCATGTTAAACGAAACGAAACTGCTATGGAATACTGCAAGTATTCCATAGCAGTTTCGTTTGCCTTGTAAAATTATTACTTTCTATTAGAACTCTAATGAACATTTAGCTATATTTAAATAGTCAGTCTATTATTTTGTTATAAACTCATAATTTTCTGAATACCGAAATCGAAATTATCAAATACACGGCAAGTAAGACAGTTTGGATATCAAATCTTGTTTTATAGTTACGATATTCGGTAAAATAAATTAATTTAAAAATTAGTTTTATATTTTAACATTAACAGATCAATCTACAGAAATCTGTCACAATTTCTAATTAATATTAATTTTGAAGCGCGACATTTTCAGTTATAATTTGACTATGAGATATTGACAGATTTTTATAGGTTGATCTGTTGTTAAAAATCTTTTTGTGTATGGTAAGCAATATTTCCACCTACTCAAATCGGCCAATATTGCGATGCGATAAATTCGATTGCGAAGTTTGTGTTGGTTGATCTTTTTGCTGTGTGTTCATGTGCACTATTACAGATCTACTTGTAAAAATCTGCCACATATGATATAAAAAATCTTAATTCTGATCACTGAAGTTAATTAATTCTGATTATTATTATTACTATTAAATAAGTTCATAACCAACACTCATTTTGGTAAAATAAAACAGTTAAACAAATCACTATTGTTTTAACAGGTAAAAATGCTATTGTACGGTAGCAACAGATAAACCTACCTGATTCTGTTACATTTTTACAATAAATTTTGAATTCAATTGGTCGGACTTATAGATTAATATTAATGGCAAAGGTTTAACAGGTCTGGATAGGTTGATCTGTTGCTGTGTGTACATTTCACAAAATAAACACACTAAATTATTTAGCTTACTGTTTGGTTATTTTAGCAAAAAACGAATCTAATTTTGGTCAACGGCGTTCTTTGCTTTTTTATACAAAACTTTTGCTATTCTCAGTATACGTTCGGTAATCTCCTAGATATAAAACAGATTTAATATAAAATTTGTGCATGTTGTTCTCAATATTTATACCGATATATAAAAGTTAGGCACATTACTAGTGGCAGACAGTATTAAATTTCTACTTATATGTGGTAAACTAATTAATCTTTTGATCGTTTTTCTAACTTAGTACAATTTAACTACATTTGTTATACATCACTATTGTTATACAAAACATGTCAATTGCTGTTAAGTCTGTCACTGCCATAAATAAACTTTGACAAGCACGCACACGAACGAAGGAAAGGAATTGAGTTCAGATCATTTTGAGTGGAATAAAATCTCATGGAATTATCCATTATACATGGGATTACCTTGAAAATCTGAAAACGAACGTAAGTAACTGGTTTAATATCTGAGTAATTGATGGCGATGACCTCGAAGCTTGATGATTCATTTTTGTAATGTTTTCCTGTGTTATTAAAGCAAGATGTCTTCACCACGCCCTAAATCTCCTCGTACTCCAGTTTTACCTAAAAAGGAGGACAAAGAAGAATCAATTTGGGATAAACTTGGCACTATTGGCCGTAAGAAACGCATTAAGGAAGGTAAGAATATTTCATTTTACTTGATTGTGAAACATTTGTTACGGTTAGTGTGTGGGTTGAAATTACCTCATAAGTGACCTAGAAAACGTGTGCTTCATATTTAATGTTTGTATAGGATAGTATGATAGTGGTATATCTTTTTTTTATGTTTAGTACAAGAAGTCCAGGCTGAAGGTAAATATGCTATTGATTCGCCTGGCAGTCCTACTGCTCCAGAAATACCTCCTGAAGAATACAGTTTACGTAAGTTTATTTTTCTAAAGACTTCCCAATATAATTGAATTAGATTCTTAATATTCATTGATTGTATAATTTTTTAAAGTCGATAATGAAGAAAGGGCTATCATAGAACCTAGATCCTTAGAAGATCCAAGGGTCAAAGAACTGATACAGGTGCTCATTGACTGGATTAATGATGAGCTTGCTATGCAGAGAATTATTGTTAAGGATATAAGTGAAGACCTTTATGATGGGCAAGTTCTACAGAAACTTTTGGAAAAATTAACTGAGACTAAACTCGATGTGCCAGAGGTAACTCAATCAGAGGAAGGGCAGCGTCAGAAGCTAGCAGTTGTTCTAAGGGCTGTTAATAGAGTAAGTCTCCACAGGACTGATTTTGAATCCAGTTATGCAAACAGACATTAGATTTATATGTACTTATTTTTTTTAGGTTCTCTATGGTACAACTAAACCTGTTCAAAAATGGAGTGTTGATTCTGTTCACTCCAAAAATGTTGTATCTATACTGCACTTGTTGGTAGCATTAGCGCGCCATTTCCGAGCCCCTATCAGACTTCCAGAAAATGTTAGTGTAAATGTTGTAGTGGTGAAGAAAGATGCTTCAAATCAGCTTTCACACAGGTATGATTATTTGACCTTGCATAATTAAACTACATATATGTTTTATGTTATTGTATGCAGTAAACATAGTTTAAATATTTTTAGAACTTATTTGGAAGATATAACAACAACATATGACGATCTTGGCATGAAATGTGAAAGAGATGCATTTGATGCTCTTTTTGATCATGCACCTGATAAACTTCAAGTTGTCAAGAAGGTAAATCTGTACTTGATATAGATATTTGAATTAATAAATGTGGTGGCACTGTCATCATAAATTGTATAAATTAATTGTGGTTGTATTTTATTTCAGTCACTCATAACTTTTGTCAACAAACATCTTAGTAAGGTAAACCTTGAAGTAATGGATTTGGACACCCAGTTTCATGATGGTGTGTTCCTTTGCCTTTTGATGGGACTTCTAGATGGATTCTTTGTGCCTCTTTATGATTTTCACCTAACACCGCAAGATTTTGACCAGAAAGTGCACAATGTCTCATTTGCATTTGAGCTGATGCAAGATGTAGGTCTAGCGAAGCCTAAAGCTCGTCCTGAAGGTAATATTACTGATTTTCACTAACGTGAGTTTAAATTAAAATTAGTTTAATTTAAATTAACTTTCGTGTTCTTTTCAGATATCGTGAATCTTGACCTGAAGTCTACACTAAGAGTGCTCTATAATTTATTCACTAAATATAAAGACATGGCCTAAACTGTTTAAAATAATAATAATCATTCAATGTATTAACACAAATAAATAAAATTTAAAGTAGATAATAACCTATACTTATCTCGTAAATACCTATGTTGTGCCTTATTTTAAGTATTTAAATAAATTAAACATTACTAACACAGATTCTGTTTTTTTCTTTGATCTTACATTAAAGATAGCTCTGCTTAGCTGGCTGTGTGCAGTTTTGATATCACGCGCATAGGAACCATATTAATACGGTCTTAATTTAAATCAATAATAATTTGATTTTTTATGAAAATGTTTACAATGTGCATTACATAAATTTAAATTGAGCCCACCTTGTGTGGGCGAAGTTTATTATTTTTTTATATATTCTTCCATAAATTCTACTGTCTAGAAACGAGTGACTTTCTCGTTTTTTATACAGTGTCTCGGAGTTTGTTAGTGGAAAATAATGAAAAGTGCTTCTTGTAAACAGAGTAGTTTATTTACTAAAATACGTGAAATTACAAATTGAATATAACCAACACATACTATGAAAATACATAAATTCGCTGAAAGTTTCTTTATAGTGTTATGCAACTAAATAAATTAAATAACTCTATCGATTTAAAATATAACTCCAAAGATGTTATCTTTAGCATCATATCACCAATTATGATGACAGGTCGTTTTATAAATTATATGATTTAAAAATTATATAAGTACAAAACATTTCGTAAATATTTTTGTTTGTTAAAAATTAAAACATTAAGTAGCTATGTTATGCCAACATAAATGTAATTTGCTATTGCACATGTGTTAAGTCTTAAACAGTAATGCTTCATTTAACATAACAAAAATAAAATTGAAAGTTATATTTTACAACGTGCATTCAGCTACCAAAATAAAAACACTATACAATAAAACAATAATTATAATTCTTGGCGTAAATTAAATTGTATATAAATACAAAAACAAAGACAATTTCATGCTGCTTTATTAAAAGATGTATAAAAGTATAAGTAAAGATACTAATTTATTTTTGCCTTCGTTGATTAACTGCTGAATTACAAAAGCTGCCCAAATACAATTATTATACAAAACAATTTTCTTCTATATTATGGTTATAAAGGATATAACTGCCCACTTCTTACGATGTATAAAAGTATGACTTATTTTATACTTTTTACTAAAACTAACATTCAGATTAACATTATATTATATAAAAAACATTTAGAATTTATTAATGGAGCTATTAAATTTTTATTGCTTTAAAATAATGTCATAAAATTTTTATTTTAAGCTACATCTTTATCTGTACGAACAGCCGAGACGAATTTAGTTAGCAATAATGCAATAAATAAAATTGTCCACATAAAATCTGTACTGCTAAGCTACAATGTCCTTTTAATAAAATAGACACTATTTTATCATTATTTGATCATGTTTTATATCCTCTGAGGCTTATTCAATTCATTATCACAGGATATCGTTAGTTGGTGGTAAATAGTAATAATAATTGCTTTATTAATATTCCAACTCTCGATGTCTACATGGAAACACATATTTATTCATTGACTGATGCGACCTGAGTATTCCATTTGTTAATACACGCAGCTAATCTAATTGCTAATAAAATCATCAAATAATAAGTACAAAAATTATATTGTCATTAAAATACAAATTATAGTCGTTTGAATTTATGACATTTAAAATTCATTTAGGCTTTTCAAAAGCAATAAGCAAATACTTAATAACTCTTTAAAATATGACTCCGCCTAGCTGCCCCTTTTGAAAACTTACAATAGAAAAAGAAGATAAGGAAAACCTACATTTGAATAAATTAGAAATATATAGAATGGAATGTTCAAACTTGACAAAAACTAAGATTATTTTTAACCCGCGAAAAAATATTTGTTATATAACACATACACTTAAAATAGTAAATAACAGTAATTTGAAGGCGTTGTGTAAATGTTTTAGTTATTATCTGAACAAACAAATGGATACATCTTTGAATCATTTACACAGTGGAAGTAAAGTCAACTCAGTGTGCTCCAGTTTGAGATCAAAATGATCAGTTTGGCATTTTATCTATTTTAAATGGTTTTACCATTATTACTTGTTTTGGTACTTAACATACAGATAAAACCAATTGCTATCGATCTTTCTATCATCTAATGTACGAAATATTAACGCTACCTGTATATTTCAACTACAACCATATAAAATTATCTCTACCGTGCATCGATGTAGTTCTTGGCATCAGGAGTTACTAGGTTTTCATATTGAACACTACTTATTTACTGTAATGAAGCGTGTTTGGATTATTGCGTTGCGATCTAAATTAATTCTATTGATCATAGACAAATCACTAGCCTAACTACATAGAAAATTGAGATACACATTATATTTTTCCATTGAGGATTGCAATTACTGATAGTAAATTGACATCATAAATTCCCTGGAGACTGCAAGCTCGCCAGCCATCCGCATGCCATGACTTTATCTTCATTAATTTATTATTTCTCACTCTGCTATTCCTAAATAAAGATATTGTAATACTATTTATTGACATTATATGTCTGTTATATGTCTGTCTGTCGAAAAAAACTGGATAGGAGTAACAATTAAAATTTGGGCTTGAAGGAACATTTACAATTTATTATAATTAAGTGGAGGAGACAAATGTTAAAATTATCTCTTTTTTGTTAATAAGAATTAAATGAGACGTAACTAAAAAAATATTAGACTAAGCCTTTACTTACGCGGAAGCTTGTCATATATCATAATTTAGCTTTGACTCTGGAGACGATTGGAAACACTGTAAAGTCAATAAAACGTATCGTTTTTTATTTCAAGCGGTTATTATAAAATGTCAAATTAGAATCAACGGCTATGAAATTAGGAAAGCTTTTAAATAGTTCAAAAAGCCAGTGTCAAAGTTTTCTTATCAATAAATTATTACTGTAAAGATAATTTTCTCTACAAGTTTAGGAATAACCGAGTTTTAACGTTTTCAGTATGTAAAAATGTACTTAAGCGCTTTCACAATCATTGTGTTACAGACATTTCTAAAAATATTCGACTTCATATAATTACATAGATTTCATTTTAATTTTCATAATGAAGTAAGTTGACAAAATATAGTCAGCAATTAATTAACATGAAACAAACTTCAGAAAGCATTTTTTACAACATAACCTCGCGATACAAACTCAATAATTAATTAAGCTAAATCAATATATTATAATACATTTAATAACAACCGCTTCTCAAAGCGTGCTCTATTTGACAATACAAAATAATACTAAACAATTGGATGATTAATTACTCAAGACTAATTAACCATCGAAACAAACAGTCAAGAACCAGGCTTGGTTGATAAAGAATATTCTAAATCAGTATTTGATAAGAAAATATAGTGGTTGAAGTAAGTACAGTAATACACCGCTTTACGCGACCCAATGACATATAGTCATTCTCTATGGTCGCGGTAATCTCCGCTTTCTTTGAACATTTTGTTTGAAGAATTGGGAATTCCCCGTCCTTCGGGTTTTTCTATGGGTATTCCCTCGTTCGTTTCATGTGATCATTGAAGATACATAGATAATATAACACTACGTCAAAAACGTCACCTGTAAAAAAACAAGCGTAAAAGCGTAACTTTGGAATTAAAGATGATCTTGTTATAAGAATGGAAAATTGAGGCAAAGCAACAATTGTTGGGAGAGATTTTTGAAAAATCGGGAAAAAACTCAAGTCTTAAGCGAAACACACTTATAAGTTAAATAAACCTTTCTAGTTCGAGATCTTCTATCTTAGAAATAATGGAAAAGTTACTATCAGTCTAGATCAAAGTTTTGAATAAGAACACACCACTAAGTCACACACCCCATATGCACAAAAGCAAAATCTCTGTACGAGATGCTGAAAATCAATAAAAAAAGCAATCAGACATTTCTGCCAGCAGAGGCTGGTTACAGAGGCTAGATGGTTAGCGAGGCGACCAGCGCGGACATTCAAGCTACAGCTGAGTTACCTGACAAGTTTCAAGAGTTCGTTAGACGATAAAAAATTCTTGCTTGTCTCGTCTTCAATGGTGATGAGACCGGACTTCACGGGAAAAAATGCCATCTCGAACATTCATTTCTAAAGAAGAACGTGGAGCCAGTGTTTTTAAAGGCGCTAAAGATCGACTTACACTGCTGTGGCATTACCACCCGGTAATGCCACTGGTGATCTCAAACCATTCAGAAATACCTTGTACAATGCGAGGCACAGACAAGACAGGTCTACTAGTTGTGTGGCGATCAACTGAAAGGCGTGGGTCACACGGGAAAATTTACAGTAGGTATTCTAACAGCTTTTGTCCATCAGTCAAATCATACTATGACAGAAATAGGTGTGAATCTGAAGTTATATTACTTTTAGATAATGCCCTAGGACATCGAACCTCATTTGATACGCCTAGAGACTTAAAAGTGTATGTGAAGTTCCTTCCACCAAACACTACGTCAATATTACAACCCCAGGAGCAATAGTAATCTTCAAAGCTTATTACCATCGCTGCACTTTTAGCCAACTAATTTATGAAACTGACGCACAAGGAAGATATAGATAAAAGATAGTCTATGCGAGAGTGATGGAAGTCATACGACATTATGAAGACTATTCACAACATAGAAGAGGCTTGGAAGGAAGTTATGGCATAATCTTTGGCTAGATGAAGTGGAAGCACCTAGAAGAATTGTTCAGATGCAGATACATTGCTGCAATGAATTTAAAGATGCCGTAGTAGAAGATCTCGTAGAACTTGTGGCAACGCACAACCATCTTCTTAACAATGAAGATCTGATCGAGTTACAGAATAGTCCTATCTAAGATGAGGAAGAATAAGTAGAAAATAAAGTTTTATCTTCAGGGGGAATACATAATGCTCTTTCAAATATTAACTCAAGTTTGGACATATAGCAGAGTAGGTATAGACAATAATGACGACTGTGTCTTGACCGAGTATCAAACAATAAAAAACAGTGTTGGGTGTTGTGTATGTGTTTAACAAGAACGTAAAACAGTACCCAAAAGACAATAGATTTCCATGAAAAATAATTAATAGTATGTATTGCATAAAGTGTTCATAGACTTATCGTGAATGATTAAAACTATTCGTATTTTTTGTATTAAATTTTGACTATGTTTAATCATAAACCTCGATATACGCAAAATTAACGCGATTTTTTCCGGAACGTATCTCTCGCATAAAGCGGGATATTACTGTAAAGTTCGTTTGGAAGTGTGATGTGAATACCCACAAGTATTCGCTACGAAGACTTGCGTGGCGTGGGGGGCAAGTCTAGAGAGGCGGAGGACTCCCTGCGCAGGATCAGCTTCAGTTTGTCGTCCTCTTCGAGATCCTCCTCAACAGAAATGGCGCGACTGAGTTCGGTGTGACCCAGCGCACGCGCCCTCCAAGCTTCTAGCCTCATGACCTATGTCAGGATTTGGGATTAATCACTGTATGATTTTTGGCACCTTAGTATAATCTTACAGAATATTGAGACTTCTGGCAAATTTAAATATTAGCGACTCAATAATCAATTTTATTATTTCACATGATAGTAAGGCTGTCAAAAGCGAAGACTAATAAGTTTTTATGGTGTTAGTTAAAGCTAATAAATTTGACAACTTAAGATTAACTTAAGCTGTATTTATTTATATTAACACAATAATAAAGAGAGATATCAGAAAAAAATAGATAATTAGAATAAAAGAGCGAAATATAGAAAACACTCAATAGTCTTTAAGTTATTTGCATGCTAAGTCATAAAAGATTTAACTAAAACATTTAAAACCTACGCGTTACAACGTCTATTGATATACTAACACTATGTTTTTTTAAAAGAACCTTGTAAATGTATGTATTGTTAACTAATATAAACATTGTTCCGATAATGTGGAGAACGCGACATATTTTTATAGGCATTCTTCTCTTAACCAAGACTAAACTTCAGTTCATTTCTTGTAGAATACTTCAGCTGATATGAGGCTTTTCTACAAATTTGGTGTGATATACCAAGACGTTATACCACGTTCTGTATGATCGTTGATGTAGGCAAATGAATGACTGCAAATCAATAAAACATGCTCATGCTATGTAATAAAACATATACAGGTAACGGAACGTGTATTCCCATAACGATTGAATATCAATATTGACCTATTGATTTGATAGTAATTAACGTTTTCTTGTTCTAAGACCTTGTGGGCAAAACAATTCGAGTGATAGTAACCATTACCGCAGCCTATACACGCTCGTAATATCACAAGGAAATCACTTGTCAACTTTGTGACTTGAAGATATTATGTCACATTACCCAGTAGTTTCACTGCCGCTGTCACCCTTCAAACAGGAATTGCTATTTGTCGGTGCAGTAGTACAAATAAGTGAATATTTTAAAACAAATTTATTACAACACCAACTAAAAATATTGCCGAAATGATGCAATGCGAAAACAAAAACGAGCATTATGATATAACGTGCAGCGTGCAGTCAAAAAAATTATTGCCAATTAGCGTTCTATTAAAAGTAATTGGCATTAATTTTGTTTCAAACATAGCCTACCTACGTATGATGTGTAGGCAATTTATCCTATAGAATAACGAATAAATACCTAAACAAACAATTCTCGTTTCTAACTACAACATATATTTACACCATTATGTATTAGCCTGTTTATTGGCCACGCTTAGGATGATGTCAACCATAAATCCCGCGTTTGAACTACATCAACAATATTTCAAGTGACTCATAAATAAGTATTGGTCATAAAGAATTTACATTAATCGGTCGACAGAAGTAACCAGGCTCAAACATATTGAAACAATTGGAGATAGAAAAGCAAACGCTGCGGTATTGTTGACCAACCCTTAACACATTCACAACGGTCTAACACAAATGACAACCTGCTGATCGATGTATTCACTTGGTCTGTACTGAAAAACATTCTCAATTATTGTCGTTAGGTATATTTGTCAAGTGAATGCATCGATCAGTTGTGATGGCGCGTTTCACTTACTCGAGCCATTTCCAGGGCTCAGTGTCCGGTGTGGTGATTGGCGTCGGAAACTGTGCATTGCGAAACAGAGATCGTATCAGACACAACTAGTAAGCGCATTGTACGTTACTTATTTAAATAGACTTGTTTTTAAAGTGACTGAAGAAAATAATTGCACAGTAACTATATAGAGCGGTAGACTCCTACAGCATAACAGTTGTGATTGGCACGCGTGTGTTATTCAGTAATGCTGATTTAAAGTATTCAATAGATTATTTTTTTATTGTATCCTTCACGGGGCATATACGAACGAGATGACTGTATTGTACATTTTTTTTCTCTTTTTCTTCTTTTCTGTAGTTTATATTATTGTATAATTTCCAGAATTAAAATAATTGAATATCATTAATTAATAGTTATTAATTAATTACCCAGTAATTTACTGCCCCTCTTATCCTTCAAACCGGATATACAATCCCTCTTATACAATAATATAAAATTAACAGAAAATAAGAAAAAGAGAAAAAAATATTTGACATAATATATTTTAAGTCACAAGGTTGGTAACGTGCTAGTGATATCTTTGTGATGACGCGAGTGCTCTGGCAATGTGGTCTCGTTTACCATCTAGCAGACCTATACTTGTACTTCATAATATAAAAAAATGACATCATGTCTGAAGGACGTGCTTGGATTACACACAGAGAAAGCGTCACCGTTGCCTATAGAGGCTTGTAATATTACAAGGATATCATTAGTCATCATGTTATGTCACATCTACTCAGTATTTTCACTGCACCTCCACCCTTCGAGCCAGAACAAAGCAAGGCGAACAATGCTATTTAGCTTTAGAAATTTGTGAGACTGAGGTACCAATGTATACAACTTTTTTTAAGAGGTCTGTCTATCTATTTAAACTGTGTGAAAGATTTAAACAGAAAAGATTTAAGCGTATAATGTTAATTTTTGTTATAATTCGACAGATGGTAAACAGAAAAGTGTGGTATGGTGTTTAACAGCCTATGATCCGATGTCTCTCTTTCACGCAGTTACTTAGGGAGTCAAATTGTAACATCTCTTTGTATATGCTCCGTGATTCCGTGTTTGTACTAATACTTACGACATTAGGTAAAATAAGTAATTTTTGTACTATATAATTATTTTCTGTAATCATGCCGTTACCTTCATTACCGGGGAATGTCTGTTTTAAAAGACACGTCATTAGTCAAGGCTATCTATGTAATACAAAAATGAAATGAAATACCTACATACATTTATTAAAGTTCCACAATCAAGAAGAGTTACTACGCAATAAAATATAAATATAGAGTTAATCAAGTTGCATATAGAACAGTATCACCAATAATTTGCAAAAGCGTAACAACCTATTTCGAAAAGTTCATATTTGCTCACGTCACGAACTGACGTCTATCAATCAATATAATACAATAGAAATAATTCATGGAGACTAAATAAATAAACATACAAATCTTATATAGTTGCACCCTGACATTTGTTAGTGAAAAAAGTTTATCGACTTTTATATATACATGTCAGTGGACCCGACGAATAAAGCGTATGCTCTTACAATGGCCGTAAAGCGTCTCGGCCGCAGCTGTCACACGCGTGATGATGATATCGCAACCTCGGACGCAGTGGCGAGTGCGGGTCAAAACAAAACTTATGTACAACATGAGTGAGTAAGCACCTTTGTTATTTCCTCATGGTATGTTAGTGAAGCGAAGCCGTACAATGTAGTCATGTTATATAAATATATTCTTTTGACATTAATCAATTTGTGCATGTACAAAAATCTATTTGTGAAAAAATAATATAATATTTCACACAATGTCTTTGTCTCTTAAACTGGTTTATATGAAGGCCCCGCAATAAGTTTATAATTGGTAAAATTTACGACTAAATTTACGAAAACAAAGTTAAGAGTTGACAAAATTTTGTATTACGGGCCTTTCAAATATACTGTTTCCTAAATTAGCGTTCGCATGTATAACGATTCTCAATTAAAGTTATAATTATTTACCTACTACTCTATTCATTAGTATTTTGTTGTTTAAATGAATAATTAGCTATAAAGTAATGTTTAACAGCTTCTATCATTCCTGAAGTGGACAGACTGTTTGACTGCAAGACTGACAACAATAAAGTTATTTATATTGTAATTTGCAATTACAATATAAATAAGATGTCATCTATTTTTTATTGTTTGGTATGAATTGTGTAGAAAAAAAGATATGCTTCCCAGAGTTTTGTGTATCTACATATTATTAACGCAATGGACAATGTATCAATCTGATCACATTGCACTAGTACTGAGGCAAATCTATCTATATCCTTCTCTTTAGTCTGTATAAAAAAATGATAAAAAAAGGAAATATATTAGAAAATCAAATTTAGACTAAGAAATCTTATATTTATACTATAATAATCAATAATATTCTTAAAGGTCTGCTACAAAAGTTGTAAGTGTACATAATGAATCCGTGAGTAAAATAGAGCAGTAGTAGTAAGTAATTATGAGAATTGTCATTATCATTGGGCATAAGAGTCAATCATTGGTTCTTATGTATAATGAGTAATTTTTGAGGAAGTCTGTAATACTTAATTCAACAATTGTTCGTCAGTGTAAGTGTTGTCTGTGTGACAAGCGTTTATAATAAATACCTCAGCCTTCAGTTCCGCGACCTGTTCCTGCAGCTCGCGAACTCTGTCAGAGTCGTCCATGTTGTTTCTGAGTTCACCCTCCGTGGCCATCACTTCATTCTAAAATATTCACATATTATAATATCTTGCATCTCATTACTTATTTATGTAAAAATCTATAGTTTTTTATAGTTACTTAAAATCCACTTTTTATCAGGTTTTTCATGCTCATCAGGATACATTTTATATTTATGTAACTCACATAATTAGTTAGTGGAAATGAAAACATATTACAGTAAAATAGTATACATTAATAATATTTAATAAATTCACACGACATCCCATAGACATAAGTAGCTTAATTCACCCGTGTTGCGGATGTCAAACAACTACACTGTTTGGGATGCGTGTATGTATATCCATCCGAAACAGCGTAGCTCATATAGTGTAGTGGCGCCATCTTTCGGTTCTGGTACCTTGGTCGTCTCATGCGACACTTACTCCTTTACCTGTCATGTTCATGTACAAATAAGGGCCAATCAAAATTAGTTTTTAGGCTTATCTGGTGCTAACAGACTAGTTTTAAATCAGACCGCTCAATTAATCTTATGACTTTTTTTGGTTATCAGGGTCATTAGTCATTTGAGTTGTAATTTTATTTATAATACCATATGTCTTGCTTTAGACACCTGGGGCCACATTACATAAGATTTTTGACTTTGTTAAATTTATTGCCTCAAGTCCTAAATCATATAAATGTACAATCATGAATAACTATAGCACATACAGTTTTATATAATTGTCCAACTTACTTTTAATTTATATTCCGACACTTCTGTTTCAAGCTCCGCTATTCTTTGTGCGTCCTCCATGTTTCTAATATTAGCCTGCATGGAATCATACTTTGCCTAAAAAAAAAATAAGCATGTACATGGAATTATTTTATTTAAAAACTAGATATTAAAAGAATCTATTCAATTTACGTATTGCGCATTTGAAGTTTGCTTACATGAGATTGAAAACATGAAGAGTATTAACGAATTCATACTAATTGGTGGTTAATACTTTTAAACACATTTTAAAATGAAATCGGGCATGCACGAGCATATGGCTAAAACCTTATTAAAGAACATAGGCTATTATTGATTCAGAAAAAGTTCAATTAACGCCATATGAAGTTAAGTTTAAATGCACGATAAATACAAATGTTAAAATTCAGACACTGAACAAACACAATGATCATCATGTTAAAATTTGACCTGGGTGAGGATCCAACCCACGAACCTGGACGCACAAGACAGGGTCACAACCATCTGCGTGATCAGGGCCGTCATTATAGACGTTACTTTATAAGTTCTGATGCGTACCTTGCTTTCAAGGTCAGTGTACTTGTGCTGGAACTCTCGCTGGCGGGACTGTAGCGCGCGCTCGCGCTGCAGCGCGGCATCGAGATTCTCGCGCAGCTGCCGCGCCTCTTCGTCCTGTCGCCGCAGCTGGTTCGTCGACACTTGCACCTGAGTTTCCAGCTCCATCACCTAGTAGTAGTCGTAGTAATGTCCATTGATTATTACGTTAACTTGGCTGATGTTTGGTGCTGGAGTAACGAGTCATTTACCAAACCAAATGGTTTACTGGTTTTAACATGAGAAATCGATGCTATTGTACTGTATTCCCTTAAATATAGGTTTATTAGAATTGCAGTGACACAGAATTAATACATATACCTTCATATAAATATTTGTTCTGGGTGGGGATCGAACCACGACCTTTGCGCACAGGACAGGATCACTGCCATCCGGGGCATCGGGTCCGTCTAAACAACTCTTCGCACGTAAACAACTCTGGATTCATAAATATCTCGTAAGACGCTACTTCACTGATATTTGTCATTTTAATCGAAATGTATTTATAGGAATCTAATGATGTCAATAACGAGTCAAAAGAGAAAAAAATATTTTTATTCGACCGAAATATATAAAGCTGGTCTATACAATGATAATTGTTTGCTAAACATGTTGCCATACATAGTCGAATTGTTCTAATTCATCAACAGATATGTTCAACAGAACAAAGGTCATTAATTGGTGAAATAGCCTGACATTAAATATGATTCAGACAGGAGTCATTTGACAGCTGTAAAAACATAACACGCCGCAGTAGTTGCATGTGCACATACCTTTAGTCTCAACTCTTTAAGTTCAGTGAGGGCCTCAACCTCCCGGATTTTTGTGGTCATCAGTTCCTCGTCAAGCTTCTGCATATCCGCGGAGCGCCCCTCCCACGCGCGCAGCAGTTTCTTGGGTGTCGCCATGATGTCAGACACAACGTTCGACTGCACCGGTGGGGCGGGCGCCTCTTGTCTATGTTCCTAAGATTGGGTAATATGTATTAATGACTTTTCGAAGACCTTTTTTAAGATAAGCGTAATGCTACTAGTGTCACGTTAGTTTCAATGCCAGCGGAGTAATAGGCATGTAAGTCCTACCTGGAGATGCCTTTGCCAAGCTTCTGATATTTCTTTGACGCGTTCGCGCAGCTCTTTGAGAGAGAGATTAGCCTCGGCCTCGCGAAGTTTAACAGCGATGAGCTCGTCCTGTAAAAAGGCAAATAAATAAGTACTTCAAGAAAACAAACAAGTTACATAAAGACCGTGAGGTACCGGCAGAATATAAATGTACCTTCTATTGCACCAAGTGTCGTAAGTGGCGACTAAGGTACCGGAACCCACAGATGGCGGTTTATCAATCCGAAACAGTGCAGCTCAAATGAACAGGGCGGAGATGAAGAGCAGCATCTCCGTCGTAATAACAGCGCTCTGCGATTTCAAACACGCTTGCCCAGTGCGGCAATTATGGGCAAAAAACCTAATTTCTTGGAGAGTCTTATGTCCAGCAGTTGACATCCAATGGCCGGTTTGATGATGACATAAAGACCACTTCTATGTATGCTTCAAATGCAAAATCAAGCTGATGTCTGTTACCATCGCAAACATGTAGGATTTTAATTTAATTTATTTTATTTCATTACCATAGAGTAGATTAATATTAGGATTGAATTTGTGACCCAGCTGGACTTGACTCTTGACGATTTAGGCTTAGGGAGTAGACATGTCACAGAGTACTTCAAAGTGTTGAACAGTATTAGTTAAGTCGAAGAGTCGGGATGTCAGGGTAAGGTTGTAGAGACATATTTTTAAGTATTCACCTTTATTATGAAGTTTACTGACTTACGAGACGTTCAAGAGCATAGTCTATTGTATTCTTAAAGGCTTTGCGTCTGTGATTCCTCTGGTGATTCAGTTCCACGAGGCAAGCTGTTCACTTACCAGCTTAATGTAAAATAATTGGTGATTGGCTGTGTTACAGGCCTTGTGTTTTACGTGAATACGTTAATAAGAATATTTATTTTGTTTTAACACTATAATATTTATTGTTTTGTAATTAATCAATAGATTTGGAATTTTGCCCGTAATTGCCGTGGTTGCGCAAGCTTGTTGGCAATTGGCTAGCGTAGCTTTCGCGACGGGGAAACTGCTGCTCTGCTACTCTGCTGGTACCTCACGGCAAACCCCCTTTGTTGAGAAAGCATATGTCCAGCAGAGGACGTTTTATGGCTACTATAATAATGATTATTGCGGGAAATACCTGCAAATGTGCAACGTTGTTGTCCACTCGCTGCCGCCTGAGACTCTTGTTCTCGCTCTCAAGCTCGGAGATGCGAGCGGTGAGTTCCCGCTCAGCTGCCTCCCGCTCGGCCGCGTGCAGTCTAGCGCGGACCAGCTCCCGTTGGAGGCATCGGGCCAGCTCCTCGCCTTTGGCGCTGTTACCCTCGATACCTTCCAGGGATGATTGCCTCGAATTGTTCTGTTGGGATTGAACACATACTTAAGGTTATAAACGACATGGTTATCGAGGAATGCTATAAAGTCCCGGGTAAAGTCACTATTCCACACGGACCAAGCCGCGGGCACTGCTAGATGATAAACTAATGGAATGGCATGGAAGTGTATTTCTTTATCCAATAGTCTTAAGAATAAAAGAAAATACTAATTATTTTCTTTCGGCGATGCTGGCGTGAATGGGACCACTATCACCATTAGTTATTGCAGGTTCCAGTTTGGTCGCTCGCATAACGAACCCCGATCCTTCAAAGTCATCTGTATTATATATATAAATTGAAATTATTCCATTTCCAAAATGCTTTTGTTGTTATTTTTCATTTTAATAAAGTTTAGTGATTAAATTAAGTGTACTTAAGTTTAAATTTATATCTTCGATATAACTTTTTGTTTACCACCACAATAAAATATTACATATCGTCTGAGAAGTTCTTTACTTTCACAGCTCAAACTCCCCCACTCACCCAGCCTCAGCCTGTTTTGGCTCACACATAACACATTCCACATAACTAAGTTAGCTGAGAATTGAGTCAGCTTTTGTTAAATCCTCTGAAACCATGGGAACGAACTGTTCAAAATAAATATCGCTTTGAGTAGAAAATTACCTCAGCAATAGTCATTTCTAAGGAGCGGATCTCGTCTTGCGCGACTGCCAGCCTTTGTTGTGCGTCAACGTTCGCTCTCCTAAGAGCTTGCACCTCTCTGGCGAGAGCGAAGGTCTCCTCCTCGCCCTCCGCACGGTCTACTTGGCCTCTAACCAGTCTTTCAGCTAGGGCCGAGCTCTCTTTTTCGAGTAGTTCCACTCTTTGCTTCAAGAGACGGTTCTCTTGTCGCAAACACTGCAAACAATCAAAATTGACATTTAATATTTCTGGATGGGAAAGTTTTTAACATCAGTGTCAGTTAATGCTTTCAAACGATATTTGTTTTTTTAAGTACTTTAAAATTGCTATGTTTGATTACAGCCAATATATTACCAACAACCGAATGTGTTTCCTTCAGTAAAAATTATAACTTACATTAACTACCGATCAAATAAGAAAGATAACTGTACATATAATTTTTAATGTTTAATGTCATAAAACTTTATAAATAACAACAAATTCAAAGTTTAGCGACAAGATGCTTCTAATGTATTAAATTAATAAATTATAATAATAAGTATTTTGTTTTCCTTTTCACAAATGTTACAATGATGTGATCATTTGTGAGACTGGTGTCTGAACTAAGCATGTGCTTGTGATGAATTCACACACAATTCATACATTGACTTGACTCCAAGATAAGTAGCTTTAAACACTTGTCTTATGGACATCAGGCAGACAACAGATGAATTACAATCATAATACTTTAATACAAATTTAGCACTCAGACACAGGACAAATATATATATTTATCCTGGAGTGGATCGAACGTATTACCGCATGCGCACAAGATAGAAACACTACTAATAGTCTAATAGTCAGACAATAATAAAAATACTTACTCTTAAAACGGCAATATCACCCTGTTCCTTAGTCTTTATAACGGTGTACTCTTTCTCGAGCTTTTTCATTTTCTTTGGGTTCACTTTGATCGAGTACGCTAAATTCATAAAAGCATCCTGATCGGCCTCGGCTTTGGCCGGCAATTCCTTTTGGATATACTGTAAAACAAACAAGAACAGTTACATATTTTTTAAATATAAAAAGTAAGAATAAATATTAAATTACATCGATTAGAGAAGGTTTACCTTTAGAATATTTTCCATATCTAGCGAAAGCAAGTCGTTTTTACCCAAGGTCAGCATTGCAAGAGCTACTTTGAACACAATCTCAATTCCTTCTGACAGAAAGACGTCCATGATGCGGCAAGCGAGAGGCAAGGAGAGAGTAGTAGTGAACAGAGTTAAGAACCAGCTGCTGGCGTATATTGATGTGCTGAAACTCTGGAACAATCATACCACGTTAATGAAATAAGTGAAAATTAAATCTACTTAGGAGAAGATAAATAAATGACCAATTTTGTGGATATAATGTTTTTTCAAACTATATTCGTTGTTATCATCATCAGCAGTCGTGGAATGTCCATTGCTGGGCATATTCCCAATGCTTTTCAAAGGAATAGGACTTAGGAATAGGACCCGTTCACATCTATATCTTGTTACATCTAACCTACACTGTTGATCTACCACCATCTGTCGGTTCCGGTTTCTCAATTGCTGTTACAACACTTAGTACAGGTATTCTATTCGGCTGGTACCACAAAGCGATATATCAATTAAAATGCAACAAGGCGGGAATGGGCAGCAGTAATCCCGTCACAAGTTCCTGCGAAGGAACGCTATGCGATTGCCACCAAGTTTGCCCTGCACGGCCATTATAGGGTAGTTCCTTTTTTGGGGAAGCCTATGTCTAGCAGTAGACGTTTAAGGGCTGCTATGATCTATCGATTATAGCAGCCGTTATATATATATATATATATGATTTTATGAACTTTACATAAACTCCTAATATTAAGACATGAACGGTAGGAGCATCAGGTAGTTGAGAAAAATAATATTGTAATTACGTAATCATTATTTAATTTTTAGAAACTGTAATTTTTTACCGGCTTTTAATGCAGGAATGATTTCAGTTAGGTAATAAAGCATTATTATGAATACTGAATGTTAAGTTACATACATCATTGCGCTATTCGATTAGTGCCTTGTTATAATTAGGCAAGTAAATTGGCTTTTAAAAGCTCCCTAGTGGTCTCATTCAAGAATACCTGATGATAATTTATAATAATTCAAAAATAATTAAATTATAAACTTTTTAATTCATGAATTAAGCTATGCAACTTAGATATTCTTCGTTATTCCGACATTAATATATCTGTATTGAACGTGTGTTTGAGATGCCTTACCTGGGATTGAAAGTGTACGTGCAAATCAGGCAAGAGCTCTTGTACCAAATTCTCTAGCTGAAACATACACAAACCGAGCTCGGCCATGCTAGGCTTGAACATATCGCGCATACGATGCTGCTGCATTATCTTTACTAGTACTGCAAATGCTTCTTCTTCTGGCATCTAAAATACATCTGCATGTTTATTATACGAACATAAACGTCGTCATACTATATATTAGCAATACAAACGTATTATTTTTTGACGTGAAGTCTTTTAAATTACTACTTTTTATGGGGGTAGAAAAAACATATTAAAACAAAGTCGAGAGATACACTTTGGCGTTACAGTTTTGAATCTATCCTATATTTCCGAAATTAAATGATCCCAATGCATAGCTAAAGGTCAAAGAATTCAGAAAGAACAGTGAAGCCACAGGCGCGCGTTTGATTGGGGATCTGCGCAATTTTGAAGTTATTTTCTGTGTATCAAGATTTGGTTCGGAGAAGCTATTGTGCCCGTTTAAGTTTTAATTATCGTACATACGCTGTATTCACATTCATGACACGGCCACACCCCACTTTTCTTTTTTAATAGGATAGCTTAAATGCATTCGCATGATGGCAAACGTCACTATAGCCTATAAAGTTTACTATTATTTTATTAGTTATTTTATTAGCGCGTCGTCAAATTTGTGATCAAGGGATATTGCGTAACAACACTCGGCTTGTCTTTGGCAGAAGAAATAAAGGAGTCAGACAGGTACTAATGTAGACAATCATTTTTACAAGCTTCATTACTTAAGATTATCAAACGGACAATGTGAATACTTAATTAGAATAAAACGTTTTCTTGCTAACGATAGAAGAGTTCACACTCGAGTTGTTGTAGTAAGCCACACCATGGATTGACTTGATAACTCAGACGAACAGTTTACATTGTAATTTGCCATCCAGTCTCACCTGCATCAGCAGCAGCCCAACGATAAAACCAGAGCCCTGACAGTAGCCGACCTCTCGGTCATGCAGTGAATATGCTTTCATGACATTAAAAAGCGATTCTTGACCAAGCCCGTCCTTCTCCTTGAAAAAGTCGTGCTCGGGGTAGGTGCGCGCGATGTCGCGTCGAATCACCTTCTCACAAGCCGATTTCGCCTGTAAAAATGATTTAAACCGGCATACGTTCAGTGTATATTTATTAACCTGAAGCATGGTTATATACGCGTTTTACGCTTTACTTTTCCAACGATTAATTATATACATTATCTTTTACCTATACAGGTTCCTAAATTTAGCCTACTTTTTAAATACTGGGCGAATATTATTATAGCAATAAAATTATATATAACAGTTTCATAAGATCAAAATAGGATCTATTATAAAAGATCATTGTTTTTCCAAACTTCGACGAGGAACTACTAGAAGTTTCTAACTCTGGAAGAAGAATAATTTCTCAATTTATACAATTACACATATAAAGCAACCAGTTTAATTAAATTTGGTAGGTGCTCTAATAACATGCACCAGGGTGAGCTATTTTATGACAGCTATGAAGTTGCACTCAACTACCAGACGTCGACGGAAGTAAATCACTTATATAATTAACAGCTCGCGCCAGGCAGGTGGAATATTATTACTTGCACGAGAGACGAAGCAATTACTTAACTAACTCGAGCGGATATCAAGATTTAATAGATGTGCTATTGAGCTAGATTCAGAGTATTTACTCAACGACGTACCTTAATGTATGTGGCGTAAAGTTTCTTCTCTGGAGAAGAGTCGACCCCGGCCAGTAACTGCCAGACAATGCCCCTGAAATGGTGAGGAACACCTTGGCGCACGAGGTCTCGTACAAACTGATTCCGTCTCTTCCACTCCGTCTCCCAGTTACTAACAATGCGTCCCCATAGACTCCAGAGATCTTCTTCTCCATTGCTACCTCCACTAACTCTGGGCTCAACTTCATGGCTCGAACTTGTTGCTGGTACAAAAAAAAAACAAAAACCAAGTAATAGAAGTAACAGATCAATTCATTCATGCTCTGCTACTCAATCGGTATACTATTGAAGTGAAACCCTACTCACGCGTCAATGTTTTTATTTATAGAACATAAATATATTATTATCTCCACTATAATAAGAACGTAAGCTATAATTTTTTTTAAAGTCGAACAAGTACATGATGCTAGAATATTGAATAAGAATCACTTTAACATGAGTTATGTAAAACTATGGGATTAAGGAATCTTGTTTTCTAGTTTATTAGTTGTTCTTAATCTATATATAGAATCAATCATACGTACGTGACGACAAATTTTCCAAAATCATAGAAAAATAAAAGTCCAATACATTGTGTGCATAAAACGGATCATTGTTTTCATCCATATTGCTCGAGCTATATCATCTTCTAACACAAAACTCAACACTGACTAAGATGTTTATCGCGGTTTGACACTGATAAGAGATAAAAATAAGCAGCGTGTTCCCTTGCACCAGTATAGTGTTACTTTTAAAAAATCTACGTTTCAGGTAAGCGGTACATTTGAAAGTACGAATAAGTGTCGTAACGAAATTTGTGTAAGCTGTTGCGTTATTATTGCGGATGAGCGTTGGCGGACAAATAATATGCATGTCTAATGCAACGTTCTAAAGGTAGTTATTCGTTACTTTAAAACGGCCAACTACTCTTAGAAGCAAGTGTAATATGTATTTTGAAAGAAGTTAAATAAAATGATTTATACACATTAGATTTTTAAATATACACCCCGCGGTTTTACCAGTGACGTTGCTGTTACCGTTTGTTTAGTAACTAATAAAAATAGCCTAAATTACTCATTATAAATACAGCTATCTGCGACTGAAAGTTCTCTCAAATTAGTCTGACAGAATTGTTTTCTGTTTTTATTTTTATGTATCAAAGTTTATACTTTCACATAGCATTTAGTGAAAACGTTAATTTGGAAATACAAATAGACACTTAAATTTTATGGTATGTGATATATATACGAGCAATAGCAGCATTCGTCCAGCGCTGGTTTTCAAGTTTCAGGTTTCAGGTGCTCCTTATAGACTACTTGATATAACTCGATAAGATATAAATAAGTTACATGAGGTGCAAGTATAATAAATAATTATTATATTACCACATGAATATTGTTTTAGTCAAATTATTAAATTTTTGTACTTTTTTATATTATACTAATTGACCCAACAGACCTGTTTTAATTATATGACTATATGTAATAAAAAAATGCGCCTATAAATTTAAATATTCAATCTCAAATTGTATAAACTGTACATAGTAAGCAAAAATATATTTAAATTGGTTCATTGTTTAGAAGTTCGTCACAGACAAACACGGTGACCAATTTTTTTTATAAATATTTATATATATTTATATATGTGTATGTATACAGGATTTTGACCGTTTTGTGATCATAACCGGGACGGTGGCAATCTTAATGATGAGGGGATACGTTAGAATCTTCCCCTACAGGCATCTTATCGCGAATTTATTCCTGCATGGAGCACAGAATACATTTCCTCCGTTCCGTAGCAACGGGTAATCTCCTTTGTTCCTGTTTCTGTGTATGCATGTCTGAGTGCCAGACGATGTTATTATTTCTACGTCTAATGTTACTTTGCTTGTTCTTATTATGTTATGTGCGAGTAACCATAAAGGTTTGTGGTCGCTTTGGCATATGGCACGGATGATCACTTGCATGAAGGTACTATTCCATCAAAAAAATATTGTGGTGGTTTAAAAATATATCATTAATAAAGTATTTTAGTTTAAAGATTATACTTGTATTATATACATTTATTTTTATTTTTAACATGTATACGATAAAGAGTAAGTAAAGTACGAAGCTTTTTTATTTAAGAACGTTTTTATTGAACGAAGCCCGTTCAGAACAGAGTTATAACTTGTGTTTGCTAAGTTTTATATTGATCTTTGGTTTGTTAGCTATTAGTCATGAATGTCATTAAATATTCAACGAACCGAAAGCGAGTTGGTAGTCACTAATATGGTCGATATCTGATAATGCGCATCCAAAGATATAGTAGGTACCTATAAAACAAGTTTAACCGATGGTTATCGATTATTTTGTCCGTCGACCTTTGATAATCACGTCTATAATAAAATAAAAGAAATGACAGGGCAACCAGGGTTTACACTGAATCACAAATGTATTTTTAGAATTAAAAAAAAATCAAATTCAAAATTTTAGTGGATCGATTATTATTTTCGTTTGAACTAGATACTTGAACACACATGAAAAAAAATAATTTATAATCAAGTTTCGATAAAAGATTTTTTGACGTTCTCTTTATTCGAGATAAGCATTGCTACGCAGGTGTACCCGTCTACCCGCTTCGTTTTCCGCGTAAGGATAAGAAGAGAAAATAAAGCTTATGTTATTCACAGTTAGTGAAACTTTATATTTGTGTTTTTTGTTTTACTTGTCAAATTAACTCATAACTTAACTTAAAACCGTTATCGGTCATTTGAGAAATTAATTGTAATTAGAAAATCTGTATACCTAGAAAAAAACTTTGTTTAAAGTGCCTGACAAAAAGCCCACTTGGATCAGTTTCTGAGTTTATTTGTTCCAAAAACACAAATATTTTCTGTTTAATATTCAAAATGGTTGCTTTAAAATAACTGAAACAAAAATGTAAAAGGTTTCATAAACCGTGTTTTAAAGCCGTTAGAAAGTAGTTTTATCCTTTTTCTTTATAATATTAGTAGATTTGTAACATACACCAGCAATCGTTCGAACTTATTCCTAAATAGCTGACTCTAAATACTACCTGGCGCATTGTTCGACTTAAATACGCGCGCGTCTGTTATGGAGCAGTCACCCTGTTCCACAAAAAGGCGCGCGCTTATAATTAGTTAACCTAACTTATTGGTTAATAAACTTACCAGACGCCAAGGATATTTGTGAAGTGTCGGAGCTCTTCCGACTGTGCACGGTGGTGAGGGACGGGGACTTGGCGTCCGCTTCGATTCTTCTGTTTTCTTCCTCCAGTTTGGCGAGTAGCGCCCGTTCGGGCGTCGGGATGACCTCACTATCTTGCACACGGCAGTCTGTCCGCATACATAAAGTAATAAAAATTTTTTCACTTTTAAAATATTTGATTGCATATAACCTTCGAATTTCGAGGAACCCGTTATTTATAATGGCTTAAGATTTTCATTAGTATAAAAATAATTTTAGGTGAAAATTCAACGGTACAAAATACCATTGTGAGGTACCACGAGTAAAACTTAAGAGATTTGAGCGAGTTTAGCCGGCTTTATAACAGCAAGTAAAACGTAATTTTATAATGTTTTTATATTATTGCCATATAATTTTTTCAACACAATTGGAGAAGAATCTTATAATGTAATCAAATAAATATGTCTGCTTTATGTAGTCTAGAAAAACATACTCACATTTTTTATGATTAGCCATAAAACAATTCTATTTCCGGTATAATATATTACAATATGTTAAAATAATAGACGTTTTGTTTCTTAAATTAATCATAAGCCGCCATAATTAATAAAAATTTACAATTAGTGTAACTGTACCTAATTTAATCTTTTATTTTTTGCTGAAAGTGTGCAGTATATAAAGCAGTGAATTAGGTTGTAATATATATTTTCGCCTATAATTAACCCAAGAGACATAATTAATAACTAAGAATTTAAAAGGATAATATTATTTAGTATATCATTTTAATAAATATATGCAATCGTGATTTTAAATACAACCAGTTTTCAAATACTTCCGAAACTTTCTTCATTTCAGCTTAGCTTTCAAATAACGAAACATAACTGGGATAAAAGGTATTACTTTACTTATATGATATATTTCAAATCCGGCCCGGATTAGTACATAATTGATATAAAAATAACTATATTGTAAGTAGTCTTCTAATTATTGTTGACTTTTCTGGTATTATGCACATTTTTGAGCATTATCAGACTTACTTATACTTTATAAACTTTAATTTTATCAAAGTATTATTAACGTGTTTAAATACTTGTATCGTTTCTTAAGTGATAGATGTAATTAATAAGAAACGCTTTGACAAATCAAATTGTATTGATTACAACTCAAGTAGAAATAAAAATTCTGGGACACGTTTTTGTTAGAACTATGTTATTAATTACAGGAAACAACTATGTCATTCAAATGAAGATTTCATTTAGAATAAGACATCGTCATATTTATATGAAATATCAACTTAATTTATGCTAGAAATTATATTTCAAGGTAAAACTTTGAGTTTATAAAATAGTTTCTAATTATTTGCATCCATAACTTATTTACTATAAAAAAATAAAATGATTGTCGTAAGTATTGGAACAGTGTATACATTTCTAACTCTCAACTACTCATTATAATTAAGCTGGCAAAATATTTCTAATAAAACTTTCTACAGCACCATCTAACTTAAATTTATGTTATTACTTTCTACAGCCAACGAATAAGAAAATCCAACTTCAGATTTGCTAATTATGATCTGGGCCGTTATTTTAAATGCGATGCGCTTAAGCAACAATATTATTTTATTTACAGGTGATTAGAAGCGGAGTGGTTAATATTTATTCGTTTATTGTTATGACCTGGTGTTAGGCAGTGCATTAGTGAACGTTAGTGTTAAACCAACAAACCGTCCAAGGATGACACAGGCGATTCTGTATTACTAGCGATCGGAGTCCCCGCAACGATGACGGACGCGGCTGGTTCTTCCCTCGCTTCGGCGTCCACCTTCATGGTGATTCGTGATCTGCCATATAGACACCCTTCGCCCCTCGGCCCTGCTCACCGCGTGCTCCTCTCTGTACCAGACACGCCCAGTCACGGCATCAGCTCCATTCTCATCATCAGGGCTACACCGGATCGTTCAAATCCACCCCAAACTCTGCATAGGCTTTAATAGCTTCTATTTTAAGAGCGGGTAAACTTCATGCGTTTAAGTGTTTGGGATCCCAATGCGGACTTGTTTGTGTAAAAATAAGTGAGATATGAGTAAATAAAGATACAATATTTTATAAAATGTCAATTATTTACCAAAACAATCTCGAAACCAAATATTAAGTCTGATAAATTTGAGAAAGCATTTAAAAATGTTTCATTAGTAAAAAAAAGACAAATCACCTTGTTTCCCTTCCCTGTTTTTATGAGACTATCATTTAAGTTTTAGTGATATTTTTTAATTTACAAATGCATCACATTTCATGCACAGACATGACAAATGGTCTTGGAAGGTGATTATTTGTAGATGATACGCCACAAGACACTCAACGACACAAAAATGTTAATTATAATTTTTTATAATAGATGTGTGAGCGAGTAATGTTTTGTTTTGATGAAACCGCGATCGCAGGTGAAAGTCGGCGTGATCCGCGCGCTCAGCGGTCATCCGCCCACTGACCATGAAGGCCGCTTGCGATCGTCATGCTATATTTAAAAGAGATCAGTAGGAAATCTTTTCGTTGTCCAAACAAGCTGCGTGATTCGTTGCTGTAGGAATTATTTTCTTATTGAGGAGTAGCACCTTATTTTATAATACGAAATCTTCATCATTTTATACCTTCATTAAAAATGCGGGTAATGCAAGCCGGAACAATAGTTCTATTTAACTGGAAACCTGGGTGCAAAAAAATGCAGATAGTCAATTTTGCACTACGTCTAAAGGCGTATTCGATCTATAGCAATTTTCCTAACTATATTAGCGAGATCCAAAGATGTCTTACTGCTTGAGGTTGACTGTGTAAATACATAGCTCGTAGCGTGCCGTCGGCCGACATGCGCGGCGCACGCTCTAGAATTGGTACATGCTTCTAAATTGAAATTACTTATAGCGCAAATAGAATAAAATACTACTTATTACAGTAGGAAAAATTAAGACGTAGTTAATTTAAAAATGTATAACTGACAATACCATTACAAATACTTGAAAAAATTATAGTACTTAAATATTTCAAATTTTGTATTTGTACAATCCTAAGGTGCAGTAAAAGTAATCATAGTATCATCCAAAACAATCAAATAGCTCCAATTTAGACATTGGACTAAATTGGAGTAAGTATTAGGTCGCCATCCGACACTAAGGGTGTGACACGAGGCAGGGCGTAAAAACTCAGTCCAATAAGTCCTATTCGAGTACTCTAGTGAGTAATCATGGTAACAATTTGTTACATTACGAATAAAATTTAACATTTTTGTAATAAAACAAAACAATTCTTTGTCGGAAGTAAATTACTTCAAATATGTTGCAATATTAATAGTGTATATACATACATACGTATATCAGGCCTGTGTCCCACCATATACAAATGTATGAGATATTACACACAAAGAACCTAATAGTTTTTCAGTACAAATTAAATCCGCAGATATACTGAGAAGAAACAGCGGAGTTTGCATGCTTATTGATGTCGGCGGGAGTAAAATATTCACCAGCACGTTTCCAACCTTCAGGTTGTACATAAGTGTTTCGCGAGACTTAGTATAAATTATACCTGTAATAGTGTCCGTATACTGAACATTGGTAGGGAGTCTAGTTAATATTACTTTCAAAATATTGGCGCATTTTTGTTTAATATGAAATGGATTAAAACTGCTTTTCTTTGACGAGGGAACCTTAAATTTGAGATCTCCATCTGGAAAGTCTACAAGTATGTAATTGGATACGAATCCTAATTTTGTTTGTAGATACGAAAGCACTTAGAGCCGCTGGGGGTGCCACAGGGCTCTAGTGTTGACTCTATCAGAGACAAGCATGTCAAATTACACTCGGTTTATTATGAGTCACGAAGGCAGTTTGAATAGCCATTTGGTAGCAAAGCTATTGTTGCAACGTAATTCGGTGTTGACCTTAAACATTAATAGTTCTTAGTCTGTAAAAAAACGTTTCTATACAATATAAAAAACACAACATGTTGCGTGTTTAAGGTTTTTTATACAAACGTTTTGTTGAAAATTGCTTCTTAAACAAATAGACATATCTTACGAATCTAAAACTGAACTTCGACAAACATTCCATCAATTTACCGAAATCTGTAGAAACCGATAAATGTAATATTTAGCTATTAGAGATTAACACTGATAGTTTTAATTATATGGTCAATTATATAAACGCCTCAGTTCGGATTTGAGTTTGGCCGTGTATTGTGCGTGACAAAATAAATTATATGTATGACAGTTCCTATCGTGGATCGCCTTTAAATAACAATAGCAATGCAATCTCACTATACGATCCATTTTTTTACCGACTTTAAAAAAGAGGAATGCTCTAAATTCGACAAAAATATTATTTTATAGTTTACACGATTTGCTTAAATTTAATTATATCAGGACCTCGCCCACATTTTTGCCCACATGACCATGACCATCCAGTATATCAAATATTAATAGTAAAATATGAAATGTTATTGTATATTTTTATGTAAGTGACAATTGTAACAATTCCTTTTTGAGGGTGAACTGTAATCTTGAATTAGAAACAGTTATCCCAGCGTAGTTTTAAAAAAAATAACTTAAAATAATGGTTAACACTATATGCACTATTAAAATTACGTGTCACCTCAGTACAGAAAAAAAAATGATATAGCGCATTAGTTAACAAAAGAACATGAATAAATACAGTTCAAAGAAGAAATTGGCATACATAACGTAAGTGTTATGGTAAGGGAAAATTACAAATGTTTTAATTTATTTTTCTTAGAATCTGTTCTCAAGTACACAAAAATAACAAAAACGTTTTACATACATTAAAAAACCTTACAATATTGATCCAGATTTTTGGTTCTTTAAGAGAAATCGGTGCAACAGATTATGGTATAAGAACATCGCCTGTTTAAACTCATACCTTCATAACATACTCTCGGAGAAATGCAGTCTAAGTGTTGTCAAGACTTTATTAAATACTGTGGGAGTGCTATTATACTCTTTTGGTGCAGGTATTTGATGCAGTTTTTTCCTAAATTAAATTATTTTTTGTTAACAATCGTTTGCTTAAATCGAACAAACGGTTAACCTTCAGTCGGCTGTTATTATCTTACCACTAACTTTCAATTGCAGTTTTCATACTTTATCCACGCAATTGCAATTGCGTGGAAACAATATTATTTAATATTGCAATAATTCTCACAGTTGATTTCATCATTCTCTGTTAACTAAATAGGAATACATTTACCGGAATGTTAACATAGTCAAGCGTTACGTCATTTTATTGGAGAAAAATTTCCATTATGCCAATATGCCATAATGCCAATACAACCATTGACATTACATCAAATACATTTAACATTTAAAATAACCATGACTAATATTGTATTTTAAAATACAAAATAACATAATCTATTTTCCATAATAACTTCATTATTTATGTACCATTACAGTTATTAAATATTAACAAGATCGCAAATTATTAAATATGAAGTCGATTACAACGTGACCAAAATATATTTGCATAAGCAACTACTCTTACTTAAAACTGTTAAATACATGTTTCTAAAAGAATACGAGTTAAATTAGTGCATGAAACCTTAATTATTCTGCTTAATGAAATCTTTAAAACTTACACCACATACAATACTAGATAGCGGAACTATTCCGGTAATATAATGCAATGGTATTTATTGCATTATACGCTGTCAATGATGTTGATAAACAAACAAATAGTGAAAAGAATAATAATGATTTACCTTCGAATAATGTGAAAGCAGATGTAGTCGGCACAAGTGGCGCTGGCTCCAACATTAACTGGAAAGAAGAAACCATAATTAAGTGTTCAGATTATATCAATTGAATACAGGACAGACGTTTATGTGGACTGTAAGACTGAATATGCACGTACCTTAAACGCTATTTCCATTTATAATTCTTATTAAGATGATTAAAATATTCATAAAGTAATGCTCTCGATATTTGTATATTGATCCCTTCTCAAGTCAATTAAATTAACAAGTCATCGTAAATACTACCTCAATCAAAATATGGAATAGCATAAAAATACTCCATGGCTCCTGTATGTTTATGCATTTAGAAGGGGATGAGCAGAATACTTTAATAAGTTTTTTTTTATATTTAATTCCTGTGTGTTATATTATACTTCTGAGAGACCTTGTTAGAAATATTTAAACTTAAAAAAACCCTCCTTGATAAAAAGGTGTTTAAAAACAAAAATAAAATTCAAATTATTCCTTGTACAATTAGTAAGATATCATGGATCTATTTCCAAGTCATCGAGCATGCTTTATTTCAAATGTAATCAACGATTCAGGAACTCAGCGCAAGATGCTCGCAATGTAGTTTCAAGAGCAGTACTCGAATACGTAATGAATACCCTTTCATTGCAATAAACTTGCATGAATAAAAACTCTAATTGGCCCTTTTGAAATACTTTGAGGATGGAAATTAGACGCGATGCGGATAATATAGTACTGAGAATTTCTGTTCAAATAAAGCATAATTGCAGACTTAGTATCGGCAATCATATAAAGACAACATATCGGCGGCTATTTTATTAGAATAAAATTTAAGCAGAGGACAGAAGTTCCACGTGGGTAGGCAAGCGTGACTCACAGTCCGGTTTGACATATAGCGTTTTCCATTCTCTAAGTTAACCTGCTGAGACGCAGTGTGAACGCCGCTCCACGGATAGTGCTAATTACTCAGACCTGTTACGCACTAATAATTTAATAATTAATTAAATTTGAAAATCAATTAATTTAAGATAAGTTCATAAACATAGATTACATTATTATAATTATGCAACTGATGTTTGTTTGAAATATCTCGTGGTGTCTTATTTGCCCGCAAACCTAGAAGTCTAAACAATTATAGGTAATATAAAATGTTTAAAAAGATGACGCAATTGCTATTACTGCGGAAACATAGTCATCTTTCGAGATGTTATATTGTTATATAAAATTAATTTCTACGCAGCATGCCTATATGATATATTTTTGTATGGAGCAAATTATTCGGTTACAACAATAACCAACACTACCTGCTGAAAGATTTTCAAGATTTACAATACTAAAAAGGCAGTTTGAAAGTATAATTTTGTTGAGTCTTCTGCATTTTCAATAAGATAAACATCGACTATAATTAGGGTTTGTCATCTTAAAGGTTTATTAAATTAAGCCATAGCTTTATGCATAAAAAGCACATCGCAGATGTTAATGTTTAGCTCACCGTGCTGGGTTCTTCCCACAACAACTCATACATAAGTCGCTTTGGGTTGTGATGGTGTACATAAAATAATGGGTAGATTCTCTGTGATTTCGAAAATTTCGTTCCATCGGGTTGCCTACAATCCTTATAGATTTATAAAGTAGGCTAGTATTGGTCTAGGTACAAATCTGGACATTAAGAAAAGCATACCATTATGTCAAGTCAGGGAAATCCGTTAATATTATTATTAGTATTTTTTTTTAAATCGTATCAGACCATCAGCTCCGATATAGTACAAGAGAGTATGCTTAGGAATCTAAAATCAACAAAAAATATAAACGTTAAAACGAAACGTAAGATTGTCTGATACATTTGAAATGATCTATAATAAATAACAAGATAGCACGCCTAGCATGCACATAAACAGAAATACATTTTTTAAACTTAACGATGCTGAACAGTGAAATTTTCTGATTTCCGTATTACCAACGTACATTGGATACATTATAACAATATTAAGGTCAGTTAAAGAATGTACAAAATACAATTTAACGTTTCAGTGGACTTAGCTACTGCTCCTAATCTACAAGTAGAATTACAATACATCTTGCAATAATTAACGTTTCCTGTTATTAAAACAAAAACCTGTAGTGGTTTGCTGAATCTATACAAATAAATAAAATGGAATTAGGGTATGGTCCATCTAATCATTGAGGTAACTGCATCAAGTTTTATTAAACCTTTATTGGCAAATTAGTGCTGGTTAATCTTAAGTTAAGAATGTACGTAATTAAATAATAAAAACAAACATTGTGCGAAAAAACGGAATCAAAAAAGTGTCAATGAAAAAAGACTTTCACTTTGGACGAAGTTGTGACCAACATCTAGTTTTGAAAATTAAGTAAAGCTAGTTTGATTTATGGCTGCGCTTTGACGTCTACGTAAATTACGCAAGCCAATTATTTTATCTAAAGATGAACAAGAATACAATGCTAGCGGAAGAGTGAATCGCACTGGATCGATCTTTTTCTGGAATGAGTGACGGTGACATTAGTACGCGAAGGCGGTAATTAGATGCAAGTCTCATTTGTCACAAAGATTCAAGCTGTTGTTTTCTAATCTATCCACAGAGAAGCGTCTTTCAACCTTTTTGGAATATCGTCGTATACGGTTTTTACCGACCAACGTTCGAGGTGGCATGCCAGGAAAAAATCTGTTCCTGTGCATGAGACATTATTCAAACCAAACTAAAGATGCTTTAATCTTTATAGCTACCTATTACTAAAAAATAATCTAAATTGTTAATTATGGTAGTAATAGCAACAATAAATATTTGTAAAATAAAATAATAATAAATATAAGTATTTATATTGAGATTATAAAAATGTAGCTTCTTACAATTGTTACTAAATTACAGGAATACTGATAATGTTCATTAATGTATAATTCTTTGGAACACAATTCCTTTGAGAAAGGTTGTATTAGTCAATTGTCTATAAATTTCTGATCTTATTATTGAAATAAATGTTGAATATTGATATTTGTAACTATTAATTAATTGATACTTATTATAATGTAAATAGGAGAAATATTGTGACGGCGGTTAAATGTTTTAAGAAATGCATACACATACTCTTAATTTTTGTATACATTATGTTGATTTTCACTATTCTTAAAACACACTGCATCCCAATGAAGAATTCTCACCACAAAAATATTATTTAATCTATGTGATATTTAACGCGACTTTAGGTTTTTCTTTGCTCTGACTCCATGTTGTCCAAGGAGAACCCTGCTGTATCAGGGAGCATAAGTCGCCTTGAAAACGCGCAATGATTAGCTATCAGTTAAAGTTGGCATAAGTTAGAATGAGGGATGATAGAACTACCGAACGGTGTTTGTGCAACACGAGACTATCAAGAAATACCTGAGAATACATTCGATATAATTTTCAATATATTAACTTACAACAGTAGTTTTTTAAGTTTCATGGGAATCGTCTATTTTGCGCCTTGGAGGTACTTCGACGGAATGTACTTTTACATCTGTCTAAGAATGAGAGCAGAATTCTGTTTTTTTTTAATAAACAATACTAATAATAATTTATTAACTACAATTTCGAAAAAATCCACGCGTGTATCTATAAAAAATTGGATGGATTGAAAGGATGATGGCGGATTGCCCTAATTATCAATGTAAATTTATTCTTATTCTTGGTACATCGTCTCTTTAACAACATAAAGTTTGAGCAAATGAAAATTCGGCGTTGTTGAAGTTTCAGTCAACTTTATTGACATGAGAATAATATGCGTGTCGGCTGTCGAGATCGCCCGAAGCCATCATAGCATTGCGGAGTCGTCGAGTACATTGACCTGCGCGTCACTTCGCTCGCACCTATAGGCGCTATATAGCGGTTTCTCTATCATCGGCAATTTAAATTTTTCGTGTACCTACACTGCTTTTTCTCTGTTAATACGTATTTCCGCACGTTCGCTGCAGCTACTGTTACTTATACTCACGCAACGCCACCTTTTTAACTGTATATACTGTCTGTCGCAGTTAATTATTGTTCCGTATAGAAACGTTAATACACGTTGTCTAAATACAATCACGTTACAGTCTAAAAAAATTCGCGCAAGCTTTCGTTGCTAACTTTTTAAAATATAACTTTAGGTTTCTGTTATACCAGGTATACACAATTAGCTTAAGATACATTCTACAAATTTCTGAGGTTAAATTGATGTGTATATGTATGGGTTTTAATGAACCTTTACCATAATATATGAACAAACAAAATAGCCTTGCGTAGGTTCTTTTCTAAAAAATTAATTCGCTCTGCTAAGTTTAATGTACGACTCAAGCAAAAGAAGGATACGGTATTTATTTAATAATAAATTAAACAAGAAGAATTTTTTTCTCATATTGAATTAACTTTCTTACACACAAAAATAATAATAAGTATATGACAGATTTAATGCTCAATGGCATTGTATGCCATTTATACGTATAGAATAAACTATTATTATACATAACAAGGTCAAACTCCCAATAACATTACAATTGGGATCCGAACCTTTAAAATTAAAACCTTCAAAAGGTCTTTAAGCAATGCAGCGCTGTAACGGCAAATAGAAAAATTATTATTTAAATGTATAACAACTAAATATGTGTGTAGCATATTTAGTTGTAATATACTTACTTTAAAAACATTCGCTCAGTGAAAACTTAAAAATATAACAGCATGGACAAGAATTAAACAATTCTCAATCTATTAAATCTTATTTAATTGTTAAAAGTACTGTAAGATGTCGTAATTTGTAAATTAATTATTTTTCGAAACATTTGTTGTACTTATTTCGGTTATCAGATGAAAAATACTTAAGTAGATTCGAGTCTACTCAGAAAAAACATATAAGTACAAAGACTAGACTTCTGATTGATGAATTAATTATATGCAAATATTGTTATGGGTTCCATGATATGAAATGCGTATTACGCAAAGAAGTGAACTGAAAACATATAATAAATTGCTGCAAACACATTAAAACTCAAAAATATAGATTTTTACATGTTCTTAAAATTGTAGTAGAGAAATATTAAAGTATAAATAAGCCAATATTATAGAACGGAACCTAATTGAATATAAAATTTATCTAGCCAGCGCTTGTATTCTCAATGTGTTAAGAACCACGAAGGAATTATAACATGACGGAAGTGTAAAATAATGGAGTTTTTATAAACCGATATTTTACACCTGAGGTGCCCCTTACCGGGGTTAGTTCTGTTCTATTCCTGTCAGTTACAATTATCTACCTTACACATCTATTACGGATGTACAAACTATCTAGAATGGATTGGGTTGAATATAAAAGATAAACATGGCGTTTCGGTTCGGAATAACGCAAACTGTATTTACTGAAATTATTTTGGCGCCATGAACTATGGTAGCTATGAAACAAAAATCACAAAAACAAACAAAAAATGTATTTTCATTCGCGAAGCAATAGCACATATTTATATATTACGAACTCGGCATTGCAAAAATAGTTATCGCATATAGTGTTAGATTGTTTTGCAGCAATTAATTAATCTGTTTTTATTTATCATTCCTTTCTTTTATCTGTAACTAATTGAAAATGGTTTAAGCATTGGATTACCTTTTAGCAATCAAATACATTGTGTGTTATACATTATATTTTTATATTGAAAATATCGCAAAGAAATACATCGATTGACAATTAGAGAATAAATTGAGATGCAATATGTATAATTCGTTTAGTATTATCTGTGGTGCCTTCATATACCGACAGTACAGGGTATACCTTGCTGTCTGAACTGATTAAAACCAATTTGTAGAAAAAAGTCAATTCATCCAAAAAAAAAAATGTATTTAATATACTATATGTACTGTATTATACTATATAATATACTGTATTTTATAGTCTCTATAAAAGTACATTTATTATTAATTCACAATGACTTATGGCAGAATAATCAAACATATATATGAAAAATAGCTATATTATCAAGTTCTAAATAAATGCATTTATCATTAGTTATTATAAAAATATATGCAATAAGAATATTACATAAAATGGTATCTGTTTATGGATTCATTCTAACCAATATTAGCAAAATTGTGGCTATCATTATAAGATGTGAAGATAAATAATATTAAGAATTATATCCTTTAGGATATCTCTATAGTAATAACAACATTTATTAACAAAAAATTGCTTTTGCCTATGGACAAATGAGTAGCATTTCAATACACTTTCTTTATAATAACTATACATTCTTTTTAAAAAAATATTACATATATGGTTATGTTGGCCTTTAGACATTGCTAAACAAAATTAGTACACAAAATACATTACCAATTAGTTATAATTTTTTCGTATGAAAATGGTGTTGAATATAAGAGAACAGTATTTGGATCAGTTGCCCTAGCTGGAGAAGCTTAGTGGGCGTACCCTGGTATAGAGTTCCATGGGATGATTAGATATTGGTAATAAATAGATGTAATTTGCGTGTTCATATTACATTTTTAACAAAATGATATAGATTACATGTATACATTTTTAGAGTAGGTATTGTAAAATAAAAAGTTATTTAAAAACTTCACATAGATTACTGCTAAATATAGTGCAGTCAAAAATTCAATGTGTTAAAAAATTTAGAAAGTGCACTTTAGTAAATTTTTTATATATTTCAATTAAGTGCTAGAAAAATCATATAAAGTTAAAATTCATAGCATTTACAGTAAATTCGGGCAACATTGAACTGGTAAAGTAACTTTGGAATATCTTTTTTTATAGACTATAAACTTATATGACAAATTTATACGAGATTAAGGTTTTAATCAAATGTAGCAACTGATTTCATGGTAAATCTGAACCGATATTCAAAATATTAATATGTATGTTTATTCTATAAAAAGGATAGATCAACATTACCCGTATAGTTTAATGTTACCTGGATTAACTGTACATCAACAATTAAATAATTACATTAATAGGCTGGCCACTAAAAAACAACACCAACTGCTGATTTTAAACACTAAGCAGGAATATTAGTAGTAGCTGTTAGACGCAAACACAAATATGTAACTCACAAAATTTAAAATACTTTAGATGCAATGCCCTCTATAAGTTTGTCCACATTAGAAGGCCCACGTAACTCTGCCCCTTAGTGAGGTAGGAAAATTATGTGATATACATTGTGTGATACCATGTTCAGGATCTCACTAGTGATATATTAGTGTTGACCTAAGTGCCTAGTCAACAGATGCTATCGCATATTTAATAGTGTCCTATTTTGGACATCAAAAGGCATAACTTTAATCCCCTCAATCTCTGATGAATATTTGTGTTTCTTTTTTTTCTTTTTGTTAAATATCTATATCACACTTGTGACTCTTCTATTGTCTGATGTATAATACAATAGCTTTAAGCAACTTATTTTAGAATCAGTCAATGTATGAGATATTGTGTAAATGTGTTTATTATTTTAGTTTATACTTATCATCACATAGATCAAAGCCATTTTAGCAACCTACTAATAAAATAATAGTAGACTATGTTGAAGTGTTGTAGACATTGATTAGCACAAGCTTTGTTCATAAAATTACTTACTTAAATGTATTGTTTAGCCTTTCATCTTAATGATAAGTTCATCCCTAGATTTTGTCTATGTGCATGTAAAAAATAATATAATTTGAAATTATATATGATCAGATTTTCTTAGGTTTAGTCTAAATGTTGGTTCTAGCAGAACAAAGATTTGTATATACAGTAATTCCATTTATTGGCTTGGATGTATAGAAAAACAAATTGTTTTAGAGGTGTGTGTATGCACACAATTTTTTTTAATACATGGGTTTCCATATTTATGTGACAAGTTAAAAGCACTAAGTTTGTATCATATACTACAATATCTTTATCTATTCTAACCAATTATATTAGGGGCTGGTCTTTAATGACAATTGCAGGTTAAAGAACAATCATCGTGACAGATTGACAAGGAATGCCATCCCCCATATTGAATATATTGCTTAATTGACTCCTTACACATTTTATACTATTACATTCCAATAGTACAAAATCTTTTGGAACCATTACCAGATATTGTCAGTTTTATTCAGTTAATTATACAGGTCCAATGACATCTACTCAAAGATCATGAATTGCATACAACATTTTTCAAAGAGACAGTAAAATTATAAAATATGAAATTTGTAGTGAATGATTAGGATTATGTTCAAACAATAAAATGTAAGGGATATACATGATTCACTGCGAAATCATAATTAAAAAACTATACACCTTAATTGCTGTTTGAAAACAATGTTATGAACTTATCGAAGCGTAAATTAACAGTCCAGGGCATCTTACTCACTTTTACACCATTCATGTTTTTTTATGTTTTACACACATAATATTCTTACACCCCTAGTTGAATAGAAAATCTACGAGGTTAATAGACTTTATTTAGTACTTTTGCTTTCATAAATACAAAGAGCTCTGATTGGTATTGATTAAAAACGACAGGTAAAAAACTACCACGTCGTGGAAAAATGTTAATACTTACATTTTGCTGTACAGGCACAAAATGTCAAGATCAATTCTTCAAAACAGCTACAAAATATAGGAAATTGCACGAGTTTGATTACAAATTACAAAAATAAATGGAACCGCCCAGCTGGCAAATTATGATCACAGGTAGGAATTTGTTTGCGTTGCTCGCACGAAATGTCATTCACTATTGAATCGATCCATAGACTGCATTGATACTTTTTTATGACTGTCACGAACTTTTTTATTCTTCATGACTTACATATTTTTACAAACATTCGCACACGTGTAAAACAAGTCAAAGCTATCTTAATTATTCAATTGTTTTTATTATTATTTACTTTTACATAGACAATATACATTTTGAATATCTATTGTAACGCACACGTAGTACTAGTTGCCGTGAGTAGATGGCGCTAAAAGCTCTGTACTGTAAACCATTGATTAAGAAAAAGTCATTTAGAAAAATAATTTTAGTAGAAGTTCATTTATCTCAGTAAAATAATTAAAGAATACTCAGTTATTGATGGAAAAATAAGATTTAGAAACTATTTGAAAAAAAAGTAAATTTTAATTAAGTCCTCTAATAGTAGTATGGTATTTTGTTAAGTAATTTGTTAAATTTAAAAAGTCGGCAGTAAAATGTAAAAAGTCATAAAAAGAGCAGGCGTCGTGAAAACATGACAAACTTGCGCAGTTTAAGCAACGTAAAGGAGTCACGTCGAAATATATTTAACGTATTTCATAAATTTATATTGTTTTTCGCGCCATTACGTCCACATTCATGTTGTGTTTTATTCTTTATTTTAGTACCTTGATGAAAATGATGAAAATAGTCTGTTATAAATTATGTTTTACAATTAGTATTTCAGATCTCATCAAAAATTTGAATGTGGAATAAATATACTAACCTAAGTTTATCAATGCGTACGCAATTTAAAAATATTGAGAGAAAAGATAATTTCCCCTGAAGTTCGATAGATCAGGTATTAAATGAATAAATACCTATATATTAAATTCATACAACATTTTATGCACCTAACTCTAAAATAAGTAGCTCACTCATGTTACAGATATCAAGCAACAAAGTAAACTTAAATACAAATATTTAATAGATGGGCACAGAGTAAACACTAATGTTTAACACATAAATGTTTGTCCTGGATGGAAACTGCATGAACGACCCTTTGCAATATAAAAATGCTACGGCATTAGACTCTCATATAGATAGCATTTTAATTGCTTAAAAGCATAAATATACTTTTTAACGGTTCTAAAACGCGGAGTAGTAAACTTTTTTTAATATTTGTTTGACTCGTTCGTTCGTTTCGGTGATCTTGCAGCGACCGTTTTCAAGACTATATGTCGAACCAATGAAAAATGATGATTGTAATAAACCTAAAAAAAAATTTAAAGATGTTAAAATGAGTATCACTCTGTGTACGCCTATATTTAAATATTATGTTTAAATGATTTGATGTTTTTTGCAAGTCTAAGAGATACACGTGAGTCGTATTAATTATATTCTGCAAATATTTAACCACGATTATCATGGTTATATTTTTACGTCTAAAAAATAAATCTAACAGGAGACCAAATTTCGTACTCCTAAGTCACCTGGAACTGGTTACACATAAAGAAGATCGTCACTATTGACTCACTTATTTAGGTCACTTAAATGTCGTGAACAATAAAAGATGTCCTTTATCAATTAATGGAATCCTGGAAGATAAAAGTCAAAAATCAATGACCTTGATTTAAAGAGTTAAGCTCTGCGCATCGGGCTCTAAGTTCCGTGCATAAGGAACATATAAATTATAGTTCCGAAAAAATAAGAGATACTATATGTGTAGCCACTAGCGGTTCGTCCTGACTTCGTATGGTTACATCATGCAATTTTATCCCATTGATACTGTTACTGTGGTAGTTTAAATCTCGTTCTTAATATTAGTCCCAAATTCCCCGATTCCGTTGTAGTATATAAAGGTTGATCTGTCGTTTTATATACCTTTGTTATTGGGTTTACAAAATGTTCTACTTTATATTTAGTAAAACGTGTCCCAAAGAATGTATGTACCTACGTCTTATAATATTGCATGTACCAAAACTCTTTATCGACTAATAAAAAAGTTAGATAGGTACGTTAATACAAAAGTATGATCCCTGAATCTATATTCAATATCGATATAATAGGTATTTTATTGATTTAACTTTATCAAAACTTAGTGCAAGGAACGAGAAACGATTAATTTTAGGTAGCACCTATTAATTTGCTAAGTTTACGACAAGTTAAGCCGCAACTGTCCGATAGGAGCCTGGGAAACTTCATTACTTACTTGCTTTATTAAATGTGTAAATTAATTTCAGGTGCGGTTTAATTTGGCACTATAATAGCAGATTTCAATTAGCATACTACACAACTAGTCTAAATAGAAATAAGTAGGTAGGTATATCGAAAGTTCGAACTATATTCAAAAAATGTTGAAATGTATTGTATGTAATATGTATATATAAACTTTTTTTTTATCATAGAATTAGTTTAAAACGGAGCAATCCAAAAGTATCTTCGCGATTGGAACATTCTGAAGGAACAAACATACATTTACAAGACCTCGTATCTCTTTCGGAATATATATTATTCTAAGGAAAAGAAAATGCCGTACAAACAGAGGTCAGAGCAAACTCTAGTGGAGTCAGTGAGCTCGCGCTATCGCAGAGACCGAAGAGCGACTAAACTCTGATTTATATTCACTCAGCGCGCTGCGGCGCTTTCTGCACCTCAGCTACCGGCCAGGGCTGTCTAGTACCGCTAGCGATCGCCGCAATAACTTTCCAACGCGACATTTTACCCTACATGAAACATTATCTCATAAAAATATGTGATTCTAAGCTTTACACGAATCCTTAATTAATATAAAAGCACATCGAAACAAGCTTTAATAAACTTAGAGATGTTCTAGAGCGGAGTCGACCCTAGCTGGATCGGGCTAAGCAGTGTTATGGTTGCGACCTCGGCCTGATTTGCGATATGGCACAAATCCACGCCTAGTACAAAGTTTCCTGTGTCGAAAACTTTGCATTAACTAACAGGATTCGTTCACATTAAATCGGACGACCACTACCTTCGTTCTGAAAATGTTTAACCGTAGGTAAGAGTTGTAGAGAATTCTAGTGGAAGTCTTTGAGGTTCTTAAGATATGGTGTAGGATCAGGCTGGGGAGAACTGTGACTTTGATTTAATACTACACTAATAATTAATTTTTAACGTAAGATGTTCAGATTTATACCGTTTTTTCGGAATGCCGAACATACATAATTTACACATATATATGTCGGTGCTTCCCAATTAAGCAGGGAAAAAGTGTAGCGATAGATACTATACCGATAGATTTTGTATATTAATATTGCTTTTACTCTTGAATTAAAATAAATTTGCATACTTAAATAGAAGAAGCTAATTAAATTAATTCACATAAGATCTTATACTTGGACCTAATTACGGCATAAAAAAGCATTCGTGTTACGGATGGCAGCGAAGTAGACAGCAAAGAAATGACTAATATAACACTTAAAAATATATTTAATACACATACACAGAGTTAACACATATTCATCACAAGGATAAGGTTAATGAAAATACTAGAGATATTATAGAATATCTGCAAGGCGGGATCTAATATATAAAGGCTTTTTGGACTGCAGTCTATACAGCGGGCCCTGCGTAAATACATCGCTGACAACTTTTGGCATTGTATTTATACCTTTCTTATAATAGTAAGATTATTCTTATTATAGTAAGTATAAAGAATTGAGAATTTTATAGTTGTGTAATTCTATTTATAGAAAACATTATCGGTTTTTTGACCGTGAAACTTCATTCCTATCAAAAGTATACATTTCGAAAATACCTTTAGTAGCTCATGGCAGCAAAACAATCTTCAACCGCTATCTGGGTAAAAAAATCCCTAGCTTACAGTGCTCATGTATTAGATCAGATTATCTCAAACTTTTTTGTCTCATAAACCACTTGGAACCGTGTTTATTTCGGTGGTCCCCCAGAAGTTACATTTATCCCGTATTATCAGTAAACAAAATATGTTAAGATTAGATTTAATTGCAGAAATTTTGCGTTGCGACTAAATTTGCGATGTGATCTTTCTAACCTCATCAAACCTTACTTATTTTTAATAAAACTCCTTATTTGGAATGGTAATAAAAAACAAGAAAAGTTGTATATTTACTTGTGTTGTAATTATTTACAAATAAAATTATAATACTATTATTATTGTATTCATATAATATTGTAATATTATGTTATGAGTAATAAAATTAAATAGTAATAATGTACCGTTATTCTACGATGACAATCACAACATAGTCATCATTAAATGGAGTAACTGCAAAAATATTCAAAAGTATTTGGTTTCTCACTCACTCACGTTCACTTACTATGAAAAGAGGAATTTTATCATAATAATCTCATCCCCTGATAATATTATTTTATTTAAGTCTACAAAATAATTGACATAATGTTGAGGAATGGCGTTGGATTCTGAAATACAGGCTTTTTTTCAATCCTAGTTCGGCATCAATTGCTGCTTGTACTACAACAAATTGTGTTCTCTTATGAGACGAGTAACTTATACTTGTAAACAAGCCATGTAAAATACTTTGAACATTGGCTGTGGATGAAACAATGAATTGCGTTTATCTCTGGTATATTTCATTCGAGATGGCTTAAATACCGACGATATCGCGCGACCATGGCAGGAACTCCATCTATTGCCATCGAAATAACATTAGTGGTGGGTCTCTTGTCATAATTTTCTTTTAATATTTAAGAATATTTCAAACCTTTACAATTTTTTTATCCGTAACTTTTTCCATAATCTTTATTATTCTGTTTGTTTTGTTTTTCTTATTTCTTCGTCGCCCTATTTTCTTTCTTAATCATATGGATTTTTTTAAATAATTATTCGTAAATAATGTCTTTATTGTTGATGTTAGCCGTGAAGTACCGGTGGATAGCCCTGAGGTACCGGCTGAGTCGAACAGGACCTCCCACTGCATCAGGTGTCGTAAGAAGCGACTAAGGTTTTAGAACCGACAGATGGCGGTATAGCCATCCGAAACAGTGCAGCTCAATGCACTGGGCGGAGATGGGCAGGAGCATCCCTATCGCGAAAGCAACGCTCTGCAATTACCAGCACGATTGCCCAGGACGACAATTATGGGCAAAAACTTCCTTTCTAGGAGAGGCATGTCCAACTTTCCAGACTTTCAATGGCTGGTATGATGATGATTGTTGATGTATGAAGTTTTTAAGTTAATTGCTTGCTAGTTAAAATAACCACACTGTGTCTGTCAATAATCATACGAATCTGCTTTTCACAGCTTGAACAGGTTTTATAGATTTTAAAAGTAAATTTTGTATTGCTGCTGTACTCTTTTGTGTGCCCAATACAATAAATAAATATTTCACAAGAAGGATATCTTCAAAGATTACCTTCGAGTTTATGAAATTATTGAACTTAGTTTCATATACGTATTGCTCAAAATTTTGGATAAAAATGTTGCATGTGGGCAATTGCTAGTAATCGCCTAAAAAAAGAAAACCAAATTCCAAAAATAGTCTGCACTATACTGTCAATATTCCTTAGATTCGGCCATGTTTATTTTGGGAATAAGCCTTGCTTTCTGTATTACGTCCATTTGTATGTTTAAACAAGCGTTGTAGATTACGCAGCGGCGGCAGCGTTATGCAAGTCTCTACACGTTGTTTTGAATATGAAGCTTCTTAAATTATTATCTGAACTAACATTTTAGTCCTTCATTATCTAAATTAGGCAATTTTTTGCAGACTACGTCTACGAGTCAAGTTCCCCAGTCTTTTTATTCGTGGACTTCAGGGTTTCACTTGAACCACTTTTGGAATCACACGCACTGGTACTAGACTATTGTTTATTCGGAAAGTCAGATCCTTTGTGTGCACTGCAAGTATATAATAACTAGTAGTAAATACATCGCGAGCATCTGCAGTGCCACGTGCCATAATTGACTTCGTTCCAAAAAGCTTACATTGAATTACGGTATTTTCAGTAGAGGAATGGCGTGAGGGCGAACGCCATGACACGTTTCACCAATATCCCGTGACCGTAGCAACAATGCCACTTGTACAACAGGATCTCGGTCCGTAACATATATCACGCTGATAATAGCGGACTTCCACTGAAAATATTGGGTCCGATTGCTAAACTTTAACGTGAGTATTATCTCATTATTAGTCGACAGTATAGAGTCTCGCATATTAAGGAGTCTAGGGAATATACTTTGATGTAGAGTAATAAGAACTGAGTACAATAAGAATAGCTTTGGTAAATTTAGGTTGCAAGTTAAACTCGTAATAGAACAGAATTATTTAATGGCGGAACAAGAAATAGAATAAATTATAATAACAAAACACAAAGCAATGTGAAAACGAAATAGATGTTACCGAGTTTCAGTTCAGTTTTAGCACAGAGATGAGCTCATAATATTAATGCCAATTAACGTGATGGAAGGAAATTTCAGATACGTTGAGAATCTTTATATTCCTGTTTATAAACATTATTAGTCTGTAGGGGTATAGTAGCCTTTTCTCACTGACGCTTCGCTCCTATTAGTGTCAGTGTAATATTATATAGCCTAAAGCTTTCCTCTAAATAAATGGACTATCCAACAAAAAAAAAGAATTATTCAAATTGGACCAGTAGATCCTGAGATTAGCGCGTTTAAACAAACAAACAAACTCTTCCGCTTTATAATATTATTTCGTAATATTTGTACAACGTGATTGTGTCTACAAATATTTTTATAAAAGCTAAATTTACAATTGTTTAAAGTTGCGCAAAAAATGTCTTATGCAGTTAATCCTAATATGAGGTTAGACATACCACTAAACGGATGCATTCTCACGTGAACAAAAATGAAGATAAACGTGTTAAAACGCTCGCCGTCCTCCCGTTTTGTTTGTGGAAAAGTTATTATTACAGAAATGTGAGCGTCTACGGCTCACACTAAATTTTGCTGGGGTAACAACTGCATCCGAGCGCTGTGGCCCCGCAGTTCGTTTCCGTACTATATCTAACCCAAGCTACTTAGAGCTCTGTACGTATAATGAAGAGGAAATGTTTAGCATGCTTTTTTGAACCTTACGAGTAAGTGACCTTGTAGGCTATACGGATTAATTTACCAGGAAATTTCGGTTCGTAATTACAACGTTTTGTTTTATTTACAACGTTAGAAAACGTACATACTGACCAAGTTTTGGATATACTTAGAGAAAGGCACGGAAACATTCCGCGTTCGACAGGCGCTTGATAATAAGTTGGCGCTTGGTTGGAATGTGCAGACAGCATATAAAGTATGTTTAGGTCGAAGCAAATAATAATTAATAGTCACAGATTATCATGGTTCGAATTTCTTGCATATACCTATATTTAATACTACGAAGCGTGCACTAACAATGATTAAGTACATTTTATAATAACTGCAGAAGAAAGGCAAAATGCATCGCAATTTCCTTCAGATAAATCATAAAAGTTCATTAACTTTTAGTCTGTTCTTTTGGATTGCTTGCAAACATCTTATTAAAGGTTTATTTTTTCGTTTCTCATGACTGTAACCAAAACCTTCAGTCTTCCTTGTTGTGATTCCCATGTTGACATACTAACAGATGTTAACGATGGACTGGCTAAATGGACGTCAAAAATTTACACTGTATTGTTTCAGGAAAGCCAACAAGAGAAAAGCGGATTGCCTTCTTAAAGGTGAATATACCTACATAACTTAAACGATTTTGCTTAGTTTTATTCACGGAAATGTTTACATCAGTGCAAACTTAATGCGCCAAATATTTTGTAAAATGTAGAAATAACAAATACGTATTACGTGTATATGTAATTTTACTTACTTATTTTTATATTTGTAAATATATAATAGATGGAGGTAGGGTGAGGTGAGGTAAACCGTTCATACGAATAGTACCAGTAATGAGTAAGTGTTAATTTGATACTAGCATCTTTTCTATGACTATAAAACTTATAAGAGATATAGAATAATTCATAGAACCATAGACATTCTAAACTGTCCCTCAGAGAAGAGGTTGACCTGAAAGAAGGTCTTATGCTTGTAATAATTGGAGAGTGGCGCCACTGGGTATTAAGAGTATTGTGGCTTGGTTCTGTCAGCGATTTGCCGGGTGTCGTATGAATAAGGTAGGCATGGCATGCACCGTAACCCTAGGAAAAGGTAAAATAGGGCCCGAAGCCTTTTTGGCCGGGTCTACAGGAGACAACTTGTATTAACAACAGGAGACGAGAATACCTTGGAGGTGGAGGTGATCGTACTAAAAAAATATAGTCGATTCCGTATTTTCCGTAACAGTTTCGGCTTGAAGTCGCTCTTTGAAAATAATAATATGATTGTTAGTTAGGAATATTTAACGAATTGTCTGTAAAGAACCGACTTAAATTTAATATTTTCTATAGTTTAGTATATATTTTTTTATAAAACTAATAAAAATTCCATATAAAAAGACAGGGAATCTAATAACCTTTGTCTCGATTCTAAATTGCAGTCTAAGGAATGTGTTAAATGATTTTTTTCTACAAATTGATATTTGTGGACGCATGGCAAAATAAAGATTTTTTTTTTATTTCGGTAGGAAACTCAGTTCTGCAGCTTTTGCAGAAGAATCAAACAGCGTAGTAGTAGAACTTAATATGATTTCTATACCTACACAATGAATATAACTATATGTAGTGTTATTATATGTCAATAAGATTTTAGTATTTCTTTTCTGTGAACTTAATGGACGTCAACTCGAAACTCACCGAAGTGATAGATGAGTCCGCTTTTAATTGAGCGACTAATGCCCGATTAAATCCACGTGCCCCGTTTAACTTGGTCGCCCCCGGAAGGATTGCGGGGCCGACAGCAGTCACCTGAAGGTGCCTCTGAGCCGGGCCTCGGCTTTGATAGCCATTGGAGACAAATGTGGGGACATTCGTTTGTCTAACCAGAAGTTGTTTGCTAAACCAGAGGACTGACTGAACCCGGCCATACTATTATCGTTCGGGTGACAGGGACTGCACGCGTTTACCGGCGAATGCGGTGTGGTATGCTGCTCTCGGAAAATAATGTGTGTATAATGTTTGTGATTGTGATGCGAGATTGACTGGGTGAGTTGTCGAGAACGCCGTTCGATAACGGACGGAAATGTCTATTTCCTGGTGGCCCTAACTATCAGCGTGATTCGCCGCGCCGACGAATTAATGACAAGACGACTCTTTCATGTACGACTGTCTTAGACTCTTTTACGTATCGTATAATATTACGTCTGTACTTTACTTTACTTACCAAGGGTATGTATGATGAGTGATGTGATACGTATGTGCCCACGTAAGAAAATTATTTTATACTATCTGTAACGAGTTTAATGTAGACGGGCCGCGTGGGCGAATACGACGCTCGCGTAGTGGGGCGGATGCAAATTAAATAGATTCTGCTCTTATGAGTAGGAGACATTTTACTATGCCTACCGATATAATAGTTTAATTAGCCTATGATAAAGACCGCGTTAGATATAACGATAGAACGATCTTGACGTGACGACCGAACGCCATACGTCATATCGTCGATGATACTTCAATACCGCGTATGTAGCTTAAGTTAATAAGGTCCATTTTCTATCTTTTCTAATTGAATTATCAACTTTATTTGCAACTGCTCTTTACGCGGTATTGCACTATCATCGACGATATAGGACGATCGAATAATTTAATTACACAAACCATCTTGAGTTTTAAGCCCGCCGTGCGAGCCGAAAGCCCCTCGACACGGCCATCGCTGCACATTTCTCAAAGATAACCTTTATGCACCACTTGCAAAAACAATCCCAAAGATAATCACAGGGATTTGGAGGCGTTTAAAAGTAAGTTCGATTTACGGTGACCACCCACGTAGCGTGATTTCTCGAGCTTTCACTGCCGTTGGACTATGCTTGCTACTTCCGGAGTGGCGTCTACTGGGAGACTTATCACCACCGGCACATTATCGGATATATCGGATATATATATATACCTTACCTTGTTACTTTAAAACGCCATGTAAGTTATCAATAGCAATAATCTATCAATTTTTATTACTACAATATTTATTTAAATCAAGGTGAACAGGAGTTTGATTTGATTTTTGTAAATCAAGTAGAATTATCTTGGCCCTTTAATGATAAGATAGATAGTTCACGTACGTGTACGTAGAAGCTTGGGTTAAATTAAGGTGCTTTGTAGAACTCGAGTCGAGTGGCCAACCTTCTGACCTGCGCGTCTTGAGAGGGTTCATGTTTATTGGCTGAGAGCTAATTACATTGTATGTAGACCACTAAATACACACTATAATAATACGTATATCTGTATAACTATAAATAACAGTACTTACTAGCAACCAGTATACAGTTTAATTTAGTCGCGAATTCGCTAACGTGGATACGTGAAGTGTTTCTGAAGCATGTACAACTTGAGTGTGACTAGTTGAAAATTACTATCTAATATTCCATTTCAAACATTACGACGAAAAATAGGAGACCAGCTATAACTTTCGAAGTTGAAACAAACTTCAGATGTCCCCACTTAAAGAAAAGTATCGAAATCAGACCATAAATAATGCTGACACGTATTTTTTGCGAAAATTATTAAATTTCATAAAACTCCGTATGCTACTCGCAGATCTCTATAGACGACTACACAGTTGTAGCTTAAATGTATAATCTCTGCGGATCTGTATATTTTAAAATCAAAAATTTAGTTGCCTCTAGCTACTCAAAACAAATAAAATATCATATTTTTTCATCTATCAAGGTATTTTAAGTACAACAGTCTACGTAATTTACGTAATACCTGTTGTACCAGTTATGGAAACAAGCTTCCATAACTTTGGCATCAGGGATTGCTTTTATCTGTAGGTACTGAACAGACTAAAACCAGGCTAAGTCGGATCAACTCAGCGCTCTGTTTAATCCATATCTCACTCTACTTCTTTCAGGATTAAAATTTTAGTTAAATTTTTATAAAGATATTTTATCAAAATAGTTGAATTTTTCTTATTCTATTTCCAAAAATTAGATCAATTCTTGTTCTGGGTTTCAAGTGTATCTATCAGTCTCTCAAAATATATATATATTATACAAAATATTAGAAACATCTAGTGAATCATGTTAAGGTTTGTCATTCACGTTAAATAGCCGGGCTACTGCCTTAAAAATTTTCCTCTAATTACATAGATTAATTTAGATTTTTTTTACCGTCACCTTTATATTATACTAGTTGATGATGCCCATGAGTCAAACAGTACTTAAACTAATCAGTACTTCGAAAAATCTTTTTTCTTCTTCAAGGACCCATATATTTTTTTACCTACCAATATTCATCAAAATTGTTTCTGCAGTTTAATCGTGAGGGAGTAGCAGATAGAGTAACTTTGAGAGGCCCTGTTCAATGTATGTAAATTGAAACTAAGTGTTTTTACTATGATCTTGCTAATAAATATTGTAAACGCCAAAGTTCAAGAGTCCTGATGCCTGCTTCTATTGCCTCTCTGTTTGTCATTACCTGAACTTTCGAAATATTTGTCATTGAAAAATATTAAATATTATATGTATCAATGCATTACCAACACGAAGTGTCTATTTGTGATATTATAATTATGTACTGTGTTTTACTTAATTCATATAGATTATTCAATATGAAACTAGGACTGGGACTTTCACTGGCAGATAGTTAATATACAAAGGAATAATTGAGGCTATATTATATCACGCTACAAATAAAAGGAGCGGAGCATCAATTAAATATGCGGCAAAAGCGGACGAAAAATATTATAGTAAACGGAACAGCATTTATGCAAATAAAATCAATTTTTGTTGTATTCACGGTTTATTTTGTTGATAATGGCTTACACATAAAAGATGTATATTCTGTTAGAGAAATTTTTGGAGAACCGTCTCAGAAAACATTCATACCTTACATTATGTATGTACGTGTGACTCGAACGGTATTTAAAGCACACGCTAGATAGAATAGCTCGCAGATTGCGGATTTTTTTCGAAAATACTTATCGTTATATTTTGGACGCATCTTTACGAATTATGACTATGAGTATAAGCTAAATAATTGTAAAGTACAACTTAGTCATCAAAATCTATTCAGTAAGTTTTGTGTGAAAGAGTAACAAGCTTACAGACATCCATAAATCCGTACTCATAAACTGTTGCGTTTATAACATTAGTAAGGATTACAAAGTAACAACACAAAATACTGGACTTTAAAATGATGGATACCTATTTTCTCGGATTTTATAGACACAACATAAAATCTAAAATTTATATGCCTGCATGCCAGTAACTCGCAGTAGTATGTACGAAAAAGTATATTGTCATTCTAAATAAAAATTGAATTTCTGCATTTGCTACGATAAACTGAGCTTTATTCTTACACCAGCAAGCGCTGTCCAAGCATAGCAGCGAAAGCGGACTACGTTATCTGTAATACTTCCTGTGGAGAAACTTGGAGTATAATTATACAGCGCTGAATGTGGGATGATTTACTAGGCAGTAATGGAGTGCTTTACCCTTTCAATTTCACACACTGAACGTTTTTGCCAATGTGCAAATATAGTCTTACTGCAGTAGCTATAGTTCTACACTAATTTGCAAAAAAAACCGGCACCTAAGGAATGAACCATTTCAAATGTTACTATTGGTTTGTTTGATAATCATAGATAGTTTTACTTTTACAATTCTGTAAATTAATAAGCAAATAATCGTTTTCTTTAGTATTATCATAAAATTTTGATAAAATTTATGGGTTTTAATGCTAGTGTATGCTAGTAGCGTATACTCACTAGTAGTGCATATGCTCGTGAAGTAAAAGTTAACAAAGATTTTTGTTTGTCTTTTCCTTAATAAAGTAAAAGCAGATAAATGTTTAGTATCGAGTGTGACTCCCTCTAGCTGAAATCACAGCTTGAGTTCGTCTGGGTATGCTAGCGAGGATATCCCGGATACTTGCTTGCGTCAGAACGTCCCAGACATGCTCTATAGGATTGAGGTTGGGACTTCAAGCTGGCCAATCCAAACGACGAATGCCGACCTCTTACACATACGCTTGCACATCGCCAGACCGGTGGGCACGAGCGTTGTAGTCCATAAAAATTGATTCTTCGCCTAAAATGGCCAATGCGGGTTGTGCATGAGGAATTAGAACTTCCGTTATGTATCGATGTACAGTCAGTGAGCCGTGAGCCGAGTCCAGTTCAATGAAGACTAACTCTGTACGATCCATTGAATTTATTCCTGCCCAAAACGTAACAGTGCCCCCACCATAAGGACTAATTTCTTCAAAACAAGCCTCTGCAAAGCGTTCTCTCTTCTTCGTAGCACTTGCCGACGTCGATCTTCACCGAACAGAGATATCCTGGCTTCATCGGAGAACAATACCCTATTCCAGTCTTCTTGAGTCCATGACTCTCAATTTCGAGCAAACCTAAGCCTGGCAACTATGTGCTCACGGGGTAACTAAGGGCCGCTGGCTGGGCGATGACTGCGTATATTGGCCGCGAGAAGACTCCTTCTGACCGTGCATAGACTAATATGCACATTTCTTATTTCTTCGAGGTTGTTCTTAAGGTCCACACACGAAGACTTGCGATTTTTCAAGGCGTGACTCACAAGAAAACGATGATCCCGTGTTTGGGTACATGGTTTTCTTCCAGAACCGAGCCTTCTCTCGACGGAACTGGTGTCCTGATACCGCTGCCAGGTCGTTTGAACGTCGAGCGACTCACGTTTAGCCTCTGAGTCACAAAGCATTGGCTGCAACCCTCTTCGAGCAGTGCAATAATTTTGGTGGCTTTTACCTCTCTCACTAACATTATTAAGGCAGCTAAACAGCAATAAATGAAGCTTTGACAATTAAGAATATGAATCTAAAAGTTATGAAAACCGATATTATCTTTTGGAACTTCGCACCAAAAATGTAGGATAAAAAGTGGTTTTAAACACCACGGCATTTTTAAAACCGGATGTACAAATGATTGAAACTATTTTGGTATCGTATATTTTTAAAGAAGAATTAAAATCAAAACCGCCCTTTTTTGCAAATGAGTATATTTGGGCAGTTTTTTTTATTCACCCTGTGTCTGTATTTAAACTTCTGCCTCTTTTTCCATGGATCTAATAGTATTTATTATTTTTTATAAGACAAGGTCGACAAACAAGCATACAGCCCGCGTAAACCTCTCAGCAGCCTATAGACGCTCGTAATATCACAAATATATCACTAGGGCGTTGCCAATCTTGTGATTTCACATTACTCAGTTATTTCACTGCTTCAAAACGGAACACAGCAATGCGAATACTGCTTTTTGGGCGGTAGTAGACTGTAGTAGGAAATAGGTGAGAGTTAGGTACCAATGCAGGCGACCTTGGTATGAGATCTACCTCATGCCATCTGCATATTAAATATTATGCATATTATTGCGGACATTAATTACTTCTGGGTTATGACAAACGCCGATATCGGAGGGCAACATATGTCAAATTTGTCTGGCAAAGTAAAAAAAACCTTACGTATCAAAGTACTAGAATTTGTTATTTCCGTTTGAACAATATATTTGTGTTTCTATTTGTTTAACAGACAAGATGTGTATTGAGATCGAGGCAGGTAGCTAATTCCTTGTTAATAAAATGTTTAAAACACGGACACCGAAGTTTCGAATGGGGTTGATTGCTTATCAGGTAAAATAAACTGTATTTTAAAATGGCCTTGCCATAGTTTACTTGAGTTTTCGTCTACGCTATTTTTATTGGAATTGCGTTTTCAATAGAGGAACAACATTTTCTGTTTGTCTACTGTACAGTGATTCCGGATATCGGGAATCTAGAAAATCCAATAAAGAACAATTTAAAAAGTATAAAGAAAATAGACTTCACGACATAATTCAATTATTCCGAATATAGAAACTTATACAAGAGTATGCTTTATTTATCTCGTTTGTTAATGCTAGCTAGCAATTTAATTCTGCATTCTGTGAGAATTTGTTTTTTAATTCTGTTAATTTATTAAACAGTTTTCGTATGAATTTAATCCCCAATTTTACTCTCATAGAAACGTATTTGATAAAAATATCTTGAATCACGGAACTTTTTTGACTGGAACTAAACCGGAAATTATAAATTTTATCCTTAGATTCATATAGCAACCCACTTCCGAATATGAAATCAGTTAAAGCATTTTTGTTCCAGTGTTGATGAATTAGGCCATGAATTATGCCAGGCTTATTAAATCAAAATTCATAAATATCTTAATATTCCAAATTAGAAAGTTTAGATAGATCTTTAATGAAATTTGTCAGAACAAAGATGGTATAGTCTGATGTAGCACCTTTCTCTTCTTAATATATGGATCTCATTTGCAAACATAAAGTAAGTAAGTTCCCATACTTTTTCTCTGCGAATTTAATATTCGGGAAACAGCTAATAATTTATTGCTATTACTGGTATTCCTTCCTTAGATTTTTGTTATTTTTAAATGAGGCGTTCTTGGAAACTAGCGTATAATATGATATTTTTAATGTGTTAAAAATAACTACATACTCCTCGATTTTATAGGTAAGATAATAATCAACTCTATTATAGTTTACGTATTACGTATCAGCCGTAAGACGTCCACTGCTGAACATAGGCCTCCCCAAGTAGTTTCCAATAGAAACGGTTGTATGCCGTCTATGTCCAGCGCGCTATTTCGTTTCTGAATATTTTATAATAGCCTCAAAATAAACTTCTGCCGTTTTGGATCATGGCATGTTGCCGAGATACCTGTTGTTTGCTTCTGGATAAATTTAAATGAATCGATACGAAACTGCAACAGACAGTTCTCTACACTGTATTTACAATGAAGCTACATTTTACAGTAAATATATAAATAAATATATGTATAATTATATATATAATTATATCCACATATATATATATATATATATATTTATATGGATTCTATATATATATATAGAATGATGCTAAATTATTTAAATTTCAATTACAACAGCTTATAAGTACCCGTTTCAATCCAATTTTTAATAGCAAAGAGTATGAACTAACGTATGAACTTATATATATTTCTTTTAACTTTTGCTTTCATGTATGTTATCATCGCAGTAAGCTCTTCCATACATACCCTTTCAGATACCTCACCTGAATCAATACTACGTTTGCATTGCAATGATTAAAGAAATTGCTAAGGTCGAATTGCGAAGGCACAGTAGTGTCCCTTTAACGTCCCAAGTAGGTATACTTGGGACACTGTTAAACCACAAAGTTAAGGATTTGTATCTACAATCTTTAGGATAAATCTACTATCCACTACAAAATGTATACAAATAAAGGAAAATTAAAAATAATGCTTTATACTTGTGAAAATTGCTCCTATGCTATTCTTACACGCGAGAAAATACATAATGAATTTTAATAAAATTTACACTTATAATGCTCGTACATTCAGATAATATACCAATTATGATATAGACGCAGTTATAAAGTCATGACTGATGATCGTTGTATCACGACGAAGCCGAAACTTTTAAAATAGTAAAGTTGAAACTTGGCACTATGAATGAATTTTCGGAAACTTTGGAAACGATAATACTATATAACTTAAAAGATAGGAGTAGCTATGTATGAACGTATTCGCTTTTTGCACTTATAAATATAAAAATATTTATTATGCTACCACGCCTGCCCAGTGCAGCAATTATGGGCAAGCCCCCCTTAGGTTAGTAGACTTTATAAAGCTGGTGTGATGATAATGACGATGATATCAAGTTTATATAATTTATCTATTAAAAGAGTGTAAACAAATTTATATCTGTATTTTAATACATTGGAATTTGTTAATTGGGCTAGAATACTTTTCGGATATCGAGCTAGATTCTAAAAAAACTTTAAGTCAATAGTCTCCCGCGAGGTAAGCTGCTAGCGACAGATAGTCCAGATATATGATATACAAAAGTTTGATAAAAATATTATCTTAAAATATTTCAAATTGTAGTGTGCAACTGTGTAACTAGGCTTCAAGTATTCTATAAATAGTGTAAGAGATTGTTTGGCCGAAATTAAAAATTTACGATATACATGTTTTAGTAATTATTTGCAGTGAAAATCTTTACTTAAAGCTGCAGCACAGAATACCTGCAACTGTAGCTTTGCTGTGTTTGTTTGGAAAACTTATAAGGAAAGTTGATTCGTGTTGCATGTTGTGTAATATTTGAGTGCGAGCTTGCTTTAAGTGTTGACGGATCTGTTAATTTGTTTAAAACATTCATGTTATGTATTGTGAAACTAAATTATTTCTAGCTTCCTTACGAACAAAGTTTAAAAGGTAACAAAACCTATTCATATAAATATTGCAAGTAAATGAACTTTGCCTTCTCAAAAATTTTAAGTTAAGTTAGTTAGCATTGCCTAAGGTAAAGGTGAAGTAACAATTTCACCTAGGTTATAGGAAATCTCTATGATCCTCGATATTCTTCGCTGGTTCTTTTCCGATGAATCACAGTATGAACTCACTTAAAACTTCTAGTAAGATCGGTCTGACGACGAGGACCGGTATGAAGGTAAAGTAACAATTTCACCTAAATTGTGGGTAACAATGGGTGGGTAATGTGATAATCTTTATGATCCCCATTTCTCTTAGTCTGGTTCTTTTCCGATGAATCACAGTATGAACTCACTTAAAACGTGTAGTAAGATCGGCCTGATAACGGCAGTTATTTTTATTATTACATTTAATTGTTTTGATATTTTAAAAGTTCTTGCATTAATTATTAAATATATGTCATAATAAATAATATTTTGGGTTCGTGTTTATTTGATAAATTGCGTAATAATGTCATTTTATTGAATATATACAATTGATTTAATAACAATAATGATAAATATGTATTCATTAATACATCGCTTCCCGACAAGAAAAGTGCCACAGTATACGTTAGGTATGAAATGACATAATCACAAAAAAAATATGCAAATTTGTTATTAATTTTTGCGTCCATTAGTAACCAAATGAATAAGCTAATTTACAAATGACATTTCAGCAAGCTGACTATTATAGTTAGCTAGTAATGACTTCAAGATTTTCTGTATTCGTTTCATTTATAAGTTTACGCAAAAATCATATTAGCGTATACGCAAATATCATATTACTGTTGTACGAAAAAATATTAAATGGCATCCGATTCGACTTCGCAAAAATGCTCATATTTTCTTATTGTTTTATAAAGTTTTGTTTTACACTTCCACCTTTCCCTACCTTAAAAATAGATTTGTTTTCATGAGAGATAACCATAAGATATCACTAAGGTCGTCGGAGAGTTAGTTGTTTATATTTTTACAATATTAATATAATTATTTATCTATGTACATATTTTTACAGTTCAGGATGTTCGTTAGTGGAATGAAATTTCTTTAAATATCCGACACTGCTCATTTAAAAAGGAATATATATATGTATATAATTATTCCTAAAATTGTCTGTGGTATCATATGAACAATTACTATTATATATAATTTATTTGACATAATACAAATCAGTTTCTCTGTAATAATGAAAGAATTATTTACAAAATGCATTTTCTTTACATTTAAACAATAACTTGAAGTTCTTATATTCAACTAAATATTACTTTATCTGTAAAAATGAAAGAAACAACATTTGAAGACTTTATTTCAGGTCTTTTTATAATTAAATTTAAATAAATCTTATTGATGTGAAACATATCATAATTATATTATTTCATAAAATTTCGCAACCGTCGGTCGTGACATCTAGTGACTTAGTCAATAAAATGACAAAGAAAAACCTAAGAAAAATAATCATATATATATATATATATATATATAAATATAAATATATACATATATATGTATAACAATAATGGTTTGTGCTTTATTATATTCTCACCACGTATGTGCAGTTTTACGTGCTCCTGTTGGATTTTCTTACATAGGTACACCCGATACTATTTCAATTTCTTTACTGTTTTTTTGCCGCAAGAGATCGCTCCATGCAATAAGGCTGCCCATCGTACTGTCTTAATTATTAAATCTTGATTAAAATTATATGTGTCAATTTAGTACCATCGCACCTTACCTATTTATATAAATTATGGTGTTTCGCATCTTAATTAGTTCAGTTAGGTTTCACATATAAAGCACTTTATATAAAATCAATCAAAAATTAAGTCCTTTTTTAAATCATATAAATACAAGTTAGTTTAACATCTGTTATTGTAATCGAGCTATATTTGAATACGAAAATTATTATAATAACTATAATTTGTTATAGAATAAACAATTTCGGTATATAGAAGCAATTTCACTGTCGGCTAGTACGATAACGTTTTGTATTGTTTAGAATCACATATTTAGTCTTATGCGTCCGTTAAACAATTTACATTTACGTTGTGGGCGAGCTCCGTTGTTGGAATAATTGGATGGCTATAATATTTGTTTCATTCACGATAAAAAATGTTAACGTTGAGCCAAATTAAACATTGACCGACGTCGTCTGCAAGTCGGTAATTAAGAAGCAAGGGGAGTCAGAGGGAGGATGGAGGTAGAAGGTCGATTTTCAATTTGCATTTGAATCACCGACAGGAAGCCCACACCACCGACCAACAAAGACCACAGATACATTCAATATTTCAATATATATACGAGTATATGTAAACTAAGCTTACGTATTAGTACTTTATACATTTCTTTTTAATGTAGGAACCCGACCCATACCATATCTATACCTGTCTATTTTTATTTACAGAAAAATTGAAATCTGATCTTTTCATATACGTAGTGGATGAGAGATTTAGTTCGAATAATTGACTCCTCGCCTCGAGTTACCATTTTCGTCGTGTCTCTACTTTGTGAAAACAAGAATTCTGACTTGTCAGAAACTAAATATATAAATAAAATATCATAACCAAGCAGTGTCCGACGGTTTTACCCGCGAAGTAACTGTTTTCGTAAGAATACTAAATAACAACCTAATTGGCTCCTTATGTCTATATCAGCTGTAAGCCAGTAAAAGAATCGTTAGAATAGGTCCAGATATTTCGGAGTTAACTAACCAGACAAACACAAAAAATTAAAAGGCTTATTTTTTATAAGTACCATTTATTACTTTCATATACTTATTTAAAAAAGCTATTACTTCGATATTACAAACATACAATACAATATGTATGTATACATAGAAAGTAAGAAAGATACATTGTTAGAAAAGCAATGTAAAACGCCAAATACAATAAATAATTATAATTTAATTAAGAAATTGGAAGATATTTTCATGTCATTTCAGCAGAGACATACACGTCTATCTAAGCAGTGGAGTATTAGCAGAGTAGAATAGTACTTCCCTTTGTACTAGATGACAGAGATGGGCAGCAGCATTCCCGTCGCGAAGCTACTCTCTATGATTGTTACGCCGCACGTTCAGCGTGGCAATGATGGGCAAAATTCTTTGCCTTTCATGGATAGGCATAAGTCCAGTAGTGCACCAATTTGGAATAACACATCGCCCTTATTTCATCCAAAAAAATATGATTCCAAATAAAATTTCGGTTTATATTTTAGACGAAGAGATCAAACGAGATTTTGTGTATAGTGGTAATTTCAGGATATCACGTGATGTAAAGTACTTTCGATCCTGGGAATCAAGAGTTCCCGAGATGCGTAGGTTTAGAGACGCGAACAATGTCACGGATTGATAGCTAAATATAGAAAATATAATTAAGAATGTACGACTTCTCTGTGGCTAGTTACGGAGTTTTGGCTTGATTGCTGTATTATAAAATTTGCCATCGTGGGTCAAGGAACCATACAAGGTACTGTAGAACAAAATAATAATATTCACAACTCATCTGATATATTGACCTGACTCCGAGATAAGTCGCTTAAAGCACATGCGTTACGGATATCAGGCTACAGAGGTAAGAATTAAAGATTTAAGAAATATAAGATATACGTATAAGATATACACAAATATAAGATTTAAATGCATATTTTCAACACCCAGACACAGAAAAAATACAAATATTATCCTATAAATAGTTGTACTGGGTAGGGATCATACCCACAACTCTTGGCGTAGAATATAGGATTACGACCATCTCATCTCATCAGAAATTGTGCTGCGTATTTATTCTCCGAAACTGCGTAACGGATATGCATGCGGTTTTTACTAATGCGTTGCGGTTTGCCCCCACTCAACATTTAGTATTTGTTACATTTATATCGGTTCGTAATTAAAAAAGTTACATAAATCTTGTATTATCACATGTAAAATGCTATAATAAAACCGATTAGTTGAGTTAGCTGAAGTTGCAGCTGTCGGTGTTACGTAATCACTATCATAATCATACAAAGATTGAGAAACGCGCAGAGCGCGCGAGCTTGAGGTACTTACATTGAAATAAAACAAGTTTTTTTTAGAGGTTTTAAGCCTAGAAAAATGCTAAATTATATTTAAGAATAGCTGTGCCCGCTACTTCGTTCGCATGGAATAGTGACGTCGGTAGTGTAACTCACATCTTGGGAGATTTTTAGGCTTTAAAGGGGAAAAATTCCCTCTTACATTATTCTTGCGTAACTTCAACCGTTTATGCAGCGCACGCAACGAAAGCTTTCAAAACGTATATTTTTTACCACATTTTTGATTGATGGTCGGCTCCTATTAGTCCTCCTCTCCCCAACTTACTCCTTAATATATCAGCTATCTGCTAGTTAAATTCATATCAAAATCGTCCAAATTCAGCCGTTTTAGAGATTACAGATCAAATAAACGGACAGACAGACAAAAATATAAAAACAACTGTACTATGTATCAAATATAAATGCTTTAGGATTTTGTAAAAAGCAGTTATTTTATTATTACAAATACATTTAATATTATTACATATAATATTCAATAGAAAAACATTAACTTGTTTCAGGTTGTCTCACCTAAAAAATAAGACAAGTTGATTTCTTTCTAGTATATATGATCTTAAATATTTTTATTATACTTACGAGTCTTATACTTGCACCGTGAGGTACCGGCAGTTCCGTGAGGTACCGGCAGAATAATACCTCCCACTGCACCAGGTGTCGTAAGAGGCGACTAATTTACTAGAATCGATAGATGGCGGCATATCCATCTAAAACAGTGCAGCTCAAATGCACAGGGCTGGGTTGGACAGCCGCATCCCCGTCGTGATAGCTGTACTCTGCGAATGCCAACACGCTTGCCCGAGGCGGCAATTATAGGCAAAAACCTCCTTTCTTAGTCCAGCAATATACTTTCAACGACAGGTATGATGATGAAGATGACACCTACGCGAACCGCGGGTGAAACCCTTCGCGTATAATAATTATTCGGGTATTCAGAACGGTTATTGCTGCATAGATTTGCTCGTTGTTTTAAAACACCTTAACTTCTTAGTTACCCTAAACAATATCACGTTAAAAAAAGTGTAGTCTGAACTATGCAGTGGTTTTGTGCGATCTAACTTTATATACTTTATCGTATCATGCGTTTAATTGTTTTTTTTATTAGGCTAGTTTGATATACAAACATACTGTCCGTGTTACCGCGGTCTTTAGAAGCTCGTATTATAACAAGCGCTTTGTTAACCTTGTGACTTGAAGATACAATGTCACATTACCCAGTAATTTCAAGGCCTCTCTCACCCTTCAAATCGGATCAATGCTATATGAACAATGCTTTATGGCAGTGGAAATAGTGAGAGCCAGGTACCAACTCAGACGGCCTTTGTATATATATCTTATAATAGAAGATTCCCCTAGTTACTACTTTTTTGGCTTTCCAGTAACTTTGCTTGTAAGAGTTTGCCTGAAAGTCGTCTGATAGACGTTGCCTTGTCTTAACCATTTTATCGAAAAATCCATAACGACTATAAATTGAGATATTAATATAAATAGCTCTTAAGTTAGATCTAACTGAGACATCGCAGACAAGCCCCGTGCCTCATTTTTTCTAAAGATGATATAAACTATAAGCCGATGGTGAACTCATAAGTATAAAAAAATCTATTTTATAAACTTCTTCTTTCTACATTACAAAAGGGTACATATTCGATTGGCGGATTATTTTAATTACATTATTACATTATAACATTGATCTAACTTCAAAATAAGTCGCTAAAATAACTTGTGTTACGGACGTCAATCAGACAAAAAATAGGACGTAATCATATAAATATTTGTCCTGGGTGGGGATCGAACCCGTGACCCCTGACGCAAGATAGGATCTGGATAGGACTGTCACCAGCGCCATTGGGATCGTCTTTATTCATTTGCTCATATTTAAAAATGGCTTTCTTAGAATATGTTTGTGACTGTTTTTAGTCGCTAAACATGAAACTTGGCTTAGGAATATGATAATTCTGGTTTTGTACAATTCGTAAATCTATGAAATTGTTTCTGTTTTGAATGTTTCACTTAAACTTTCTCCAAAGTCTTAAACAGCTGGCGGCTCTACTTCGAAACTCGACTTTACTCAGTAAGACTGCTTTCTGGAGTTTTATCGAAATCTACCAATTAATCGAAAGCGATACATTTTGTAAACATGTGCATACCATCTCTCAACAATAATCTAAGCACTTGTTTGATTTCGTAAAAGACATTTTTGTCCACGTAAGAACTATATTTGTATACACGCTGTATAGGATATATAAAGATTAAATGCTACTGTAAATCTTCTCGTATAACTGTAACGTATATACCCCTTCTGGATTTCATTACGGATAAACCAGGCAAACAACTATTCGCAACAATTGCAAACGTCTAATAAAAGCATTAATGTTAATAAATATCTTAAACCAAACAGTCATAATGAGAACCTCCTTCTTTGAAGTTGAAAATAGCTAAATATCATATTAAAATGGCAAATCATATTAAAATGGTAATACCATCTTCTTGTGATTGTTACGTTGCCAAATAGTTACTCGTCTCGTATTGAAGAAATGGCAGCGATTGTACTATGCGTTCGAAGGATGTTAGTGGCAAAACGTGTTTTTAATTATCTAGATAGAGCACAAGCATCCCTAAAAGAGACATTGATTTTTTTACTTTTCGGGAGTTTTTGCGGCGTTTAAATGTGTTTTTAGTGAATTTACCACGAACATTTAAAACTGTTTTATTTTTAAACTGTGGAACATTTTGCTTCAAAGTGACTCTGTCTGGACTTCTAAATCTTTATTTGTGAGACTTACGGATATATTCATTCTGTTTGATGTTGTAACTGTTATTATGCATTCAAGACTATAGTAAAAGCTTCGGTTTGAAATTGCACTTTTCCAAAGGGTGCAATTCTAAAATCATAAGCTTTAAAAGCGAGTCGGGAATATGGAAAAAGCGTTCGGACCATATTTTCCTTGAAAACTTCAAAACTCTAAAATTTTCTATTAGTTTTGTTCATTTCTGTAAAATATACAATTGCATGCTCCATAGATACGGATGAAGTCGACCAATTTAGCAGGGGAATGACAGTGTAATCTGATCATTGAAACAAAATAAAAATATTGTAAGTGCTAATAACTTTTTTAGGTACACGAATAGACAAATAAGTTCGTGTACGTACGTTTATATCACAGGCAAAGTTTGCACTGCTTATCCCGTGGATTACCGAAATGGGAATTCTCCTAAGCGTAGAGAACTTTCCTAGTTACATAACGTGCCTCTAATTAGCCAGTTAGGGCAGTTACGCTCACAAAAGACACATTCATTTCTCGTGCGTCCGACTTGCCGTAGTTTTTGCTGCGGGCTGGAAATGTTTCTTTAGAGTTTTTTAAATTTCGAGTGAAAATATTTTGTTTTAATAATTCTCATAAATTTGGAATGCAATGACATCATCGTTTTTATCAATGTAAAATATAACACAATTACTTGATTATCTATTAAATATAAGAGATTTCATTTGATTTAGCAGTAAATTTAAACTATTTCATTGTGTTGTTAATTACGAATGAAGATGATTATAGAATTCACACTTTATGTACAGGTTGCGAAGTCAAACATATTTCCAGATAAAGCTTAAACCTAAAGAAACAAGATAAAACCTACGTCACATCAAATATCTCCAGTTTCGTTCTCTCAAAAACTCACACAAAATGTAAATTCATACTCAAAGTTCTTTATAGAAGTGCTGTAAAATGAAGTTGATGGAAAAATCGTGTGATTGCAGCCGCACTTACGGTGGACATATAAAAATATAGAATCCTCCTACAACCGGCTCGTTATTTGTCTTTAAATTGGCTAAATGTGGTAACAGCATATTCTTGTTAATAATACATACATAACATGTACTCGTATTTGCATAGCGAGGAAAAAAATATAAAGCCGACAGATTTTTTTTTACAAAAGGTAAAAGAGAATAACAGAAGTTAATTTTGTTTTACCCCGGCCCTTTTTAATTTTAATCTCTTATTTGTATTTTTGTAGACAATATAACCCAAGCATTATGTTTTTCTTATGTTATTTGAAAATTGTACTAATGGCAGGCAACCTATAAAATACGAATGATCGTCTATGTTTTCGTGAACTTGAGGGTATACCACTGAGTCAAAAAATACAATTTGTTGATGATGGCAATGCTTGTGCTCGTTTAATAAATAGTTTAAACCTATATATATATATATATTATTCAAATATTGTTTAACATATTCTAAGATTACTAACAATCGATAAACAACCCGAATGTGGTTGGGGCATAAAAGATAAGAGAAAGAAAAGGAGGGCCTAGGTATAGAGAGAGGCTGTACAGTTAGTCTAATTTAAAAATTCTCTGTATTCTGTAGAATTTAAAATTTAGAACGATTCATCATAATCATCTAATGAATATTACGGTTCAAATACAACTGCCAAATAAAATTAGAACCACTTTTTCCGGTAAAAAATAACATTATTTTTCACTTATTGTAGACATACAATTAACTAAAAATATTATCATTGGAATTTACTATCGAGGAAAATGAAAACAACTTAAAGTGTTCGAAAGGAAAATATTTTGTTCTTATTCGTTAAATCAACACTATGCAATAAAATATGTCAGTATCTTTATGAAATTCAAGAAAATTATTCAAAGGAATTGGTACAATTTCTAGAGTAGTTTATATCATACTCTGATTTACCAGTCTGCCAAGAAATCATGCTAATTCTTTTGTAAACAAGGTATTCCAAAGAATCTGTATATTTATTCGGATGAAAAAATAATCTATACGATATTCCAGACCACCAACTTGTACCTTGTATGTTATCTAAATATAAACAGACAATAATCTTTTTCTATTGTGCTCGGTAGCATATAAATATTTGTCCTGGGTGGGAATCGAACAAAAGATAGGGTCCCTACCGACTACGCCATCGAGGCCGTCTAAAAGTGTGTATTTATTTAGGAAATATTAAATGTTACATTTGCGATCATATGTGTTGATGATATTGATCATTCAATCCTTTCAATGAACGTCAATCAATTCATTCCATTACGGTTTTAGTAGAAATCAACTTAACGCTTTATTTATATTCTCACCATATTTTTAATAAGAATTATTTGATTTTCGCAGACTTAAACTTTGTTTGAATTAAGTCAGATTTGGAAGAGTGGATGATTGTTAACTAATCCGAATAAACAAAGGCTGTATAAACCATTTTTGACTTTCATTATCCGGTTCAGTAGTTTTTGTGCCTATTCGTCACAAACAAAATGAGAAGGAATAAAATAATATCAAACAATTATTTCCTTAGAGTTTTAACTGTAACTAATACGCGGGAAGCTTTCAAGTCCTTTATAAATTTTTATGAAGGACTTTAATGTACATAAACAAAAAAATCACGCCATATTTTAAATCAACGGTCTAATAAATACACCCTTTTTAAAACGTTCTCATGACCCGAATGGTCAGTGACGTGTTTAATATGTAACGAAAAAAAAGAGGAAGATTCTATACAGTTTTAATCTCATACAAATCAGATACGTAGCAACAAAAATAGTCTGTATCATTGAATTTCGTTCTCACCAGCAGCCGTTACGCACAGCTGCAAGCTATCTTTTTATCTCCTGGGAATTCGATTTTCAAATAAATTGTATGCGAATTAATTGTACCCTTTCAACATTATTTTGCATTCAGCCGTTAATCTGGTTCGCAGACTTATACGCAGCTGTGGACGACAGATGGACGGGATGAAATCATAGGGGGCCTTTGTTTGACCAAGCCCTAAAAAGAATCAACGGCGCATAACCTTGACCAAAAAAGGGCCTGTACAGTTAGCCCTAACTGATTTGATTGGGCAAGTCTCGTTCCCTATTGAAACTGTGTGAATGCTAATAAGAATGAGTTGTAGTTAGTACTTTGTCATTGAAAAGTAAATAAAAGCAATAGCATCTGTTCACCGGGTAAATTTAGGCTGAGTCAAAGCGACAACGTTCCAAAGTTTGCAATGGGCTTGTATCCTAGTATGCATAATGCAGGGGTGGAATATACACCGGTGTGAAACCAGCTGCCTTTGTAATTCAGTATTATGTAGACGCTTGTTATCGTGTGGACATACTCAGAAATTGTATAGGTAAATCTTGTCATAGTTATAACCACATGCTGTACTTGATTGGTTAGGACTTACCACAAGCAACGGCAGCGACACGTAATGATACTTAGCGGAAACTTTATTTTTAACTGAGTTTGAAATTTTGGGGTTTCGGTATGCTAAAGTAAAAGACTGGTCGGTGAAATATTTTCTACAACCTGGACATCAATGTTTCGGTAAATTACTTTACTTTAAGGATATATGATATTCAAAGCAACGCGTTCACAACTACCGGTAGCACGGCACGACGTGTAAATATACAACAGACAAAATAAGGATCGATATATTATAATGAGCGGCCTGTCTGCATTCCAATGGTACTACTGAAGTTAGAGTAGTCAAACAATATGTTCGTCTAAAATATCTCAATATCATATCCCAATATTCTCTTTGTAAAACCTGTCATGTTGTAGAAAGGCAATCTATAAATAAAGATTACAAGTAAAACTTACATGTTCAAATATTAAATCTGATTACAGACTATTCTATATATGCATTACCAATATATCTTATATTTATATGAAATTATATTTAGAGCATATAATAGTGATAGAATTAAATTATTTAACAATTAATTCACAAGATTTGATTTTTTTTATTGGGTTACCTGTTTTAGGTGAGAGTTATTTTTTAAATACGTGATAACAAGGCGATTTGAACAAAGGACTTTCTTCTTTTCATAATGAAAGAAATGTGAAAAAATATGTTCATATACTGTGTTTATTAATCTTACATGTTAAATTGTCGATAAAGATTTGCCCGCTGTCTCTTGAACATATAACCACAGTTTAGTGTTTAATATGCAAGGTAGTGAATACGGCGCTCGGACTACGAGAATGTGTGCGTCTTCCGCCTACACTCACACGTGCACAGTATATAACTCTAAAGTAGTAAAACTATCCATCGATAACGGTCTATTAATGGCAGGAATGTAAAAGTCACTCTTTTCGAATATTAATTAGTGTTCACTAGATAATGTGAGTGACATTGTTGTTTGCATCATAATATAAACATGATTTTATTTACAAGTCACGTAAGATAGGGTGATAGTTTCGTCTAGTGCGGTTTGAATCAAAGGAATCTTTTTGTAGTCCGTGATAGCTGATGAAGTAGCTAGTAACGATCTCGTTTCGAGTTCTTGGTATAAGATACATACTATTTGACATCTAATTAATATCCACTGCATAGGTCCACATATGAAGGACAGTATTAGAAAAGGGTATAGTTTAAAGGCAAAGATGTATAGAGAACCATCCACTAAAACCTTTTTGAAATCAATTGTATCAGAGTGCCAGACGCTTTAAATATAGCTATTGCCAATTCGGAAAAGGCTAATTCTGCATGCACTGACCTGAATTTAAGAGATATTTTAAAGCTAGAACGCTACATATTTCATCATATACAAGTGCGATAGGCAAACTATTAAAAAAGGTATTGTTTTATAGGAATTACCCCCTGGTTTGATTTTTACGATAACCATGTAATGTTTTAATGAGATTTTTTGCTACCTTCGGTGTTTCAATTCAGGAAAAGTATCTGCTGTTTATTTTGCTAAGTAAATAATTATACTTCACCTAATATCCGCAGATCCAATCAGGACAAAAATATCTGCTGCCGTTAACTTTTTACAATGTCCCGGTAGTATACAAAATACGAATGTGCGAGCTAGATCTCGATTTAACATAAGAGATCCCAAAGTCTTATTTGGTACGCAATGTGTGGTTTTGTTGGTCCCCTGGCGACGTATATGTTCAGCGTACGTCGACTCCAGTGAAGAGGGATGGGAGGTAGGGTTCGATTCACTTTTAGAGGAGCTGTGATGACAGGGAACTGAGTGAGGGAATGTTTTAAATCATACGAAATCCCAATGGTACCTACAGACTTAAATAAAAATTAATGTGTGAGTTTGAGTAAGTAATTCACTAGTTTATGAAATGCCATGCTACAAATTCAGACATATTTGAAAAATATCGATGTTACGTGCTAAGTGAATCACGTGTCAGGTTATCAGGTTTATAGTCTAATGAGTATCTAGCCGAATGCGATTATATGCCTTGCGATTAGAGTTATGGTAGCCATATAGAGGTTTAGAGATTTACCGTAAATCTTAGATGATGATGACTCTAACTATATGCTTATGCTTATATGTTATGCTTATAACTTATGCTTATAACTATATGCTTCGAAAACAAATTGGTTAATTGCATTGATACGGGCATTTATTACTGACTAACAAATAACTTAAATGTTTGCTTAGTTTATTACATAGTTTATTACATTGAAAGGTAAACTCTCGCACTCTAAAGCCGGTGGAGTTTTTAAATCGATGTCGGCCTGGCAGTTGGCACGTAAGATTACCGAGTTAGGTTTGTGGTTAGATCGTCTCGGGAGCATCTATTCCTCTAAGAACTTTCACACATTGTTCATTGAGCCACAAACGTGCTTTGTTACTTCGCTGTTATCGCCGTTCGACTGATTTTCGTTCTAGGAATAGCCTACCTATCGTGAGTGTCTTTATTGTATCTATAAAATTTGAAAGATATTTTAAAGATAATAAATGATTATTTTTTAATTATGCTCCAAATTTAAATAAGAACGTTAAAAAACTTAAATATGTAGTAGATATTGCATGCTAAAAAATAAGACTTATGTCTTTAAAGAAATGAAACTTGTAAACTAAACCATTCGTGGAACATTTGTTTGTAAGTTAGCTTCTCGTGTGCCTCACTTCTGCCAACATCGCGAGCAAACTTCTTACGAATGTGCTATGGGATTTGTCTTTGTCTTTTGTTTTCGGCTGCAGTGCGCGAAAGGCCTTATACCGAACGAAGGCGTAAAATGTCACCAAATGGCGTTGATAAATGACGTCCTACTTTGGCAATTTTCCACTGTTACCGCGTCTACTCGATTTGCTTTAATCTGTAAAAGAAATAATGTGACAAAGACGTGACGATTTATTCTTAGAGAGAATTCCCCGAGTCGTCTTCAACCCGCTTTAAAATAGGTCCTTTGTATCGGATGCCTACTATTGTCTTCCAAGTATCAAAACTGAGGCATTGATTACAAAATTACCTTTTAATATACTTGCGCTTTTAAGTTGTTTGTTAAACATGTTGCGAGTATTATCGAGTTAAATACACTCGCTTGGTTTAAAAACTATATAAACAAAGCGATATTGGTATTTACGTACCCACTACCTATTTGTTCACGAATTCCTTTATCGGCTATTTGTGTGCTTTTCATTTATTGCGGTTTCACACGAAACGGGTGTGCTGAAATAACTACCAATCCGATGTATATGTACGCACGTCACGTTAGGGTTTTTAGTTATTTTTATTGTATGAACCTTAATAAGCACAATTTACTCTAGTTTACATCAACATGAGTCGGTTGGATGGGCTCATTCGGAAACTTCTGTTATTGTAGTAATTGTCCTCGTAATTATTAAGTAGTTTATATGTGACTTTATATTGTTGCATTTGTTTAATTGATGTAATAGATATATTAGAGAGGCTTTAATAAGTAATCAGTGAACTAAAATATATATTATAAACTTAGTCGATGTCCGCACTTAGACATTTCAGTAATAGATGAAGTTGCAAGTGGTATCATTGGAAATAATTTTATTTAAACGTATGATCAATTGCTATGAGTCTATATTGATATAAATTCAGAAATTTTTAATTATACACTAAATAAAAACAATAGGCAGCCAAAATGAGTTAAAAAAAGGGCACTGACATATAGTAGTGAATGTTGCGTATGGCTGAAGAAGCACGCAAGTACAATAAATGCTCTTGTAATGAGAGCACTTCAAATAATGTATGATGTGAGTTTGAGAGATAGATTAAATAATAGTTTAATAAGAAATTGATGTGGTGTAAAAGATGATGTTGTGACAACAATAGAGAAAGGAATGTTAAGATGGTTTGGACATATAGAAAGAATGGATAAAAGTAGAATGACTACACAGGTGTATAGAGCGGAGGTGAATGGAAGAGTTGGTATAAGACGACCGAGGCGAAAACATTTTCACGAAAGGTAGAAGAGGTATGAAAGAAGGGCCTGGTCAGAAGTACCAAGAATAAACGAGCGTGTATGAAAGGACTAATGTAAGCAAGAGAGGTATGCCAAGATCGTAACAAGTGGAGATCCATAGTCCCTGCCTACCCCGATGTAACACAGGCGTGATGTATGTATGTATGTGCACCCTCCACAAAATTTTACTTTCATAATGTTAATAGTTCTCACAAACTATTAATTATCTGTTACATAATATTGTACATATTATTGAAAATAGTTAACCTGTAAATTACAACACATTAACTACGATTAAAATGCTCCTAATATGGCCTAGGAATGTTTAATTTTAATGTATAGATATTAATATGCAGTAGGTATGCAGTAGGTACCTATATTAACAGAAATATCAGTAATATCACGGCTAATATGACGACGATATTTAGCTAATTTTGGTTATTACATTAAATAAGATGAATCAGTTGCTGGGCTGCTTTACATCAGTCATAATTTACACAAACTGTGTCGTATTGAATAGTTAGCAGCTGAACAGGATACACTGCTCCCTCGGCTATACCAATATAATTAATAACTTTCAATAACCGGCAAAAACCTCACAGCTCAAACAAGTTGTGTTGGGATTAATTTCCACTGCGAAGGTCCGGACAGTGTTATGGAAATTACTTGCTATATCTGTAAACGGCCTTTTTTATTTACATATATCCATTTTCATCATCATCGTCACCATAGCGTCCATAGAATATGTAAATCTGTACAAATGGGCCAAAAGAAAGGGGGAATTTTGGCCATAACTGTGATGGTGGTGGTGTGGTGTGGTAGTGGTGGGCAGGTCGTAAATCCGCAACGGGAATACAGCTGCCCATCGCTGCCTAATTATACTTGAGCTATACTATTTCGGGTAAATGTATATCCACCTCGATAAAAGATGATAATGTAGTAATAATAAATTCCGACATCTCATATGTAAATTGACCTGACTCCGTGGAAAGTCGCTTAAAACACTTGTGTTATGGATGGCAGCCAAAAGCGGAATCACAAATATACTACTTAAATACATATTTAACAAATATGTATTTTTTAACACCCAGACACAGAACAAATACTAAAATCATCCTATATCACCATTTGTTGGTTTCGGTACCTCGAGGTGCGATTCTACTCTGCCACTACTTCACGGATAATGAAGTGTGAGAGAAGCAGTGAAATAACTGGGGAATGTGGAAGTCACGTCAAGGTTTCAAGTCACAAGGCTGGCACGCTTTTGTGATATTCTTGTGATACAATGAGCATAAATAGGCTGCATTGACGCTTACTATATCACGTGGAATGTACTCTTATTTGTAGACCAGGTCTAATACAAAAAAAAACACAAATACTTTAATATAGTACCAAAACTTTCAATATGGTATTAAAATTTTTAATCACCTTCATGTAAGCCGTAGAATGTCCATTGGTGGACATAAACCTCTCCAATAGATTTTCTGTAAGGCTGGTTGTATGATGCGATTTAATAATTTTTGATAATATAAAAAAAAACACATTTGCTAACATAAATTCCAATATAATACTTTTTTATTTCACGTTACAAAATTTATCGGAACCGGGATCCTTTTACAAGTTCTTGATGTAATTTAATATGGCTTTGTTGTTATTATTTGACACTTGCCAGGAAGCGATTTCACAACAAGTATTTATTTGCAACTTACATTCATTGAATACTATGTTATATAGCTGTTGAAATTATTTTTAAGTATTCGTGTAAGGATGAATCGATAAAAAAATGTTTTCATGATGGATATAACTATGTTTATATATTGGGAACTTTTAGCTATACCAGACATTAATACTACAAAAACCGTAGCAAGCGGCAAACTTTTATATTTAAGATTATCGCTACTATGTATTTTTAGATTATTTAATATTGTATAAAGTTAAGGTATTTGCTGCTTTGTATTTGATGTTACTAATTCGAATTGCCCGGTATAAAGTGGAATTAGATCGGAGTTATTTTGATTACAAATTCTCACGCTGTCCAAGTATGTATGAAATCTGGCGTGAAATAATCACTGCTTTAAACATAGTTTATAGTCTTACAGTGTAATACATCAAATTATTAATCTATCTTATTAAAAAATTAACTAATAAAACATATACCAAATGTAAAATCTACGGAAAATAAAAAACCGTTTGACAGGCAGGCTGTTAAGAGGAGTTTCTGTAAGTTATTATTGAAAAATAATTAATATAACGATACTACCAGAAAATTTTCTCTGTTGCGGAATTTCTAATGCTGCCTTTAAACTTCATTATCAAACATTGGATACTGGGACTAGGGATATCGAAGATCTCAAACCTGAGAAGTCCAAATATTTTGGGGCTGACTTTGTTAGCGTATTCCTGCGACACTTTACAGCTAGCATCAAACTCAAGATGCGATATGAGTTACGGATTTACATAACTGCACCAAAGTCCTCTGCATCAGGAAAGCCCCGACGCGGTGGTCCAATCCCCGGTCCACCAAGGCCTTCCTAACTCTTTGATAAAGAAGTTTCCTTCTTTATCCCATACTCCAGATCTTTCAACAGCAACTGGCACGAAATAATAATTTGCTGCCAATAAACTATATCTGTCTTTTTTAAGTCTGGCAGCCGTTTCCGCTGCAGCACTGGATTTGGCCGCGCTTGAGGTCACATGCGAGGGACAAAAGTATAAGCACATGTAAAATCCCACTAAACGTAACGACCCCTCTCCCCCGGTATTAAAGACAGGCCATCAAGTCGCTTTCCCTCAGTAGGACTAAGTCCTGGTGGCTCAAGAACAGAAGGGACCCCACACGACACGAAGGCTCGTCTAATGATGTCACAGAGTGAATTGTATTATATTGAGGTATATTTACAATTAGATGTATATTCTCGTATATAAACCTAGTCTCATATAGTAAAATGGATAACTTTACCGGTCATTGATGGTACTACATTAAAAATACAAACAAAATAAGATAATAAATTATATGTGGTATTAGAATTCTCTGAACTCTACATAAATCCGAAACCTGTCCGTAATCCGTTAATCAAATACGACGGTCTACCTTTTAATCTGTGATAGCAAAAACATAAATATATTTGGACGATATTTATTGACAAATTTTCCCAACACACCAAGCAGTGAATGTTTGAAATTTCGTTTTATTGATGACATTATTAAGCCATTATGAATGCGTTAATAAATTTTGGACGAATTCACCAAGTTAATTTGCGCATTTCGTTCACAAACATGAAGTTAATTATATAATCACATCCCTATAAGTAAGTGATACAAAAATACATTTTAATGGATAATACGTTAACGAAATGTTAATTCAGGCCGACAAATGCAAGCCACCAGGAATAGGTTTATTGTAAATGTATATTATTAAAAACTAGTGACCAGTAGCCACCACATTGAGATTATTGATAAAAGTTCGTCAACGTGTGCGCTCAATATGTCCGATTCATAAAGAAAGACACTGTGCCTCTATTGAATCACATTACTTAATAGTTGAAGTACAGTCTAAATTAGATTTTGAATTGCAAACTTATTCTTACACGTGTTATGTTTAGAGGTGACCGTTAAATTCAACCTCGGCCCTGAGAGATGAATAGAATCGAATTATATATAAGTTAGTAAAAAAATACGCAGTCACATTTAGTTGTACACAATAAATGTTAAGTACATACTTTAAATGTTTATTTATTTAACTTTACTGCACAAAATGTTATATATAAAAAAAATATATATATATATAGTGGTGCAGGCAATATATATACAAAATAGATAAACGTGGCATACATATTTGTATAAATAAATGTTCACACAACTTAGAATTTTAAATAACTATTATCTATTTATATTTTAAATATTGTAAGATCTTTGTTTAAAGTTCTCTCTGAGCATGGTTGATCTAGAATGAAAAGATATTTAACAGATATGTTAAATGATATTTTCTACAATACAATCATATTATACTGGGAGATAACAAAGTTGGCACGGTGTTTAAAATTATGTGCATAGAGGCTACATCCTGAGTGCAGCAAATTAAATTTACGGTACCATAACATCTATGATAAGTTATTTCATTATGGCAGCAGTGGTTATACTACAGTTGATATTTGATGAGTTTTCACTCTTACGTTTATTTTATTCTATTGCAAACGCTACGTTATAGCTGTATATTAATAGTAATATAATTTATTTAAGTCATGTTTTTTGATATATGTGTGTATTTACAAATATTTCTGTGCAATGGTTGTGTCCGGTATCGCATAAGTATTCTTTTTTTACGTGAAGGTTGACCAACAGATAATCTCTTTACCAAACATTAACATCTCCTATTGTTTATATTTTGTGATCTATAAAGTTAAATAAATAAAAGATGGTCTGTTGCATACAAGAACTTTATGATTCTACCAATTTAAAATTTATCCAAGAATATTTCCTCAGTTGCATTGCATTTTTCAGCAGATGCTTTATTTTGATGCTAGTTTTTACATCTAGAAACAATATGACTACTTCTCTTCTTAATACTAATATACTTTATGATTATTGTGAAAATGAAAGCACCTGGTTTACTAGTTAAGTTTAGATATAAACAGCTTTATGGAGCGTAACCATTACCTATACTGAACAAAGTTTTCGCTGTAAAAGAACAAGTTTCAGTTAAATGCTATATTATTCTTTCGCTATTAAAACCTGGTAACAAAGGAAGAAACTGGTGAATGGTGATGAGGATAAATAATGAAGCGAAAAAGACGCATCCAAGGAACTATCCTAAGAGTTAAAACACAAGTTTACCTTTATAACTCTTAACGAACGAGCCTTAAAATCTTCTGTATTTCTCGCGGCAGGGAGGTTACTAATAATTATTTAAGTCAGTAGAAATAAGTCAGCGGCCGGTTTCTTTTTGCAGTCGGCTCGATAAATATTGATGATGAATGAATTATTTACTTTCAAGAGAAGCTTCGAGTGATAATTCTAAGGTTCAAGGCAAAGGCATAAAGTCGTAATAGAGATATTTTTCCAAGATTGAACTCGTCCCGCAAGTTTAGATCTTGGTATGCGTTTATGCTTTCGCTCGTAGAAAGTTATGTAATTTGAGTGGTTTTCAATTCACCGAGGCCTGTAAGTGGTTACGTGCACGGCTCGTTTTGTTACATTATTTGGGTAGACTTAACTTAGTAGCATTCGTGATACTCGTGAAACTGAAAAATATGTTATAGAATCTATTTTGCGAAAGTATTCTATCCAAGTACTAGTCCAACGGAGCTTTCCTTATATATTGCATTAAACATAGCCATCTTAGCATTAAGATTCTAGTATTGTATAACTGAAATTTATCAACGTATTGAGCTTTTTCGGAGCATAGTAATTTTTTTTTAAATAAGTATTCATTTATATTACTGCGTTCGATAAAGTTCTTGGTCACCTAATTTAGCATGATTACTTATACATTATACAGATATTAAACTTAAAAAACATATTTTTAACAAATAACTCAAGAAATACACCGAATACTTATTTAGAGAGCTCTTTCGTATTGCCATAAGAATTTTCAAATCCCTAGATATATTTTAGTTTTCTCATGTCCTTATAAGGCATAATAGATTTTTTGTCAATGGAAGTATTTGTACAAACGAATTCAAAATGTAAAAAGTCGGCCAGAATACCAAAAGATGCAAAAATAAATTTAGTATATGTACTATTAATACAAATCTAGAATATTGTACTTATTTTATCGATTTCCAGATATACTTTTTGAAATGATATTGTCTTTTAAGAATCTGAGTGACGAAAACAATGCAACATGCTTTATTTTTGTCTAAATTTAAATAATCAAAAAAGTAAACCACATAATAACAAAATAATAAACTGTCTGGGAATATCATTGGAAAATCGAGTTGAATAACTGAACTCGCTAGTGAGAGAAGTATCGTCTAACTACTAAATTATTAAAGCTAAGTGTGATCTCTACTTAGTTATAATTTATGTATAATGTTGCACCGCACCTTCGCGAATTCGATGATCATGGCAATCACTTGAAACTAAGATGCTTTTATGGTGTCACTAATATTATAATAAACATTAAGAACTCAAAATTATCTGATCTACTATTTTATAAACCAATTTAGATAGACATTTAAATAGTGCAATCTATTTATTTAGCTATATTTATACAATATATAATTTTTATTGTTTATATTATAATGGCAGAGCCCCGCGGTTTTAATCGCGTAGTTTCATACTAACTTTGCACCCTCATTTTACCCCTTTAAAAGGTAAATTTTCAAAAATTCGTTTTTTGCGCTCCCGTACGTTATGTAAGAACTGTGCAATTTTTAAGCCTGTGCCTTTTATAAATATGTATACATATAGATTGTATTTTGTTTTTGGGTCATAATACAAAATAGTATTGTAATCGTACAAAATAGTACATCATGCCATGTCATAATATGGATCTCCACTTGTTACGATCTTGGCATATCTCTTTTGCTTTCCTTGCTATGTTCGCCTCGGTCGTCCTATACCAACTCTTCGATTCACCTCTGCTCTATACATCTGTGCAGTAATTCTATTCATCTTGTACACCACATCGATCTCACACTTCTTTAAATCAATCTCTCAAACTCACGCCATACATACTTTGAAGTGCTCTCATTTCAACAGCATTTATTCTACTTGCGTGCTTCTTCTGCCATACCCAGCATTCACTACTATATGTCTGTGTTGGAACCAACATACTCTATGAACAGCCAGTCGTGCCTATTTTGACAAATTTTGGCTACTTATAAAAGTTTCCTCTTTAGGTGTCTTAACTAATTAAGAAAACTATTAGTTTTTTCAAGCTAACATCAACAACTTGTGTTAGTTATGATCTACACATATATTTGTATAAGATATTAACGTATTTCGAATCATATACGTTTCAAATCATCTATTCCTTAGTTTTTGAGTTTTCTCAAATAAACATATTGCAATTCTTATTTTAGCTAATATTTTCCTTGAGTTAATCATTTTTTATTATTATCGACATACCGCCTCTACAAATATGTTAATTTGGTTAACTGCTTTATTTGATGTCCAAAATCGAAGTGTCTGATGAATAACCCTTAGTTGGTATCAGCTGCAGCATTAGAGATATGGGAATGCCCCTTCTACTATTGGTACATAAAAAAAAAATCAAATATCATTGCAAAAATCCAGCAAGTGGGACACATCCTTTAATTTAATCAAGCCTATAGCATCGCATTGCTAGGCGAATGCCTCCCCTTCTGCTTTTAAAAGGCTTAAAAATAAAATAAAACGAAAACTCTGGATGAGACTAGACTGGCTTTTATTCTTATACTTACAAGTTTATATGAAGAAATAGTCAATAGTCGAAAGATTAAATAAGGTTTATAAAAAGAAGAGAAATTCCACAAAAAACATTCTGTAAAAAAACTAGCTACCTCTCGATGCAGCTGCTTGCTGTCTACATTTAATTACTTTTTAGAGATGAGCAAGCTGCTCCATTGAGACTTGGCTAGTTTTATTACAGAATGTTTTTGGTGGGTACTTTTTACAATAAAATACACGACCAAACATAACTATCGGATACTCTTTATTCGATAGAAAGGGGTATTTCCGAATGTTATCAGCACTGTGAGTTCCGGAATATCCTATAAAAATTTAAAGCTTTCCCAGCACTAAGAATAATTTTGGAGAGTTACAGATAGAATCGGAACATTAGCTATCAGAGACAAGTTCTGTAGAAAATTTCAAAAATCATATGAGAATTTTAAGTTTTGTGTCCTTCCTATATATAAAAGTTTTAACTGGTATGGTATACACACGATTCTTGAGTTTAATTTAAAGATCTGAACGCCAAGAATTAATACATAAACATGCTTATTTATTTGGTCAATCAAAGCAGATTCAAATTTTGAAATTAATTAAAGCCAATGTAAATTAAGTTATAACTAATAAATATAAAATGAAAAGATTGATCTAGATCTATTAATAGAACGGGTTAGAACCTGCGATCAGTCTCTGTACATGACACTTTCTCAGTCGTGACGAGTAATTATCAGGATAGATTTCTTACTTTTCCGTACTTTGGTAAAAAGAGACTTTGTTATTCTCCATAATGGTCTTATATTTCAACAACTTGTGTTAGTTATGATCTTTACATATATTTGTATAAGATATTAACGTTATGGTTGTTAATAAAAAGTATTTCGAATCATATACGTTTCAAATTATCTATTCCTTAGTTTTTGAGTTTTCTCGAATATTCATATTGCAATTCTTATTTTAGCTAATATTTTCCTTGAATTAATAATTTTTTATTATTAACATAATTAAGCGTAAGTTACAAAATATATTTGCATTCCGTAAATTGCACAAGGCGGGGTTGCTGCTGCCCATCCCCGCTTTGTGCATTTGAGCTGCATTGTTTCGGATGGATATACCGCCATCTGTCGGTTCTGGTACCTTAGTCGACTTTTACAACACTTGCCGGTACCTCACGGCTTAGTCTGGCAATTATGGGCAAGATTTTCCTATTTTTGGGGAGGCCTGCATCCTGAAATGGACGTATAACAGCTGCTATGATGAAGATGATTATGATGACGAAAGATTTTTAGGACTTAATACAATGGGCAACATATAACGTCCGAAGCATGCATCCCTTTTTAGAGGAAGTAATGTGTTTTAGGGAATTGAAACTGATTGAAAGGATAAATATACTAAGCTAAATTAATTTTTACAGTGATATACGACGGCCGCCTATATATATATATATATATATATATATATATATTCAATATCAAGACATAAAACAAACACGAATGTCATTATACAAATATTAGTCTTGGGTGAGAATTGAACCCACGGCCTTTGACGCACAAGATAGAAGCACTAGCTTCTTCGCCATCGGGCCCAATATTATTAGGATCGAGCTAAGCACACTATTTATCACGGATTTAATCAGATCTTCCACTCATTAAGCAGTACGATATCTTCTATCGTCAGAACAGCTGATATTATTACCAGTAATAACAAGGTTTCAAAAAATACTGTATTACTTGAAATGAGAAAGAATATATAAACCTATACATAGACATGATCCCATAGTGATTTCGCTAGATTATTCTCGTAAGATTAAGTTTTACTGAAAAATATAGATACATACATATTCTTTGGACAGTACATCACTATACATTGATTTGGTTATAGTACAAGAGTTTTAAACTTATTGAGAAGTACTTCATAAGATACTATGTCAAAAGCATAAAACACAGAAAACTACAAAACAAGAGTACCGTAAGCGCACAGATTTCTGTATTGTTTAATTGCAATTAAAGCATAAAAATATTACTGGAATACGACAGTAATAATCTAAACAAGAGTAAACTAAATGTAGAAAACATATTATATAATAAAATAAGTGTGAAGTACTCAATTAGTTTAACTTTTACTGAGCATGGATTAATGAACAAATAACCTAAAAAATGTGTATTCGAATTCGGCTAACAGAACAATAAACTTTCACAAAGGACGAACTTTTGAAAAATATACCAATGTAATTATCTATTCTAGATTGTAAGAATATTTAATTCTGAAATAAAAGTTTTCCCAGGGGGACTAAGTTTCCCGTAACCACTAATGCTATTTGAAACAACCATTTACAAAATAATGTTACATTTTTTCATAAACTCCCACGAGATTTTCAGATACATGAATTACTAATATAATTAGTGACGTGTCTTGATTTATGACGGAAAAGAGATTTTAGTTTTTTATTACTTATCGTGGATTATGAAAAACTTTAACCATATACTGTCTTTATACTAACTAAATATTAACGTATATTCATTGTAGCATATCTTATATTTTTCATATATAATTTTAAATTATATAAAATAAATTATCCACCCGGCAATCATTTTGTTAATTTTTACCCTCACATATCTCAAAAACAATTTTCGTTTCGTTTAAATTGGCGAGACCAATATGTTCAAAATATATAGTGCTTTTTCTTCACGTAAAGCTAAAGAAAAAGTTATATCAGAATGTCATACTAGTCAGTGGTTTCGACTATTTTCCCAAATATTTTCGTCTCCATAAGATTAAAAAAGAGACAATTAAAAAGGGCCTTTACATTGTCCAATCGCGTCTAACAAGCCCTTTTTAATTATGCCAATTAGAAAATGTAGTAGTTGTAAGCTGCTGAAAATTCTCGGTGGGCCGTTTGAATTTAGTTTTGTAATGTTATCAGGCAAGCCTATTTACTCGTTGTCCTAACCAAAGTTCTTGCACAATGAAAAAGTTCTCATTTAAACCGTGAACAATAATAATATAACGTTCACTTTTTTTATAATGTTCGGTGTCCGGCGTAGAATAATGCCTTAAAGCTAGGGGCAGCCGGGTGTCAGTGGCGGTGACGAAGGGTGGAGAGGGGTGAGGCTACCCTACGACTCCTGCGAAGCGACGCCGTTCGCGCTATTCAGTGGGAACCGCGGACGTGATCGGTCGAACCCTTGGCGCGCTCCTGCCTTTCGCGCCGCGCTACCATGATGTGTTCGCGCAAACTTTACGCGGAGTTTTAAAAAATACCCGTTGCAATATGAAAGTGCCTGGGCGGCGGTCCGGCCTTCAACCCTCTTTTCGGTAAGTAATTTTTTTTACTGATATATTTTTATTTTGTTAAATTTTGGGATGTCGATGTTTACTCAGATGTCGCGTTGTGCGCGGCTGTTTGCGAATGTTTGTTTACGACTTAGCGACTGTTTTTTCCGTGCTTCGCGATTCTAAACGTCGGGGTGTTTTACGTACGTATTTTCTGTGAGTAGTTAAACGGAACACCAAATAAGTCACGAACATGCTAGGCTTATAACATATTTTTAATACTGCGAAATGGATGGAAGTCATTAAATCAAAAGAGTTTGTAAAACGTTAGGTTTATTTTTTAGTTAATTATGAACGGAGTTAGTCGTTATGGGCCGTATAAAATAGTTAGCACAAGGTTGAGTCAGGCCCCGCTGAAGGCATCATTTCTGTAGTCTTTATTAGTGCTGTAGTCGGTCCGCAGAGAGACATTATAGTACAAATGATATAAAGGCAATTTTAATACAGAGCAAACACATTGACCTCTTTTATGGCAGTGTTGATGGCCGAAAGGCGCTAATGAAGAACGGGAACAACAATTCCAATTGGGAAATAAATCAATTTTCCGGACGGAGTGAATCCAATCGTACATATATTGCCTCATACCTAATAAATATTTTTTGTTCATCGCGCGAGTCGTATACAAACATGCATACAACTTTATTGAACACGTTTTATAATCTGTATTTCTAGAATTGTGAGATAAAATATTATATTACGTCAGATTTTGGTATATTATCCGAAAACATATTACCGTAACGTTTATTACCGGAGAGATTATATATGGAGAGTCCAAGCAATATTTATAAATTACTGGTAACAAATAAACATATTTAGATGGGGAAGTAATTGCATTATTTAAATATTTAATATGTTTTTACAGTATACTACGAAACTACGCATTTAAAGCAGTGTTGCAAGTTCATGCGTAGTTTGACTACCACAATGTAGCTACGTAGCTACAAAACTACTTCCTTTGATTAATATAACTAAAAAAGAGGAGTAAACAAAAATTACCTGCTTTATAAAAATATTTTCTTATAAATATTTTTACTAAAAATTATTATTTATCAGGTTTTATAAAATATAGATTTAGAGAACATTTCAAATTATTAACCTATTATATCTATATTAAAATATTTTAGATATCACGGGTATTAACGTTCAATAGTTAAATATAGAAATTTATAATATAAAATTTAGTAATGGATTCCGTTAACCATATCAAATTGGAACGGTAGAAAAAAAAACTATATTATAATAGAAATTTATTATAATCTTGTTAATTATTAAAGCAATAAAACTACGACTTAAACTCCTAATAGAAATATAATAATTAAAAGTTTTAACATAAAATCCATTCAAATACTATTTTAACGTTATTTACATAATTATACATGCAATAGATTACTGAAATATATTTTATCTCTCAATAACAACTTTTACACCTGCAAGAAAAAATATTTTTTCACATAAATTCTCCGACGTTGCGTCAAAACGGCAGGTTTAATTTCCAAGTCGCAGTATCTAACATATGTAAAATATTTAGTTTGGTCATTAATAATTACGCCACCAAATATGGCCCAGACCAAAATAAATATCACTATCGCTAGCTCCAAAGGAATGGAGCAAAGCGCTATACACTACCGCATATGAATAAATGAAAGTAAGGAATTAAGAACGCTGTCTGCATTACAAAATAAGTAACGCGACATATTGTCTTAAGTTCCCACAATGTTTCACCTTACTGCCCGTTCTAAAAGGGGATAGTCAGAACACGTAGGCTATTTACTTACTACATTGTTGAATGAATACCACCTACTATCGAATGTTCTGTTGTACATAAGTATGTACAACAGAACATTGTTGCTATAAGTGATAAACAACAAAGGAATTCATTACGCCCTCATTAGTACCTACCAATAGAGGAACTAAACCCGAATAGAGTATGTACTATACCACGGGTAGCTATTCTTACATTCTTACACTAAATATAAACATATTATATTTTATTAAATATGCGTTTGCGTTGTCCATTTTAAAACTCTTACAGATTATATGCAATTCAAAATGTATTCATTCGGACTTATATCACATATTAGGACAGAGATATAGTTGGGTTTAGTTATTAATAAAGATCTTGACTTATGAATGAAAAAAAACTTAAAACAAACTCTAGCACTAACGTATTACATGCACATAGCGCAAACCGCCGGATACAGGAACTTAAATTATACACGGAGGTTGCCGCTTTCCTTCTTGAGCTAACTTATGTATATTGTTAAGGTTTTACAGTCGATCAATATTGATTTAAAGGGTTTTGCTGGTACAGTTAATTACACTTGGCTTATGAATTACTGCAAATGCAATAAACTGAAACTGCAAAGCGGTCGTTACTTTATATGAAATAGCATACCATCAGAGCGCACAGGTGTCCAATTAAGGATAATTTGGAAATGACACATTTTACCGGAATCTAGGCCAATATGTTAAAGTTATTGAAAATTATGTGCCGTGAGGCTGAATAGAATCATACCTCTCAAAACAGTGTAGCTCAAATACATAGGGCGAGGTTGTGGAGCAGCATCCCCGTCGCGATAGCTACGCTCTGCGATCGCCATCTCGCTTGCTCGAAATTAATACATAAATTTACCAAAACTTACATATAATAAGATTGCCATATTATGTTTTATGAATCATCACTGTGAGTAATCACTTCTCAAAAGATATCTCATTTTTTCATGCTAATCGGTTTTTTTGCAAGAATCTGAAATCTTGCTCTTCAATGGTAGTTTGAACAAAAACGCTATTTTGAGTATGAATTGAAAGAGATTAGGAGACGATCGACGTAGGTCAGTGGAATGACAATCCTGCATGTCACGACCACTTAGGGACCGATCCCGGTACGCACCTTACCTGACGGCGCCCGCGTGAAAACCCTTAATCCAGTACAGTCCTCATACCTTAGTCGACCCTCGACATTCTATGGTCATACAATTACAGGATTAATTTAATAACTTGACTTAAAAAATATCCTAAATATTAATAATACATTTTTATTTTTTCAAATCTAAACGATTCACTTTGTTGTTCATTCAATTGTGCAGAATCCAATATACTCTACCTTATAAGCAAACATTTCGAAGCCAGACCTGTGCCTTGGATTTGGTGCATTTATAACCTTTAAATAGCCTCGCTGTTGCAAGTTCCTTAGAAGATCAGAAGTAACTTGAACGTTATGAAAACCTTCGACTCATGGTAAAAGTTAGTGAAGATATCTTGCAGAAGTCTTGATTGCTAGTCAAAGAAGTGGGAAATTAGTTAACCTGTTTTTCTTCGCACGGTTTGTTTAATAGTAGCGGAAAATGGAGGGTGCGGGGATTTAAGAGCTGCTAAATATCTCGCCGGAATATTTCTGCTAATTATGTTTGTTGAAACAAAACACAGGCTTTGGGTATATGGGTACCTGCAACTTTCGAAGGTTTTTCATATAATATGACATATAGTTATACAATTCTGATAATTTATTAGTATACGTACGCTGCTTTATAGTTTTGTTATGTTTCAATAACGACGATGCAAAACTCGATATCCACACCTAACCTAAACCGAAATATTTCGTCGGGATTGGATTACCGGGTTAACTTTGTATATCGTATAAGAGTATTTTTTTAAGTGTTTTGTAGATTTGATCATTACTGAATACTCCTTTGATTGTTGTTTCGATATCGTAAGGTATAAAGGTTTTAAATAACTATTATCATAGACATAACACACTAACCACACCGATAAGATCGAATAACTAACTGAATTACTCTTCTAATGTAAATAATGAGCTGAAGGAATAACTGATCTTCTACAAAATTTTCCAAAAACACAAATACTCCAGGTTTCAATTAAAGGACTTTCAGATATTATTATTTTTTTATCTTATGTTATATTTGAATTCAGTTCCTTGTCATGATTGACATGAATCTTGCTTATTTTATTGTTAAAATGTGAAAAACGTTTTCACAGCAAAAATCCCGAGTCGAGGAAATAAAACGAAGTTTCGCGACCGTGTTGTGTATTTTCACTGTTGCAGTTGACTGACAAAGTTGCGTAGATTTTACTTTATTTTTTCCGTTGTCAATAGAATTTTAAAATAGAAACACGGTTCTGACATAATATTTTTTTCATATCGCAATGCGTGATATACGCACAAATAAAAGAATTTGTACGATATAAAATAAACTAACATAACGTATATTTGTGGATTTTAAAAACGTTATTTAAAAATCAGGATCTTTCAATGCTTTGAGTTGAAGTTTCACCTAGGACTTTCAAATCAGAACTATCTTCTAGTTCGATACAAATTAAAACGGGTTCCGCGTGTTCTTCAATTTTAAATTGTTTATGGCAATGCAAAATTCGTTTGGTTATATGACGACATTCATACGAGTATAATAAATTGAATTAAAATCTAATCAAAAAGGGTATTCATTTTCGATGCCAGCCACTGAGATAACTTGACGGCCGACCGAGATTTGAGGCGAGAACATCTGGAGCCATTTGATTAAATTTATACAAATTAACGTATTTACAGACAGATTTAATTTAAGGAGATCTTCTTATACATAGTTATTCGTGCTAAGTAGATGTAGCTTGCTAGATTTCTATTGCTTGAATAACACGATTGTGGATTTAAAACGTTTTCGGCGGGCACTTTAAGGAAATACATCTAGTTTTTTTGTGTATTAGTCGAATTTTTATTCACGTTATTTCTTACGTAATGGGAATTAATTTTACAAAGCAATAAAAATTTACAGAGTATTTGAGAAATAAAGTACCCCTAAATGTTATATACAGTGATACGTTATTTAAATATAAATATTTTAATAAGTAATACGTAATCGTCGGCCAACATCCCGCAGGACGGCCGTCAATTTGAATATAAATATGGAATGAACGCAATTTTATTGACCACTGGAATATACGTCAAGACACATGCAATAGCTTAGCAGCTTTCATTTGAGATTATAATTCATACAGGTTGTCATTTTCTATAATATGTACTTTTGAAAGTACGGTGCAAATTACTGCACTCGCTAATAATAATACCATCTAAAAAAATACTTCATCGAGTCTTGCTAATCAAGATAAAAAAGTAACTTGTCTTACAACTAATCTGTAGCTTATTTTTTTTACACCCTAATTATTAAAAAATCCTTCGCACCAAATAATTTATCGGTCAGTAATTCCAGAATTTTCAGTAATCTCTAAAGTATTCAAGTTTGAATTATGCGAATGGACATTAGATACCCTCGTATAATCGAGCCACCCCATTCTGATCGGACCCTAAAAATGCCTATTAAAATCAGGAGGGGCTGCCCCACTGAGGGTTGGAATTGAAGCAGAATTCTTACCTCGGCACTTTTGTGTCTGATGTTACACACTAATACACAGCTGCATTTAACGGTTATAACAGTCCGCCACACCTGCTCAATTTGGTTATTACTTGCTTACGTAAACAATTAATCTGACGCAAAAAATCGGTACTCATCATTAGCATTACTCGTAGCACTTTTAATGTCCATCTTAAGTCATTTATAAGAAGTCCATCTGATCATATAAGCATCTGAATACATTACATTACAAGTCATATAGATTTTGTCGTACTCTACATATTCTCAGTATGATATTATTATAAATGGTTGTGAAGAAAGATTCCAAAAAGCAGCGTGCACTCTAGAGGCCACTCATTCGTCATAACTTTGAAGACTTTCGTGGCATCGATTATTTGATCTGAGTAGGTTTTTCGAAAAACAGAGAGTACAATTTCCTTAAATTATGCAAAATTTTATTGACTGTAAAGTGTTTAATATAAGGTTTGTGCAAAGAATAGCACGATGGATAGTGCGACGTCGAATAAATGCTGTAATAGTGTTATTTACGAAAATAGATTAAAGAAGATTAGTAATGTGTACGTTATTTAAATCAATATTGGAATATTTTAGCAACAACACTACATACATGAACCCAGGAATGTCTTTGATGTATAATTTATTGGGCCAGAAAATTTAGGATTCAAAATAGACATATTATTGTGCCTTGAATTTGAAAGCCGTTTATTACCTATATTATTAGATGATATTGAACATGCGACTACTAAAACAATATAAAATTGTTGGAACGATTTCTTAGTTATGCCAATGTCTAATTTCCATTAATTCTACAAAATTACTAAAAATTAAATAGAATTAATTCTAAAATTCAATGTTCCTTTGTTTAACTTAAGACCTTGTCGTTAATGGGAAAATGTCATCTTCAGTTTAGAAGTTAAATGATTTGTTGAATTTTGATGGAAGTCCCGAAAATTTGTAACCAGCAACGCCAACCTAGGTATCAACAGCTGGCACCAATTAATAAAACATGGTCGAGGTGCGGAAATAACCATTGTTTCATTAGCAAGTACTTCCAATGAATACAAAGAGAAAAAAACTTACAAAATAACGGCGTCTAGGAGTTTTTACAACAAATGCCTAACCAAACAAAAGGAAGAGGTTATTCTAAAAGGTTGTTTTGTTACTATCCTATTCCAAGAAGAATCGTTTTACTCTAGAGTATAGTGCCACGGTACTAGAAATTTTATCCCGAGTAAGAGAGGCTTTAAACTTCTGTTTCCGTCGGATACTGTTTACCGTGCGGAAAACCTAGCACAGTGTAGTTTACGTAATTTAGTATATTTTAAAAGTTCACCTACACTTAACGTTCATGTTCTTTATGCGATGAATTCTGGTACTTTCCAATCTGGCTATGTCTTAAAGAAATTCAATTACATTTCTTTTATTTCTAGATCATAGGTCGATTCTAACGTATTTGTTCTATTACATTATGAGTGATAGTTTTAACATATAATCAAAGATTTCCTACTTCATAGTTTCAATACCTTTTATTACTTTAACATTTATATTTTTAATAGTTTAATAACGTTTTATTTCTCTAAAAATGTTAATGGATAAATGTGTAAATCGTTGGATGAAATCAAAAGCATGCCTGGCGGCGCGCTTGTGCATGGGGGATCAGAGTAAAATCGATTGCAATGAAATTCGCCAATGGCAAACAAGACGGAGGGTGCAACCCTAAAATTGAAATCTGCTCACCCTTTAGTACCGAGGGGTGCCAACGAAACGTGCACATTGCAATGACTATACAATGCATTATATGTACTTTCGTCTATCTACATAAGCCTTAATGAAGTTTTCCCCCATTCCAGCCCTTTGTGCACTGTTTTGTACCTATCAATTTGTCGGCATGCTTTGATTTTGATGTCTGATCAATTTTAATTAAGAGGAGTTGTCTAAGAGAGAACTGTAAGAAGAGTCAAGTTTTAGTTTGAATCTGGTGGTTATTGCTTATATACCACACTCCAATAATAGAGTACCAGTGCTATATTAGAAATTTGCCTACATATACTTTATATCAAATTTTAGAAATATTTTTTAAAATAAAAAAGATCTTTTGCGTGAGTCTGTACTAGTAATTTAGGGTGAATTATTGTTTAATAAAAAAGGAATACAGAAGTATAATACTGTTATTTACATTTATGTATAATATCTAAGTGCCCTATCCGTTACCGTTACCAATAAATGGTAAAAGACATAATATACACAAACACTACAATATTATAAAAAGTAAGTGAGCTGTAAATTAACAGAAATAATAATAAAAGTATAATATAAGTTGATTATTTATACTAAAATTTATACCAAATTCACAAATTTTATACGTAATAGCACAGACGCACACAAACAGAGACACCTACACACAACAACGTAACACACATGAACACTCTCAAAGATAAACGCGATCACGCATGCACACACAAAACACACGCACAATTGCATAATGTCACCCGATTTCTAATTTTATATAAACTAATACATACAAACACAGTGGTGATTTGAAAATTACTAGCTTAGTCAGTTTCAGACTCCAGTCTCCACCGCACTTGATTCAAATAAATCAATATATATATAAAGTTATTGAACGTACAAGTGTGATAATGCACAAGTGTGAAGGAGAAAAATAAATATTATGATTATTCCTATGGATGCTGCGAGAAATATGCGTAAACTAATGCATTTAATTAAAAAAATGGTAGCGTTAACAAGTTCGCAAAAAAATTGCACCGTCGCGATCAGTGTTCTGGCAAATACGTGCCTTCATTTGAAAAGAGGTTTGCGATGAACCGTAGTTGCGGATTTGCATTGCAGTAGTGAATTTGTATGTCAAGTTCCCACGTACTAGTTTTTTCAATAATTGTTGTTTATCTATAATCCATTTACAAATAAAAATGCTACAATAAAACTAACGCATTTATAAACTATTATCGTATATCATATAATAATTAAAAGTTCTTCTAGACCCTACTTATTATTTTTAAACATATAAGGAAGAGTAATTACTCTAGCATTAATTATGAAACATATGTTTAGCGCCTGATCTTTCCAGGAAAATTCTTTATATACAATCTGGTTTTAACAGTGCAATATGATAATATTTTTTTTACGACATCAATTTACTCATGAAAACCTAAAAATTGTAATACCATTGTCACTAGGTTGAAACTAAATCTTATAGCGTTGATACAAAGTTCGCAAGGTAAACAATGTATTTACAACAGAACTGGACCAGCAAAAGGGCATTACAAAAAATTGATTCGTACATCCTTACTTCAATAATCTACAAATAGTAGTTTTGATGCTCAAAGAAATGACTTACATTTGTAAAGTAGATAAGATTCCAAATTTAGTTCTATTTCTTGTAAGTCGTACTAATTATTACCTCATATTTTACACTGTGCACTTTTAAATAAAATCCCGTCATCAAATAGAAGGCCGGAGATTTATACAGAACTTATTTACCTGCGCATAACGCAAACATTTGTCGCGTAAAATTATTCTTCATCTTGATTTATGATGTACGATGTCGCTCCTGACATGTCTTTGCTTTATAAGGAAGGAATATGGTAAATGTAAATCAGATTATATGTAAGTACAACCGTTAGGTATCCTTACATATTTTTATTATTTTACTCTTTACATTAGATTTGCTGAATATTTACAGGAATCCCCAGAAGTACAATCATATATTCACATGCCAATCACAATTAAAAATCATAGGCGTATTTGTATTAACTATTTGCCTATTAAATTAAGGTAAGGTTTTAATACCTAAATGTTTTCATTAACAGTTAAATTGAAGAGGTATAAACTCTTGAATTTATAATTATTACATTAGTAATTTGTGTATAGAATTATTACTTCAAAGTAGCATTTACTAAGCTTGTTTACCCTTAGCTATATATTTTGTCCAAAGAGCTTAACTTTAAAATAATGTTTACTGAACTAACATAAAAGCGATAGTGGCACGGCTACTAATGCTTCCGTAAGATTTATGTTTGGAAATAAACGGTTCTGTGGTTTGAGATTCTTTTGTCCCATACAAATATTGAGCTAAATATGAATAGCATTTTAAGCGAATGTTATGTAAAGTACGAAGACAAAAATCTTTATAGAAAATAAAGGTACAGCAAATTACTAAGAGAAGTAGCTTGGTAGGTCCTAGATTTTACCTTTTTTAAACGGAATCTCAAGGGTGGTCGATCTAACTTTGGAAATTCAATTAGACTTGCACAATAGTTGTCCAGTTATGGTTAGTTCCGAACGTTCTAAAGTAACTCGGCGCTCATTAGCATTGGTGGAACTTTTTTTTAAATATTTCTTGTGAAGCTCACCGCTGCCGTTTTTTGGTAGCAATGGAAATAAAATACTTAAAACGATAAACCGCACGCCCCTCGAGTTTTGCTTGCGGCTATCTACCTAATAGAGGTAGTCCACTTGAATTTGTATGAGTTTAATTATAAAATAGAGAGGCTGTATTTTTTTCGAGGCCTGCGGGTGGCTTCAGAATGCTCCCTTTGAACGTGTTACTTTAATGTAAAGAATACTAAATCATTAATTTTCATATTCTTTACTAGGTTCTTCGAAGCGTGGGTTAGAAATGCTAAAACCTGTTCATGGCTGGGTTTTCTCCTGTTTCCATTCGTTTTTGTTACGTTTAGTGATAAAATTTGATGATAAGATTCTCAACTATTCTTTCTCTGATCGAAGACAAGATGAAAAAAAAACACTTAACTTTCGTGAAAAAATAGTAATATATTACAATTTTATTTTTAGACTGAATTAATGAACTACATTAATTTAACATTAGTAGTTAAAATGAAATTGTTGAAATAATTCCCGCGAGTAAAATACTTTTTCTGAACAGTTTTTATGGAGTGTTCCATATCTACGCACCGCGCAGACACGTAATAATGTGGGTACGATTTCCCATTTGTAAAGAAAAGAGGAAATAAAAGAACCGTTCCGTATCCCGCGTCGTGTTAATGCTCCTCGTGCGACCAGCTGCGATCTACCTACAGAATAAGCGAACTTTCTTGGTAATAATATTAGGTAACTGTGTTTTGTATTTGCTTATATACTTTCATTATTTTAGTATTATGAATTCATGATATTATGATATTTGGATTTTTTAAAATATTAAATCAAATTTATGTTATTTGTCGTTATTTATATTGTGTTACGTATTTTAATTATCTGAATAGTGGTTAGTTTGCAATAAGAAAACTAGTAACTAACATACGTCGGAAAGGTAAAGCCGATAAATTAAAGCAATGCTTTATTATCTTTATAACAAACCATAGAAGTATCCCGGACGCTTACATTTCGGTAAGTGTACAATATTAAATATTGTTTGTGAGGTTTTGTCCTTTAAAATCCCAGAGATTTTGTAAAGACCGCCGTCCCAATCCGCTTACATTACACGTTGTCGTGACAAAGTTAACGTAATATGTACAAAGGAACACTGAAACATTAAACCAGCTTAAAAGCTTCTTAGAAAGTCCACTCTGACAAAAACTGAATAACATCACCTAGGGTTATTATAAATCCAATAGTTTAATGTTACAAGTATGAATTGTTCATTGTGTACGAAACAAACTAATATAAGTTTGCTAGATACCTGGTTTTATTGAGGTGTGCAAGGAATTGGTTATATGGATCTCGGTGCTCCAAAGTTAGGAGCTCACACATCCGATATAACAAATTAATGACAAAGTTCTCGAGCATTCGCATTGAAGTGAACAACTGTTTAGAACGCGAGAATCATATCTTGTTTAACTTGCTTGCTCTACTTTAGACTTTAGATTTGTGGTTGCAAACTGCAATGTATAAAATGATCGAGTTAAACCTCTAGGTTCTAGCTCCACAGGAATATTGTTCGGAAACAACTACCTACCTCATATTCACACAGCAGTAAGGATATTTCAATTATGTTCTAAGGATTTAAGCCCATGAGACTTAAAGACGGATTCCTTGTACGGTCGTATCGTCTCTCTACTCTTCTAATAAGTTAAGCTTTCCAAGATATCCAAAATTATTTATTTCACTGCATATTATTCCTACTTGCTGACTGATTTTTCTAAGAGTCTTGCAAGTACGACTTGAGCGAGTTCTGTGAAGTACTGTTCTTTCATTGTTCCCACCGGTGTTGGAACTAGAAAAGTCAGTTTTGATTATTCAGCAAGGATGCGAGTGCCTTTCTTAAAAGTTTCCCATGTGACCAGTTACTGTTAAGGGTTGGATCGGAATTGGTGACCACGTAGGAAAACTTTAGAGTTGAAATCAGAATAAGATCTATATAGATAAAATGTGGGTGTAAACTGTGGGAATGAATTTGTTAGTAATAATTTGGACAATTGTTTATTGTAAGGTCTTTTGTAATGAAAGTTTAATTAAAACGTATCGTTTATATATATCAAATATACTTGTACCCTAAAATTTACATGTTTATAGAAGATAGTTCTTTAAGATAAGCTCTATTTAATACAACACAATGACGTAATATACAAATTAAGTGAACTTGGATACTGAGTGAATACGTAAGTTAATTTAGTCTTGCACGAGATGACAAAGTTTGTAGAATGTCAGCATGACGAAGTATTTAGGGGCAGCTCCCGAACGCTTAACTGACGGTTATAAAGAGTGAGTGGAGTATTTAGCTTTATGACAAACGATTTAGAAAAGGCTGTATAAAAGTTAAAGTATAAATATTGAGTAATCGTTGCCTATCATGTTTTAAAGGCATATACGTTACTAAAAAATACCGATAAAATTATTCTTATTATTTTGTACATTTACAGCTAAAACTGCAATACATAGGATTTTTTAAATTTCTCTCTCCTAATGTGGTAAAATGAATAAGAGAAAATATAATTGTAATATTCTATAGATATTAACATAAATTATGTAACATGTACCTTTGTTGGTTTTATTTTATTTCGCTCCACAGTGACATAAAATTTCAACGTGATGAAACATCATTATGCCATGACCCGTTTTCTACATGATATAAATAACTAATTTGTCCAATTTAAGTTCAATAGCATCTAATGGATATTTATTAGAGTCAAGCCCTTTGATCTTTAAATCGATATTCAAGTGGTTCTGTAATAGATACTTCAAATTTCCAAGGTGTAACAAGTACAGAGTTCATGTTATGAGTTTCCGTATTAAGTTTCTTATCGATTGCGGTGGGCCTTTGCGGTCTCACCATATAAATACATTATTAGAAATTAATATAACAAGTGCGGGAGTTGTTATTCTCGTACGCCTGTACCTACATAGATTATAGGATACTACCCCGGAAGAATGTCGTTTTATTATAGGTATGCGTTCTTAGTAGGTATGCTGGATTACCGAAGCTTGTAGTTTCCCATTTAGTTTGAATAAGAAACCTTGTGAGACTTGGGAGGGGTCGTTAATAGGTTTCCTCCACTACGCCTGGGCTCGAGCACACATTAATAAAGGCAGGGTCTGTGCCAATGAAAGGCGGTTATAAGCATGACCAAGGAAATAGCCAGGGCACTGCGTTTACTGTCTGGGTTATAGGCTTCGCGAAAGAATACTCAAGAGGTTGTCTGCGTCTCATTTAGGAGGTTTGTTCACTGCTATTATAGAATATGTTGTGCGAGGGCTTTGTATGGCTTCGGCTAAAAGGACTCGGCCAATTAAGACCGTAGTAATAAATTATAGATTCAGGATAGTATTCTTGTATACATAGTATGAGTGAATTTAGTTTGTTATTGTTCTGGAATAAGCGATGGTGGACCCTGTAGGAGTGGCTTAAAAAGTGCTCATGGTGTTGAAGCGGCTAGGTTTTCTAAATAGTCTAATTTGGATAAAAAGTCCTATCAAGAAATAGGATCTAGATCAGTTTTAATCTGGCTACTGCTGAAAGTCACCAGTTATCTCATCATCATCATATCAGCCATTGACAGCCCACTGCTGGACATAGGTCTTCCCAAGACAGGGAGAATTTTGCCCATAATTGCCGCGCTGGGCAAGCGTGTTGGCAATCACTGAGTGCAGCTTTTGCGACGGGTATGCTGCTGCCCAACCCCACCCTGTGCATTTAAACTGCACACTTGGATGAATATACTATCTGTATAGATTCTGGATCTGTTGGTTCTGGTACCTAAGTCGCCTCTTACGATACCTGGTACAGGTGAAGGTACTATTCTACTCTGCCGTTACCTCGCTGCTCAGAAAGCCAGTCTGTCAAGCTGGTCCGATTTGGTAATGCCAGTTATCTAAGTCCTCGTATATCTGTTATCTGACTTTATATCAAGTTTTATTTGTTTATCAATCATCAATTCTCTTTCAGCTGGGGCTACATATGATATAATATTTTCATTTATATTTATTGAACTGGAAATGGCGTATATTTTATTAATAACGGTAGATTGTTATTTCCCATAAATAAATTGTAAACATTTTTTCTCCCAACATCAATAAGGACAAACTTTGTTATTCCAATATCGGCCGAACCACTCAAGTAAGAAGACATTTACAGAAAAAATAACTGAAGCAGGTCAAAAAGCTCAAACACAGATGGTGTAAAACTTTTGGCCTAACCCGCCAATATTATACATATCACAATCGTGATAGGTTTTAGAATAGTATTGTTTTCGCTAGAAAATCTGTGAGACATTCATATTCTTAATGAGTTACTTAGAATTTCTAATTATCACTATTGAATATGGGTATGATATTATTATAGAATAAACTGATAAAATGTATATTATTTAACATTTAATTATAGCGTTTACAAAGATATTTTTTTGTTGAGACAACATGCACGGGGTATTTATCGCTTCTGTCTGTTACCATAAGTCAGATGAAAAATAAGCTCGTCCAGGCTCAAGAAACATGTCTATAGCTAGATATATTCACAAACGACCCATACTTATTTATAGCAAGAGTACTAGTGCGTATCGTTACGTGATATTTGCAAATGTAATAACAATAAGCTCTTTGTTGTACACAAATAAAAACAACACAAAACGCAAAATCAAAGTGACAGATAATATAATACTCCTTCACCATTCCCTTAAAAATAGAAAGAGAACAAGCAGATCTCACTTCAAGGGAAGAAGGAAGAATGCGTTCCATCCACAGACACACAGCTTGAACTGTAATGGATTAATGTAATAATATAATAAATAATGTAATGTACATCAAAATTCGGCGCAGAATCTTTCTTCTATCCTTTTTTACGGGTGTTCATTTGTAATCAATTGGAATTCCGGTGATATAAATGATAGCGTTTTATTTTTATCACCTATATATCCAATATTTCGGCGCTTAAACCTTCCAATAACAATTAATTTTGTCATTGATGTATAACACGCGATACGTCGCTGTTTTTAATACAGACCGTTATTCGACATTCAGCAAATTTTACATATATTTAATCGTGCCGGTGGTTCAATTTGATGGCTGTTAAGTTGTAATTTACGTAAATTTTTTGTAGTTAAGCTTAAGTACAAGCTATAGCAAGCGGTGTGAGCAAGGTAGTGGTTGGTGAAAAGGGTCCCCGTCCGGGTGCCTAATCTTTTCTCCATGAACCAAATCCTACCCTATAACCCTCGGCGGTATTCTTATTAGGGGTGCTTCGCCCATTCCACTTCGGCCGCCTCATACGCATCAATACCAACTTTATTCCATTTAAAATCTCTCTTTGAATATCAATAGGCCTCCTTACAAATGCTCCGGCCGTTGGCGGCTTTACCAATTTCAAATTACGACATTCTATGCGCGCATATAGCTCATTCATGCATACTCACGCAGTATCGCGTTATGAATTGATATTCAATGATTGGCTGCTTAGACTTCGAACCTGAACTTTGGATACGATGCCATATAATTTTTAGGAGAACACAACGCGCGGCTCTTTCGTTGGTATTGGTTTGTAAAATAATAGTGTTCCATGATCTTGGAATAATATAATATTTTGGAACTGAACAAGATAAAAGACTTAAATCTCGGGATTCTTTGTTTAACCTTATTGATCGTACGAAAGAGAATACGTTTTTTCATTGAAAGTCGAACCCCATTGAACTTGTAATCGGCCGGTATCGCGAATATAACGATATTATGCTGAGATCTTCACATTCTTAGTTCAAAGGCATACACTATTGTATGACTTTATATTACAGTGAACATGAATGCATTGAATGACTTTGTTATTTGAACCAAATGATACGGTAGCGATCTTTTGAAGATATCGTAAACCGTTTATGCAGCTGCCACGTAAATGCCCTATTTGCATTGATGAACATAATGTAATAATAATGTTGTTGAATGACCTCATTTTCAAACTGGCTCATTTTGGATGCTGCGTTAAACCGGTTTGTTGGCATTGAGTAAAAACTCGTAGGATATCATTACAAATAATAAAGAGCCACATGAGTCTGAGTCACCGCTTTCTTCGCCCTTTTATTTTCACCCTTTAAAATGTAGCGTTCTTTATGCACATTGTACATTATGATTGCAACCCCAATAGGGTTGTGAATTCATTTCAACTCAATTGCCTGCACAATGAGAGGCTATTTGAGGATTTACTGTAACAAACTTTTTAAATAATATTCATCAAATAAAATAGTAACAAGATCACACAGGCCAAGTGCGTGTTCCTAAAAATGTTGTATTTGTTTTTGTCGTAAATTATGCGTATATCTGAATCATGCGTTATTAGATTTGTTTAGGGTGATGCTGGGAGACACTCTAGTTAATTTATTCGTTACTCCGAGATACAGGATTTTAGTAAAATCATTATTGATTCTCGCAAAGTTGCATCTCTATCGAGAAGAGGCTTCAAATATGTTTTTGTTATGCCTCTGGTTGTCTACAAAAACAAAGCGTTCTGTTTTTAGATGTAGTAATAAAAATTCAATTTTTAATATAAAATAAAATATTTTTGGTAATTTAACTCTATATTAATTTATATTAGGCCCAAATGGATTATAGCTACTACTAATATCATTAAAATAATTGTGCCATTTGTGTGTGAGGTGAAGAGAATTCCCAATTCCAGCCAGCGGTTCGATCTCTGCATCGTTTGCTTTGTGTTACCTCTGTACAAGCTTCATACTTACCACTGAGTAGCTTACAAATAACCTATAACCGACTATCTACTTACAAGGATCAAAGAGATTGTTTGTTGTTATAGTTATTAATTGGATTATGAATTAGATGAAGATCGATAGCATATCAAAATCAACGCTGGGTTTGTCAGATACATTAACGAACACATATTCATAGACAGAATGTTAAATTGGGTACAGGTGACAAACAGTGAATAATATTGATGCGACTATAGGTTGAATAACGAACCACCGGCCCGTAACTGTTCTTATCGAGTCTCCATCCTTTGGGAACCCCGGAAAATCAATTTGTACTGCGTCGCGTCATGTAAAATAAAGGGATATAAAGAGAAGCTCCTACAAATGTGTTTCTGAGATAAATAATAATGATAAAGTCCCTCGATTTTACTTACGTAAAAGATTCTTTATATAACGCCTTATCTTATTGTGCTCTATCCACACAAAAAAGACCATTGGGTTTTTGTTACTTTAGAGAATCGAACTAGGCGTTACTCATCATAGGCCAAGATGGAGAACACATATATAAAGAGAACTTAAGATTGCCCTGACACTTTTGTAGGAATAATTGAATAAAAGTTTTAAAATTATACTCTTAGATTGCAAAGTATAGAGTAGACTTCCTACGATTTTTTGTACAACAACAAAATTAAAAAAAACTGCAGATTTTTTAAATTTAAGAGATTTAAGAAATTATAAACATACTAACATTAATTAAGCTGATGAACGAAATTTCACATAGTGTCCCGGGTTTCAATTTGAATTGAAAAGCGTTACGATTCATTTGAGTTGTTTCAAACTTGTATCCGTTTTAGTTTATAGTGGTGTGTACACTAAAGTTTTCCGATCGTGTTTCCAGGCAGATTCTGCCGCCTGCCATCCCTTCCATAGATTCGGCTCACAAAGCTGAGATCTTAGACAAATTACATTTTTGTTCGGGTGTTCCGGACTCTGAGCATAAAATGCTCGTAAATCTTACAATGCATTTTTCATGGTCGGTCAAGTCTGTAAAAAAATGACCGGAGACCAAAGTACGGGTAAACTCACGGGTTTGAAGCAACATTTGATGGATTCGCGATTGAATACGTTACAATCAAAATATTCGTATTAAAAATATGTATAAAAAGTTTCAAATAGGTCATAAACCGGAAATAGCTATACCGTTTCCGTTGTTAGTAATGCAGGGAATATTTATAAGATCACAAGTTTGAGTTTGAATTATGCATCAGAAAGCATCGGTTGCATAGTTGGGGCCATATTAGTAGCACCCCACACGCCGCCCAAGGGTCAGTATGACTAAAATTCTATTAATATTAACGGTGCACCTCACAGGGCACAGGGCCCTAGCAACGGAACTACATAACGGTAACGGTGGCTCTTTCTGACTATATATATTACTTGGCAGGTTTCGAAGTTTGCTTATAAAAATACTGAATTATAAATGTATAGACTTCAGTATGTTACTGCCTTAGAAATAATCAGCTCAAGATGAATCAGTACAGAATATTGTTGCTATCTTATGGGTCAAAACATTCAAGCTGATAGAAGAATTGTCAAAAGTCACGAAGGAGGTTATTTGCATGCTAATATTTCGAAATCTCAACCTGTATACGTAGGCAATAAAGGAATATATCACAAAGGAACAGAATATAGTCGAGTAAACTGTTTTCGTTATTATTTATCGCGTGAATGATACAATTTGCATACCTTAAGTGCTTACTTCACTATGTCCGAGATACTATCTATAGTAATAAACTAAACTAACCGATGTTGAATCCCCGGTTTAACAAAATTATGATGCTGTTATAGTTAAAAATAGAAAAGTAATAAGTTTGCACAGATTGAAGTCATCTTGAAATATGATATTAACTATGAATACGGTTTGTTTATATTTGAAATAGACAGACCTCACCGACGAATTTTTTTTTAAATTTCAATTAATCCTACAATTTATTTTAGAAACTGTAATGCGTCATGATCGCTTTTATTCTCGTTTATATTTAATAGTACATTTTTATACATAAAAAATCCTATCACAGTATTTGTCAGGTGAAATTCGAAACTACTTTTAATCAATATAAAAAAAATTATAACAAATTAAAATTAATTTTTGATACCTTAAAACGCAGTTTATTTAACTTTTTTGGTTTTTTAGTCGACGTTATCAACTATGCGTGTAAACTGACAAATATGTGTGTTAGGACTTACAAGTTCACTAATTCTTACATTTAAATAGTAGCGTTATTATGAGTAATGCATTTTAAATATTATTTAAAATTTATAATTCTGCTCGTAAAAACTAATTGTATTGTTCCGTGAACTATAGCGAGTTCTGATATCGCTCATCTCGGCCTAACCTGATTTTGGCTTCCTGTTCGTGCAATGGATGACATTAGATAGATCTTAGGCTTAGCAGGTAGCACGGCGAGTACCGACGTGAGGCGTGGACACGGTGCGTGACTCTCACGCGTGCTCCCGCCTTCCGCCACCCGCGCACCCATCATATTTATTTATCACCCCGACAGTCAAGGGCAAAAGTGTTTGCTTCGTAAATAGTGCAAGAACAAATTTATTTAGCTCAGTACCTACCAGTTTTTCTGGGACAATATTATCACTCAAACTGAAAATAATGGAACAAGCACGGTATACTCAATTTAAAGAGTTTTAATTATAGAAACTGAGATTTTAATAATAATAATTGAAATTCACACTAGAACGATAAAAATCTTGCAGTTATAAGGTTTAAGAGCTATGATATGTTGGAGGTGTAATATACTCCAAAGTAATCGCTATGTTTTGAAAGACAAATAAAGTTGCGGTCGTAATTACAGGTTCGATGTCGTTCCTTATAAATTTGATGACAGGAGGCGGCCTTGTAGTGTCTCCCCGACCTTTACGGCTGTGGCCGCGTCTGACGCGTATTATATCGTACGTGACGCAGAGAGTCGGGCGTGCGGGGTGGGACTCGTGACTGCTACTTTCATCGGGAACTTGTGAGACGCACTGTTTGGAAATACGATTCCGATTTTACCCTTTTATATTCTTGTTACTCGTATGCTATAAGGAAATGCCGGTGATCGACTCTCTGAAATATCCGCAATACCTTCGCTTAGTGTATCTTAAAATAATATTCCTGAGTGAGGACGTCCTGATAAATATTAAATGAAGCTCAGAAATTATGTTTAACGATTTTAAGAAAAATTGATGATAAATTCCAGGCATTTAAAAATCACAAATGCTCAACTATTTTTCTTAATAATTCCATCACACCACCCTCCAGTACATACTTACATCACTATACGCAAAGGTACTTAAAGCGACTGATAACTTTAAAATCCAGAAAATATTGATGTCTGCAATATATGTGATATCTTCTTGCTAAACCCAAATTGATTAAATCATAACGTAATTTCATCAGCTAGTGTAAACACATAAAACGATGTAGTAATTTTTAGTTGAATTATTTTCAAAAACCTCGCCAAAGCCAAACCAAAGTTTAATAAACAACAGGAAAACAGTCCCTTAAATCTCTTCCTTTCTGAGCCGATTAAAAAGGGTTCCCATTGCCATGGATTAGAATTTTTTTATTCACAAGTACAATGGGAATTAAAAAGAAATCTCCTTTGCTTTATGCAATTCAAAGCGTTGAAGATGTGCTTGTAATGATCATAAAGAGATTAAATATTATGATAACAATTCTCCGCGCGAGTTTGTAATGGGAAAAGTTTCGGAGTTAATAAATTAATCAAAGTTTTTAGAGAACCGTGGACGAGTAAAATTATTAACCTTTATTATTCATCATTTTACAGCGTCTAGTAATAGGAGGAATGAAGAGATGCAATTAAAGTAACAAGAATTATACAATGGATGGATAAACGATTTGATTTAGACATTCGCATAAGTATTTTTCATAAAATCATCATTTTAATAACAATTTGTTGACGTTGAACGGAAATTAATCGGAAATTTAAATCATCGACCGGCGGATCCGTCACATTACTAAATACTTGATTCAAAATTCCTCCGAGTCAGCAAACATACGAAAGAACTTTTATTACATACTTTTAGGAAACTTTTCCTAATTGTAATTTCGACAATGAACTAGGCAGAAGCCAGTAATTACGATCAAAGTTCACTTTTATTAAATTCTTGTTCGTTAAAGTTTTACTCTAGTATCTTAGTAGTTAGGTTAGTAATAGCGCCTCGATCGTCTTCTCATTACTTTTATGAATTATCGACTGCACTTTTGTAAAGTTATGACAATAATTAACAATGAATATTTTATAGAAACGAGCTGCAAGTCCTTACACAGTACTTTCTATGAAGTGAAGAGATTGTCTTTATTTATTTTTTAAAGGTAATTGAAATTTTGCTCTCTAATTATATGCAATATATAAGTTTAAGAAATTTTGCGAGATATCTCGCAACTTGTAGCTAGTATTTCGATTTATTTGACTGATTTAACTCGTAAATCATTTGCTATGCTTCAAATTGGATATTAACTTTGTCAGTCAATGTTAGGTTTAATACAAAGGTTTATGTATGAGTATTCCCACAGTACATGACTGATGTGAGGAGGTACATTGTCTTGACACTTATTCGGTCTGATTATCGATTATGCGCCTATATACAAATACATCTTATCCTTACTCGTCGACCCATCAATTACAGCTGGGACACACGGAAACACAATCGCTGTTAAATGGTCCGTTAATGTACATGAGTACAAATTTCCTACGTATGTAAATAGTTAGTGGCGAGTCGAATAGCTTAGGCGAGTCGCCGGAGCGTAATTTCAGGCTATGAGTATGAATGGCGGGTTCAAAGGACCCTCGGAGATAAGACAGTTAAATACGCAATTGATTCGGCTCCTGGCCTTCTCAAATTACTGTGGGCGAAGATCAGCCTCCGATAATATTGTGTTTATTGATTACTAATGCTGGGGACCGCGCTTAGGCCGCATTACGCGTGACAAAGGGCACACATTCTATCATTTATCTGGCTAATCTAGCCCTATTTATTATTTATTTAGCTTTGTATAGGTTCAGTGTATTTAAGCGTTGTCATAATAAATATAGAAGCAAATTTAATATATCAAAGTGAACTTTTAATTTACCGCCTGTCTGAAACCTGCCATGTCTAAGTTTAGAAAAAGTATTAGACCACAATATATTTGTAATATAATATGTTTTAGATGCTTTTATGTACTTCTAAATTATATATAATAATTTTTTTTTACTGCTGTGGTATATTGCAGAAAAATTTAGACATATCAACAGGCGCATGTATGCGTAATTTAGCGCTGCGATTCCGTCTTCAGGTTCCGCACGAATGCGTTAAAGGTACTACCTACCTCTAACGTAACCTAATCAACTGAACTAAGTATACGTATGAAATTAAATAAAAAACACAAAGCGAACATGTTTGCTTGAACATATGATTGCTTTATGTTTTAAAAACGTAACTGAATTCAAATATGCCACATGTATTTGTATCAACAATAAATTATCCTCTGCCTTTTTTATAATAATAATTATTATATTTGAGGCGAATTCTAATAATAATTAGAAGTCGCCTCAAATATAACCACGGGTGCATAGTTCCAAAAGGGCATGGGCTATCCGTACGTAATTAAAATATTACTACGTTTATATCCATTTAAATAATCCTAATAAATAAATTGCCCTAGAATAATTTTGTGAAATACAAGAAACGTTCTTACATTTTTACTTTATTGCGTCGATGATTACAATCAACCCAGTTAGGTAAGTATAAATTTGATGGCACGAAACTTGGCTTCTTAGTTTGGTCAAGAATGGTGAGGCTCTCTCCAGCTAGGCTTCCGTGACCTACCACAGCGGACTTTGAGTCTATTTGAGCAGTCCCATCGATTGTTGTCGGCAGGGCCGCTAGCTTACCTTAAATAGTTATCTTATTCGTGGACCTTGCAACTTTAACATCTTTACTTAAGATTGTATGTGTTCATTTTCATGAAATACAGTGTACATTGTACACTTGCCGTGAGGTTCCAGCAGAGTAGAATAGTATTTCCCCCTGTACCAGGTGTTGTCAGAGGCGACTAAGGGTCCATAACCGACAGATGGCGGTATATCCATCCGAGACAGTGTAGCTCAAATGCATGCATGCATGGGTGCACATGAGCAGCAGCATCCCCGTCGCGAATCCTTCGCTCTGCGATTGCCATCACGCTTGTCCAGCGTGGCAATTATGGGCATTACCTGGCCTTTCTTGGGGAGGCCTATGAATATGCATTACATTTAAACTCATGAAAGTATTTTAAAGTCGGAAACATCTTAAATTTAAAAACCATAGTACTTGATATTAATACAACAACTAAATTAAATATATTAGTTACGCAAACCGAAAGATGAAAATACTGGTCGTATTTTTGGTAATCATTTGGTGTTTATATTAGGGATATACAAAGGCAGCTTGGCAAAACGTACCTGCGTATAGATAAGCGGTGTTTAACAGTGAACTGTTATACTTAACGCGACACAGCTTGCACTAATGGCTTCTAGGTGTTAGCTCTGGATGTAAATAACGACTTTTGTATATAACGCAATAAATGAGCCATATTCGTATATACTTTAGGTCCGTGGCTGGTTGAAATAAAATAAGATTTACGCAAATTACATGAAGGTCCTGGAACGTAATAAAATAAATTGTAAGGGTCTAAAATTTATATGGCGTAGACCTATTTTATAGTACTTATTTATAAATACTTAAGTACACGCCAAAGATGGCCGCGCTATATCCAGGAAACTCAGAATTATAAACAAACAAAATTAATTATAAGATATCAAGCTATATTTAAAAGTATGACATCTTCTTTTGCTACGGAATCAAAATAAGATCTCTAGAACAACAGCAATAAAGGGTATGAAATACAGGCGTTTACTATAAGGCCGTTTATTTCGTGTAACTTGCCACCTCGTAATTTAGGGAGCACTTAGCCATGATGACCTATTTAAGAGTCGCGGCCCAACGTGAAACTTATTGAATTGTTTAGCAAGATTGTAAGTACCCTAGTAGCCTTTTAAATACCTGATCCATATTCAGGAGACGTTGCGGACGAAATCTTCCCGAACATTTATAGGAAACTGTTTGTTTCTACAGTAAAATTAGGTGGGTCAACGGTGACCTCATTTTCTGGGTAAAATAGTAACGCCTTGTCTCGTGTAAATAGGGATTCGCAATTCAGTTAATTCACTACGACACTTCATCTGCGAAATGAAGACTAAACAACGACCTAGACAGTAAAAACATAACAACATCTTAACAAGTATACATTTTTTTTATTTATTTTCGTCTCTATCTCGAGTCTTATTTTTATATCTTGTGTCCCTTAATTAGGTAATAAAATATTTTATATCTGTGAAATTCTGACAATAATAATCTTAAGAATAATAATCCTTAGCTGGTATGTCAAACAAAAAATCTAGTGTCTTTTCTTGGGTAGGTGTTAGTGCTTGCATTCAGTCTGAGTACTTAACTTAAACAAGCTGGAAGTTATCTCAATGTTCGGAATTTGTCTGCAGTTTAAAGGTAGAAAGTTTGTAACTATATTAGACGTATTGGCTGCCCGTGGGAAATCCGATACCATCCTTTGTGGCTTACTTCCTTCGTAAAAGCTTTCTTTTTTAAACAGGCTTCGGTTCTGTTACTTTAACAGTTAAAGTAAACAAAGTATTTCACAATATTTAACGCCCTGCAAATCCTAACAGAAAAGATAATAATTTATATATTTTAAAGCATACAGTTTTTAATATTAGGTATAGGTATATAAAATTTATAAAGTCCAATTCCTGGTTTATTAATGCATTGCTCGTTGTGATGCAATTGTAATGCTTAGTAATGGCTTTAGACGTACACGTCCTAAATGCGTACGTAAATTATGGTGTGCAATTAGGCTATCTATTACCGGAGATGGCATCGGACCATTTAATCTTCAATTAGTTTAAATCACGACAGCTCCTGTGGGCAATCAGTCCTGGCGTGAGGCTGATCGCGCATACCTTTATGCGTCAGATGTGAGATAGCGGACTTAATGACAGATACCAACATTTATTATTCACTAGTTCAGTACCTCGGTTGTTTTTAAGAATTGGATTGTACGTTTACTTTAATCGTCTTAACATTATTATTTGCGAGCATAAAACTAACGTCTCAAGTTGTTCCGCGTGATGTTGTATCTATGCTAGCAGCCTTAAGTTAACCTGTAAACATAATGAGGGTATGTTGTTTGCGGCCAACGAGGCGTTCTGATATTGGAGGCGTACTGATAATAATGAAACAGTAACGAAGTAATGGCAACTGTCTGTTGTAATTAAGGTTAACTAAAATACAATTCGAATGCAGTTTTTGGAACGCGAAAATATTTCTTCTTGTATGATGCTTTTAAAAGTATTTATTAATCCCATTAATGCACTAGCACATCGAGTTAGACTAGACTTGGTGTCGATTTTGTGATCACAATATAGTCGATTAGTCGTGACCAAACTAACAAAGAATAGAATTTTATTATTAACGTGAACGAATATTTAGGAATTTCACCTAATGGATGCCGCTTAGTCGCCACGTCAAAACGCCCTTTGTTATCTGCGCGTTATTTTTCAGGGGGTTTGGATTCCACGGACAAAGCGAGCCGCATATTTCAGGAGACTGTAATCTCGTCCTAGTTCGTGGATTTAGGCAAGTTTTTTACACTTTGCAGCGTTAATTCTCCTTGATTTATTCTGTCAGACTCGACGCGGCTCTAGGGAACAATTACCTCCCGACTATTATAATACATCACCTGTCGGTATTGTGCTACGGAGCACGTATGCGTAAATTAATTATTTTTTCTTTGTTACAGATCGTGTGGAGGATACTTGCAGGTTTTAATATGGACGATGTTGTTGGCGACCAGTGGTGATGCAGCCGAGATCACCTGCCCGGAAGAGTGCACGTGCCGAACCAGCTACGAGCGCGACGAAGGCTCAGTGCTGCGCGTAGCTTGCACGCGTGGGGACATGCACGCTGTGCCTGTAGAGTACTTCGACAGGAACGCACAAATCATCACCATATCGGCCCCCGAAAATAAACCTAACTTTCTCACAATAGGGCCAATCTTCACTCAACCTGCACCTTTTGCAAATCTTCGAGAATTACACATAGTCAACTCAAACGTTCCATCTATAGGTCAATACTCTTTTTGGGGATTACAAAACTTAAAACTAATTAATCTTACATACAATAATCTTACTAGCATTAGCGCTGATAACTTCCGGGGTCTTATAAATCTTACCGACCTTCACCTCGACCACAACAATATAGAACAAATGCCAAGCGAAACGTTCAGACATCTCACCGCCTTGAGGACTTTAGTTTTATCCAATAATCAGATTTCGACACTGGTGCCACGATTATTCCGCATGCTAGCGAAACTGTCTTATTTGGATTTAAGTGATAATCCTCTGACTGAATTAAATCCAGAGGTTTTCAAAGACATACAACACTTAAGAGTGCTTAAGTGTAGATGGTGTTTACTTAGAAGGGTTAATACGCAAATTTATCATTTGGTACCGCATTTAGAAGAATTGGATTTGGGAGAAAATCTATTCAAATATCTGACTCCTGATGAATATATAAGTTTAAAGAAACTAAAGAAATTAAAACTGGACGGAAACCAACTGTCAGTAGTGGTGGACAACATGTTCGGGCGGAATCGCGAGCTCCGCGTGCTGTCGCTGGCACGCAACCGTCTCGCCCTGCTGGCGCCTGCCGCCCTCGCCAATTTAACCACCCTCGTGCATTTGGATATAAGTCACAATAAAATCGACAGGTTTCACCTGCAGACCTTTGCTCCCGTTGTCGATTCACTCAGGACTATAAATTTTAGTGGTAATAATTTACCACTTAATGAAATAGCTATTGTGCTTCAAATCTTACAAGAAATACGAGGAGTTGGAATGGCTAACTTATCCTTGGTGGATGTACCGCAAAACTTCTTTACTTATAATGAACATTTGGTCGCTTTGGACCTATCCTGGAATAAAATCAACAAATTTCCCTTTAAATTACTAACAAAGACTAAGTTTTTGCAACGACTTGACATATCGCACAATAAATTGCAAACATTGAGCGAGCAAGATCTGCAACGTTTGGAAGCGATCGCTCAGATAGATTTATCTAAAAATTCTTGGCGCTGCGATCAGTGTTCGGCTGGAACAATGCTTGTGTACATGACAACTACAGTGCTTAACGGAACAATCAGGCATCTCAGGTGTTACTCGCCGATGAGGCTGAGGGGAAAAAGTTTCGCTGATATGACATTTGATCGGTTGGGTCCTTGTCCGACAACACGTGAAGCGCAGATGAGCGTAATAGCGGGTTTGATGTTGTTGTGTATAGCAGTGATAGCAGCGGTGGCCGGTGCGTTGTGTTGTACCAGGAGACGGGCTGCGCACTATTACACTAACGAGGAAAAGCGGCGTGAGCACGAGCATGATCATCCTGAGGAATTGCAGGGGCGGACAGAGTTAAGAACCGTGGCGACTATTCATGCTCCGTATCACTTAGTGTCTAAGGGCAGCTAACATAACAGGTCACCGCCGGCGTCAGCACCACGGCCAGTGGTTCACAAGGCGTTGTGCGTCGCTATTGACTCCCCTTTCGTCTCAGCATCGACCCCTGCTCTGGATACAGTCTCCCTCAGATACTTCCCGCCGCCTCCCCCATCAATACTCGTTTCAAGAGACATGTGATACGAGTATGAATTTGAAGACGATCTAGTGTAAAGCTTTTGAAGAAAGAAATTGTGCTATGAACAGTTTATTAGTAAGATAGTTAAAAAACCCTTTTAAACCGTTTAAAGTCATTTATATTGATTTATTAGAAAGAAGTCGTCTTCAAATTATATAAGAGAGATATTTTTCTACAATTAGAGTTTTATATGTAAGTTTTTCGGACTTCACTTGAAGCAGGACTGTTAAATTGTAGGTATCCAAGATACTAATATTAAGCTGAATAGATAAACCAAGATGGTTTAGAATCCCATTCGGAATATGCGAGTTTGCGTGCAAGCACATGAACCTTAGTGATCACGGATGTACGAAATAAACTCTTAAGTTTTTAATTATACACGTATACTTTGAATTGATTTATACTTTGTTTTATACTTTGTTTTACACAATATATATTACTTAAGTTCAGATATTTTCGTACAAAAATAACTATATGACAATATATAAATTTATATAATTGATTGATGTGTCTATTGTTTTGAGCTACACATAGGCACACATAGTTTCTAACGTATCATATTTCTCATCTCATATTTTATTCATATATTATATTCATATCTCATATTTTATTCATATATTTCATTTCTCGTATCATATTTTAATTAAATAACCCACTTATAATTTGAATTTAAACTTGGAAGAAAGGGGTGGCTGAAGAAGGGCAAAGGGCAAAAAAGAAAAAGATAATTTAATTTGTCTAATTTTTTAGTCTTATGGAAGTAAAAATCTTGAATGTACACATGGAGGTACAGGAGCGGCCTATTAAGGAGGCCAGGTCAACGGGGATTCTATATTGATAGGATACTCTATTACATTTAATTTTCATATTTTTTTGTCTTATTAGAAATAAAATTTAAAATATAAACTTGGAGGAAAAGGGGTGGCTAGACTGGGGCGTAGGGAGGCCACTTTCACGGGTATTCCATAAAGATGGGATA
>JACJUM010003259.1:11611657-11681284 GCA_020976665.1 Heortia vitessoides
GGGTGGCTTGTAATGAAGCCGCTTTCACGGGTATCCCACAAAGATAGAACACTCAATTAAATTTTTTTGTTCGTTTTTTTATCATGTAAAATAAACCGTGTGCTAAACGGGTAGCTAATGAAACCGTTTTAACGGGCATCCCGTAATGATAGGATGGTCTATTAGTTAGACAAATAAATTCAGAACTCACCGATCTTCCTCGTGAATCTAATAAAAATGAGTGCGCTGCATTATTAAAATTAATAAAAAGTAAGGGTCAATGAATAAAAATCACAAATATAATTTTCTTTTGCGACGGTTAATTAGAAATTCGTGTTAAAAAAATATAATGCTAAAGTCTACCTAAACACCCAAATATTCACATTTTTGATTGCTCTTCACGGGGTCGGCGAATATGTTTCACACACATTTTGTAAATATTATTTTTTTGGAAAGGTATTTTAACGACAGTCCCACTTGGAACAAGCTAAATAATCAAAATAATATTTTTTTCCATTTTAAAGCAGAAAATATATCGTTTAATCATTTTAGGTTTAGATCCCGTTTGTGCTTAAGCTTTTTAAGAATTGAAAATATTGGTGTTTATAGTGTGCTATTTATATTTAGATTAGCTAAGCTACTTTTTACTTGTTTACCAAAAATAATTACATCCGTTATCACTAGGTTCAATGGTTAAGTTTAAATAGCATTCAAAAGTCTATGATTTTGTAGGTTACAAGTTTAAGGTATATAAACGAAGAAGGAACTATCCTAGGCTGAGAAGGCTTAGTTTTTTGCTCACATATAATTATTGAGAATAATTGTGATGCTACATAAGACAAACAGGTGAGATATAAGGGCTTAGTGCCAAATTAATTTGTTTTCTTTTTTCAGAATTTAAATATACTTTAAAGGTAATTTGTACAATATACTTACTACCGTTTTTGAATGAATATCTAAATCGGATTTAATAATTGTGATTTTTTGTCGAATTACTTTCAATGAACTTCCAAAGTTTTTAACAAAATTAAGTTTAGCATTGAGTTTATTATTTTGTTGAGTTACTTTACAGATTATATGATTATAAAACATTTTATACCAAAACTTGTATCTTAAGGTGTCCTCTAATGTTAGGTCTTAGCTATAAAATGCATTTATTTTGAATACTAATTACTTACTTAGCTACAACCGTCCTTACTAAAGGACCCCTATGTGTATTTGATTAATTCTCTTATCTTAATTAAGAACATACTCGTATTTTTATTACGATATCACCATTCATCTGACTGCTTTTCTAGTATAGTATAATTGTCGTGTTCTTCTCTTTTTACATATGATTGGTTCAGTTTATTATGAAGCAATTGTTGGTACATTATTTTTTAGTTTGCGTGCTGAAATTTATAATTTTGCGGTATTACAATACATCAGTATTAGTAACGCTGTGAGCTTAATAGGGGATAAACAAGGTAAACGTCTTAACGTACTGAATATCGATTAAAGGGTAAATAGATTTATTTTCTTCATACCATTATGCTTTTCTTAACATGCAATAGAGTGATTAAGCAATAAACCTCTAATAATAATGCGCTAAAATATATTTTTTGGATCCTTTGTGTTTGAGTCAACTATACAATCTTTCAGTTAATCACATAATAATATACGCGAATTCCAAAATTCCTTGTTAAATCCTACTATTTCGTTTGTTTTTAAAAATTTTTTCGTTTTGTTCAAAAAAAAATTTTTTTTTGTAGGTATTAAATAGTTATAACAGAGCTATATTACCATAGTTAAGGAATATACTATAGAAGAGTGAATATATATGCAAATAAAAAATTAAATTATTTTTACGTTTTCGGAAATCGGAAACGGTTTCACTGTAAGATGAACACCAAATAAAGTAGTCTATACAGTATATGCAATAGGAAATAATTAATGTATGTACAATTTAATCATCATATTACTACTTATGCAGTAGATGTCTAACTAATCAATATCTCGTACAGTTAAGAATATAGCGGAACACATATTTAACCAATAGCATAATAACTATCTAATAAGATGGTCCCATAATGGAGCCGTTCGATTTATCTTTACTTGGTATGTGTGTGTGTATGTGTATATCTCTATACTATAGTGTTTAATTTATTAAACATGTCAGATTATTACTTACCTTTGTGTTTTTTGTGTGTTTTTTGTGTGTATTTTTTAAGTTTCTGCGTGTTTTGTTGTGTGATTTTTAAATAGGATAATATTTCAAATCTATCTATCTCAAGGTGTACTTTTTTATTGGTTTACATTTGTATGTGTGAGTTTACTGAAATATTATCATGCGGTGACTGTGGTCACGTCAGTTGCAGGTATGGTTTTCACTTTATAGCTTTGTTTGTTTTTTTACCTGATTGATTGTGAGTTGTGTTATACTGTTCCGATGAATTTCGGTCAATTACATTGTTTTTTACTTAGGGCGATATTATTATCGCATCAGTTAAAGTTTTTGGGATTTCTAAAACTTATTACTACAGACGCGTCTTGGCCTTTAATTACAAAATGTTCACCAATATCTAAAATTATTTACAAATTATGAAACATTTTAATTAAAATTAAACAACCTTCAATTTTTTTTTAATTTACAGAACATTTAAACCTGTTGTTTTTTGACAAACATTGATTATAATATATAACATAATTCTTTCAACTTTTGATCATACCGACTAACATAAAATATTTTTCATAATTTTGGTATTTGTGTAAGTGTGTTCGTGTTTATTTGTGTGTTTCGCTATTATAAGAATTTTAGTGTAAGTTTTTCATAAAGATATATGAGGATCTTTAACGACGGGGTTTGTATTACTATAATGTATAATTTGTCTTTCTATATTTGACTATGTTACGGGAGTTTTTGTACGTGTGTTTTTTGTGTGTAATACCTTCCGTTATCATAGTGTTTATTTGCGTGCGTGAGTGCAATAACAGTTATTGGACTCTTTTGACATCTTGTCGGCTAATTTCTGTTTTTATTCGATTCATTTTACAAAATCGATATCAAGGCGTTATTTCTTTTATTTCTATTTTATTAATTATTCACAATTTATCCTGCGTAACTTTTATAATATTTCTTAAATATTAACAAGATAAAATTACTCAATTTTTTTACAATACTTTGTAATCAATATTTGTTGAGATGGCAAAAGAGGTCATGCTATAGCAATTAATGTAGAGAGTTATAATTATTTATGGTTTAATTTATGCAGACGCCTGTGTTTAAAATAGTTTCTTCTATGAGGCATATTCATTCATTTGTATAAAATTTTATTTAAAATTGTTTGTTAAATGTATTCACTTGGTCTCAATCGTTCACTGTTTTATTTGAAAATTTGCGTATTAAGGATGTCATAAATTAATTTCCGTATTTTTCAGTATTTTTTAATGCTAATTCATGTTATTTAAAAAGTATCTTTAATGTCAAGACAATTTTGTAAAATATTATTTGTTAAATATTTTATTGACAATTTAGGTTTAATTTTTTTTTGAGTTCAGTTCCAATCTGACTATTATCGTTGCATGCATAAATTCAACCATTTCCTTTAAATACGGGGACTTGCACTATATTAATCTATATATACAGATTAATATTATCTGCACGCCAAGACGACCTTTATAACTATAACTTATATTAATTCTGAGTAACTACCGAAATTGCTAATTGTAGTTCAAAGAGTAATTTTTTCAATAAAATTACTATAGTAGGTACAGATAAAATCGATTCCAAAAAGAAAAAATCAATACTTCATGGACTATGATCAGTTTAGTCGAAATCTGATTTAAGTTACATAAAAATTCTTCCTCTATATTTTATTTCTCACAGAAATTTGAAAATAAAGTAAGAATTAAATATAATGAATTCAGTTGGATTCGGTGGTTGGTTCGGTATTTAATTCTTGTATCTATTATTTGAAAAAAGGGCGTCGAGGCTAGTAATTAAGAACAGAGAATAAATATATTTTATATAAAAGAAATAAAATAAAAAAATCCCTTCCCACTTGCGCAATTTTTGTCCATCAAATCGGACAAATATATAATTTAACGTAAATTAAAGTTGATAGGCCGGGACTTTAATAAAGTGAAATTCTCTTGAAGGGCATCACGTATATTATACTGCTTATCACAAGCACAATTAAAACAGTATTGCAATCATTTTTATAAAATTATGGTGGTAAGGGGTGGCTAGTAGGGGTGCAGGGAGGCCACATTTTCGGGGAAGGGTGGGGGTTCTAAATTCCAAACAACTGTAAAGTAACAATTTCGGTTTCAAAAAGAACATTCAATAAAATCTAACAAAAGTTACTTACAGAGCTCACTCAGTTTTATAAAAATATTAATTGAAATTTTTCTTTAGCACTGAATTAAAGAAAATGGGGCTTATTAGATAATAAGTTTATTAAATAATGTATATATTTTCTTTTATAAATATGTTTATTTAGAATAATCAATATTCAGAACGTTCAGGATGAAATGCTGGTAACTTTTAATGATCAAGCCAACTTATAAATAAAATTGACAGTGCTAATGTTTTCACATTAACACTAACACTTATGATTTTATTTTTAAATATGCGTTGCATAATTTTATGCTCTAAAACAATTACGTCGTTAATTAATTATTAAAGCAAAATGCAGATTTTGAGTACATTTTAAAATAAAACGCAATATTATACAACCATTGCTTCAGTAATTTTTCGGTTCGATCGGTTATCGGCGATATTAATGGATAGGATGCCTACAGGTTCACGCAAACAACAAAACAAAATAAAAATTTTACTTTTTATAAACAAATAAAAATTTAAATATTTTGTAAAATCACAAAAATTCATATTTTATTTCTAACTTCTCAGTTTATTTACTTTTCAGTTTCACGCAATATAAAAATAAAATCAAAGTTCAGAGATTTTGGTTCAAAATTCACATAAGCCAATAAATCAATTTTTTTTCTAACACAGAAATAGTTATTTCTACCTTAATTATTACTTTTTAGTAACTTTTTTCTATACTCTAGTTGGTGCATATTCATAGTATGTCACTAAGCTTTTTAATGAATAACCTCTTCATATAATCTAGTTTTAATTTAGTTTTTGTGTTTTTTATTTCTTCTAAACCGAAAACATTTGTTTCGGACATATTGCGTTATTTTTGTAGTTTTTACATAAGAGAGGTCATTTTAGGGTGGATTTACCCACCCCACGACAAAATGGGTTTCATTTTTTGAATTATTAAGCATTCGACGTCTATATCTAAAATATTTATTTGCCGGTAGTTAAGTAGTAACACATTCTTTTTAATATTTTGTCAGTATGTCTTTAAGATCTGGAAAACTATCTCCTTCAGTTATTTTAATAAAAATTGAATGATTTTCTTTTCTCTATTTTAAGTTTTTGAGTCCCTTCTTGTTTAATTTGACAGTGTATCACAAAGGTTTTGAATTCAAAGAGGTTTAAAAGGGTTATTAGAATTTTATTTATTTTTTGCGCCTATCTTTTTCTAAATAGTGGTTTCGGACAAATACTTGTATTAAGTTATTTTATTTTAGTTTTTTTGTATACAACGATGGTTCAATATTGGACTGACATCAGATTTAATAAAATGACAGCAAATTGGCTGGAAAGAGGTGGCTCGTTTGGGATAGGGGCCAGGTCAGGGTGAGTTACCCTCTCTCCGACAAAATAGGTTTAATTTTTTGTTATATTAACCATTCGTTGATCATATCTGCATTATCAATTTGCCCGTTCTTTTAGTTAAGTGGTTACATACTTTTTTTATTTAATAAAATGTCACTAAGATTTTTAAAACAAACACCTCCACTTAATTTATTTTGTTTTTGTGCATTTCTTTTATTTCAATCAGAAATAGTAGTTTCTGACAAACACTCGTATTGCGTTATTTTATTTTAGTTTTCTGTATTCAATGATCGGTCACAAATTAGCTAACATCAGATTTACTAAAAATGCAGCAAATTGGCTTAGCTTATAAAACAAACACCTCCAGTTATACTTATATTGCGTTATTTTATTCTAGTTTTTTGTATACAGCGATCGATCACAAATTGGCTTGTTAATTGGTTACACATTCTGTTTCGTTTAATTTGACACTATTGTACTTTAGAAACAAGTTTTTTGTGCATTTCTTTCTTCTGAAGCAAAAATAGTGGTTATGGATATACATTTTCATTGCGTTTTTTTTAGTTTTTCATTTCGAGTGATCACAAATGAACTGACATCAGATTTACATAAAAACAGCAAATAGGCTGGACAGGGATGGCTAGTTGGGATAAGGGAGGCCATATCAGGGTGCGTTACCCACACTCCGACAAAATGGGTTACATTTAAAGTTATATTAATCATTCGTTTGTTAACATCAAAATTTTAGAAATCCGTTTTTTTTAGTTAAGTGGTTACACACTTTTTTTATTTGACAGCATGTCACTAAGATTATAAAACAAAAACTTCCAGCTATTTTTATTTTATTTAGTTTATGTGCCTTTCTTTTTTTAAATCAGAAAAAGTGGTTTCAGACAAATACTTATATTGCGTTATTTTGTTATAGTTTTTTGTATACAGCGATCGATCACAAATCGGCTGATATCGGATTTACTAAAAACACAACAAATTGGCTGGACAGGGATGGCTAGTTGGGGATAGGGGAGGCCATGTCAGGATAGGTCACCCACTCTCCGACAAAATATGTTTAATTTCTTGATATATTGATCATTCGTTGATTACATCTAAAATATCAATTTGCCGGCTGTTAATTGGTTACACATTCTGTTTCGTTTAATTTGACGCTATTATACTTTAGAAACAAACTCCTTCATTTGTTTTCATTTTAATTAGGTTTTCGTGCATTTCTTTCTTCTGAAGCAAAAATAGTGGTTATGGATGTACATTTTTATTACGTTTTTTTTAGTTTTTCATTTCGAGTGACCACAAATGAACTGACATCAGATTTACACAAAAACAGCAAAATGGCTGGACAGGGATGGCTAGTTAGTATAGGGGAGGCCATATCAGGGTGGGTTACCCACTCTCCGACAAAATGGGTTTCATTTATTGTGATATTAATCATTCGTTTGATCACATCTAAATTATAGTTTTCGGTTTTTTTAGTTAAGTGGTTACACACTTTTTTATTGGACAGCATGTCATTAAGATTATAAAACAAACACCTCCAGTTATTATTATTTTATTTAGTTTTTGTGCCTTTCTTGTTTAAATCAGAAATAGTGGTATCGGACAAATACTTATATTGCGTTATTTTATTCTAGTTTTTTATGTACAGCGATCGATCACAAATCGGCTGATATCAGATTTACTAAAATCTCGAAAAATTGGCTGGACTGGGATGGCTAGTTGGGGATAGGGGAGGCCATGTCAGGATAGGTTACCCACTTTCCGACAAAATGTTTAATTTCTTGATATATTGACCATTCGTTGATTAAATCTAAAATATCAATTTGCCGATTGTTAGTTGGTTACACATTCTGTTTCGTTTAATTTGACACTATTGTACTTTAGAAACAAGTTTTTTGTGCATTTCTTTCTTCTGAAGCAAAAATAGTGGTTATGGATATACATTTTTATTGCGTTTTTTTAGTTTTTCATTTCGAGTGACCACAAATGAACTGACATCAGATTTACATAAAAACAGCAAATAGGCTGGACAGGGATGGCTAGTTGGGATAGGGGAGGCCATATCAGGGTGGGTTACCACTCTCCGACGAAATGGGTTTTATTTATTGATATATAAACCATTCAATGATCATATCTAAAATATCATTTTGTCGGTTTGTTTTTAATTTGACAATATATCACTATGATTTTGAAAACAAACACATTTACTTTTATTTTATTCAGTTATGTGCCTTACTTTTTTTTACCAAATATGATGATTTCGGACATACATTTTTTTGCGTTTTTTTAGTTGTTTGTACCCAGTGACCGGTTTCAAATACTTAATAACAGCAAATTGGCTGGAAAGTGGTGGCTAGTTGGGGATAGGGGAGGCCATGTCATAGTGGGTTACCTTCAGTTAAGTTTTTTTTTCATTTTGTGCCTTATTTTTTGGAGCTAAAATAGTGATCCCCACATAAATTTCTTTGGCGTTATTATTTAAAAAAAATTGTATCTAGCGATCACTGACAATCGGACTGCTAAAAAAAGGAAATTGTCTGGACAGTAGTGGATAGTTGGGGATAGAGAAGGCCATGTCAGGGTGGGTTTCTCACTCTTCGAGATAATGGGTTTAATTTTATGTAATATTAACCATTCGATGATCTTATAATTTAACTAAGACATTAATTTGCTGGTAGTTTAGTGGTTACACACATTTCTTTCAATTTGACAGTATCTTATGAAGATTTTGTACACAAATACCTGCAGATACTCTATTTTTATTTAGTTGCTGTGCCTTTTTTTGATGCATTAAAGTAGTGCCGGTCATACCCTTGTATTGCGTTATTTTATTTTAGTTTTTTGTATACATTGATCGATACAGACTGACTTCAGATTTACTGAAAGAACATCAAATTGGCTGAAAAGTAGTTGGAGATGGGGGAGGCTATGGGTTACCTACTTTCCGAAAAAATAGGTTTTATTTCTGGATATATTAACCATTCGTTGATCACATCTAAAATACGAGTAATAATTTACTTATTTACTCATTCTGTTTCTTTTAATTTGACGCTATTGCACTTAGATTTTGGAAAGAAACTTCTTCATTTATTTTCATTTTATCTAGTTTTTCGTGTCATTTCTTTCTTTTGAAGAAAAATATTGGTTTCGGAAAAACATTTTTATTGCCTTATTATTTTTCGGTTTTGTATCCAACGATCACTCACAAACGGCCTGACATCATATTTACTAAAAAACAGAAAATTGGCTGGACTAGAGAACTTGTTGGGCTATAGGGAGCTGGGAGAGGGCCATATCGGGGAGAGTTACCCACTCTTCAAGATAATGGTTTTCATTTTTTGATACTAGGGCGGTTTGATAAGTCAGTGACTTTATAAATTTCCCGTGCAGTTACTCCATATGCAACAGTGCTGACGTTAACTTTAATCTATTAGTGGGCAACAGTGAAATTTTGACCAACTACGTCATGCAGTTGGTGTTTGATAGCCATTCAAAGCAGACATCCTCGTGGATTTTTACGAAAATAGAAAAAAATTAAATTCATGTGCTGATTAAGCATTACTTTTTATGCAAAAAACCACAATGAAACTAAGGAAAAGCTTGACAAATACTACGGGGACTCGGCACCATCAATTTCAATGGTAAAGAAGTGGTTTACAGAGTTCGTTTGCTATCGTATCAGCACGTTCAGGTCGCCCAAAAGTAGTGATCACGCCGGAAATCGACGATAAAATCCATGCAATGATATTGGATGATCGGAGAATGAAAGTGCGTGAGTTGGCTCATGCTGTAGGTATTTCAACTGAATGGGTACATTATATTTTACACGAATATTAATTTTGAATATATTTAATTAATTGTAGTTATTGATGGAATATTATAAAACATAATTTTTCTAAGTTTTCTTATGAAATTATATTCAAACTGAAATTTAGAACGCACGTACCTATTTATGTACTAATAAAATTATGCAATGCATCGATTATAAAATATATTTCTTTCAAAAAAAGGTGCTTCCTTTAGTTTAGCGGTCGGTATGAAAAAAATGGTAGGGCATATTCGAAGCATAAAGAAAGTATTACTTATTTTAGGAAAAAAATGCGAGAATATAAAGTAGTTATTAATTGGGTAGCTCATCCAATTATTATTACATTATTAAACTTTTTTTAACTAATATTGTAATAGGGCATATCACATTTTGGGAATTTTTTAGACATAAAGCAATATTGTGATATAAGAAAATGTTTAATTTTCGACACATACAATTAGAATTTGCCTTACGTATTTTAATTCAAACAGACGAACATTTGGACGTGGCAATACTACTAAATTGCGCAAGTGGGATAAAAAAAAAGTAGATTAAGAAAGAATGTATGCTAGGTTTCAGCAGATTAAAATCGTTATGTTTTCGAATATTAAGACTTTTCGAATATTATTCCATGTAAAGTGCTAAATTCACTTGGTTTTATGTAAGTCGTTTTCCGTTCAAATGGTTTTGGTTGCAGTCTAAAACTAAGAATTATATATACTGTGGAGTGAAAGAGTAGATGTACATTTTAAGGCTACGAACATTTTCCATTTAAACTGCATCCAGATGAATAATCTCAATCTAATGAAGTCTATTTGTACACATAACATTAGTTATGTAATACCACAAATGCATTCAGTGATAACACTGTAACCAATACACTCTTGTATTGGTTACAGTGATTACATATCAAACAGCTTTTAGTGTGTAGCTATTCCAAGCACACATATCTGCCACGTCGCTGTGTTGCTGCAAAACCTATAATCGGAAGACGACTTTTTCTATATGACCCAGCCTTTAGAAGCAGACAAAAAAGAACTCTTATTCTAAATCCAGACTACGAAATACACGATTTTATCAAGAACAAAAGATGAAGTGTGTAAACAAATCCTTTAAATTTTAGTTTAAATCGCGGAATGTCGATGTGATTGGTATTTTTTTGTCGTAGTGCAATAAATATCATTATTTCATATAATATATTCATTAAAAATACTTATATGTTGGAATGGCTCCAAGAAATCTAGCTGATTAAACACATATAATATAGTATTAAACGGATTAAACTTATGATAATCCGATTCAAGTAACCATACTCCATACTGCGTGGTTTAGTTTAAGAACTTGTATTCGATCTTGTATATTCAATACAAATATAGACACACCAAGAATGCCTTTATAATGCATGCTTAAGTAGTAGTTCATAAGTACAATTCAAAAGATATAATTACATATAGTAATATACTGCATATAGCAAAATTATAAGCTCTTCTACTTACGTAAGAATTGTCTTAAATTTTGGTTTTCGTAATGTTTAAGATTAGTAATATGGTCTACTTGAGCTTTCCTGCTCGTACGACTTTTTTAAATGTTCTTTTTAAATGATTGTGTGTTTTTAATTGCTTTATAACCGAATTTTATTTGGTTTTCCTGCTTTGATCTATATACAAATGATAGATAAAAGTTTAGGGTTCTATAAAATATTAAAATGAGTAATCTAATAATAAAGTCCTACAAAATAACAGTATTTAGCATCTCAAAATCCACTGAGTTAATTTGAAATATCAGTAGAACGCAAGCTCAGATTACCATGGTCTCTCAAAAACCATACGGCTTTGACTATGTTAAACATCCACAATATGTTTCATGTTGCAAAAAATCCTAACTGTATCGTTTTTGTACACTGTAGTTCTTATTGTTATAGTTTGTGTGATTGTACGTGTGACTTTTATTTTTTGCTTTCGATTTGCCAAATTGAAAACCACATTGGGTAGCACCCGTTCCGAGATTTAAGTTTTGATGGGTAGTATATCATCATACAAGAATACTTATTGTTCGTTTTCTTCGCATTTCCTTAGGATAGTTTCATGATAGCAAGGATGTCCCATGGACTCTCAATGTGAATGAAATGTTAGATTATTTAACATTAGCACTTGAGTGTAGGAGTATAATGTATGACACTGTACGTTGATAATACCGTATGTTATATTTATACGTATATTCTTAACTATTAATAATTGGACGTCTATTTTCTATTACGAAATGCTACTACTCTAACTACTACAGATAATGCGAACTAAGTAAACAATGTAAATAAATTATTATATAGTTCGCAATATAGTATAATCACAGTGTTTTAAATTATTAATGATGTACCAATAATAATAAGACTTTGTCAATCATATTATGAATATAAATCCATATAATATATTACGCATAATCCCGATAAGATATAATACATAATAAGGAATATCATTGATTAATATGATAGTCATTTACATTCATTGTTAACTTAAAGTGTATACTTTATAATCATATTCACCATGTAATAGTTCATTAATTATATATAATGATATCGAACAATCACTATAGAAAACCAAATAGTTGGCAAACCTGTCGCTACAACTTCGAAATCTATTCAACATAATTTGTAAAAAATACAAAAAAATACCTTCCCGTCTATCGCGTCCTAATAGTCAATTCATGATATTGGTGTTTCAGAAATTATATGTAAAATGGTATTAATTTGAACCTTTATGTAGCGTGCAACCGATTAGTACCTAAACAGTTGATATCAGTAACCCTTATAATACGAATATAATATAATCTTACTACTACTTGGTATATTGGTAATTGCATGATATAATTATTAATTAGGTGTACTTCTTCTGATTGGTTTTAGATTTAGTGTTTTTGCGAATTGCATTTGTGTACATTTTTAAATTTGAATGTGTATCTTAGTTCTTTAAAGTACTCTTAATTTGTATTTGACACTTTTTAAATTGTGTTTTTTTATGTACTCTCACTTTAATTTATATTTTAAGATTTTGTGTGTTTTTGTGTTATTAGTAATTATATTGGAATGGGTGCCTGATATTAATTTAAAAAAGATAGTGATCTATAAAGAGAGTGGTATATAAAATATTGGTTGACCTTTTTATTTGTACCACGTCTGACTTACAAAATGACTTGAGTTGTTGCATTCAAGATTCAGGGGCCTTTGTCTCTTCAGTTGGTAAACCTTAAACTGGATTCGCATATTCATTTTCAGTTCTTGTCGTTCGTTGGCTCAGTTACTTTTTGATCCTTGGCTCATTCGAACTAAGCTTCGTCATTTTGCTATTTTTAAATTTTATACGAAACAGGCACCCATGACAATTTCGTAATATTTTTGCATATTTTTTTATAAAACTTTGTGTGAACTTTTTAACGTATTTTAGATTTAAAGTGTAGTCGGGTTTCTAGAATATTCTTCTATTACTTATAAATAGACAACTTGGCACTAATGTCATACAAAAAACAACAAAGGTACACATTGTTTCAAAATTAGTTTCTTAATTTCTATGCTTTTTTCCACATTATCTGTTTTGTATCTTGAAGTCAATTTATAGTTTTGATAATCCGAATCTTAAATTATTTTTATCTGGAATGGGGTTGGGTTGCAAGACGGCCGTTTCTGGTCAATCCAATCATCAGTAATGAGATATGTCTATAAAGCACTTTCAACATGCAACTATTTGAGGTTTGTCAAAATGTTGATTAGATAGCTTAAGACTAGATTGCCCTTAATTATATAAACTAGGTTTTTCTCCTTGAGGGCTGGGAACGGAGAGAGGAGTTCCCCGTCTTCCTAATCATCAGCAATGAGAAATCTCAATAAAGTGCTTTTCAACAAACAATTATTCGAGATTTGCCCCTATGCTGAAGATTAGATAGATGATTCCGCCACTCCTTTGGGTTGGAGGGTAGCGGACGGGGAGGCGGTCGGGGGGGGGGGGGGTGAATTCAAGGGACCTTAGTTTTAAGAACTGTAATGAATATCTTTGTAATCTTCATAATCATCAACAAATGTGCAGTCTAATTAAGAATGAATTATACGTCACTATTTTTTTAATCGATAATATCTATATCAAAATCACTTCTAAAAACCCGACTACTTTAAAAACCACATGTACAATTTGATTTCAACAAAACCGTTGTGAGGCGTATACTATTCATATTTGAATGTATTACGAGTATTAATCTTATCTAATGTTAATGACAAAAATACGTTCTTGTCATAAACAGGGTGTAAGCGATGATCATGAAATAGTGTATTTACTTTACAAATTACATATGCTTGTGTTTGCTGCAATTGCTTGTGTTTAAAAAATATATTACATTGAAAGTTCTGTTCACACTTCGGATTTAAAAACGATTATGTTCATATTTTTTTTGACACACATGTTAATTTTAAGTTAGTGTATAATTTAAACAGCCAAAGGCTTTACTCTAAATTATAATTATTTTTTGATCAAACTAAAAAATGTGTAATGTTTTAAAATGATTTTCTATTCAGGCATTAAGTAATTACATATAGTTAATATCAAAAATGTCCAGTTAATTTGCTATTAAAAATAGCACACATTAGGGTAGGCATACATATTTTGGAAATGGAGATAAAATCTGATATGAAGTCGAATTAATTTCATTGAAAATGTTTGTATTTCATTTATTAAAATATTGTGATAAAACAACATATCTGGTTTTCCTTGTATTTGAAGTAAGTTATTCTAAAGTAAGAAAATAGTGTTCATTCATTTGTTATCTCTCGGTCACTTTCGGACGCAATAATGGATTTATTTTAACAAAAAGCCGATAAAAATTATTTACTATTTTGATTCCTGAAATTTTGTGACAATTTAAATAATTTTTTAATTAACATTTAGAATATCAAAATTTCACCTGTCTGATGTATTATTCATTTCAAGTGTGTATTGTTTCTTGAACTTATTAAACTTTTAGCAGCAATCTTGAATATTATTATTATTATCCCCTACCTCGCCTTAAGTAATATAGTAATATCACTAGATATGTTCAATTGGTTATATTGTCTCTATAAAAAAATTAGAATAGTTGAGTTATTACTATAATTTCAATTTATTATTGTTTAATACTATATACGCACTACTTAATACAGATATTAGCTATTATCTTTCTCTTAGTAAAGACATCAGTGACATAGCCCTAGGGGTTCCTAAATGTGATAAGAATGTGCAGTAACTTACCCGTGGGATCAAAGTTCAAGCAATACATCATAAAGTTTTACTGGTTTTACAATGATAGCATAACAAATAGGTACACAGTTTGCATTTACAATATATTAATAATAAAACCAAAATATAATCACACAACATTTCATACTTGAACCTGACTCAAACATAAGTAGCTTAGAATTTGTAATACAAGTGTTAGAGATATCAGACAACAGAGTAACTTTAAATATAATAATTAAATAGGTACGTGTTTACGTATATGACACCAAGACACAGAGCAAATACATTCATCATTACATAAATTTTTATCCTAGGTGGGGATCGTAGGTTTGCGACGATTATTACTGGAGCATAAGATTTCGAGTGAGCCGACAAGTCCGTAATTCACACATATTCGTTTTTTTTTATTATTCATTATTACTTTTTGATAATAAAATAAAGTTTTCCTTTATATATGTGGCCTTTACTCTCTCCCTGAGGATCTCTTGTTATTTCGGGAAAATGTCTATCGCTTCCTGACAGATATACTGTACAAGAAGTTTAACCCCGATCTTTTTTACGGCACTATGTTTTGCAAAATAAAATAGCTTATGTGTTATTTCAGACTATTAATAAATGTCTGTGATAAATTTCATCCAGATTTGATCAATTTTTCCGACGAGAAAGAGTAACAAACATACACCCTTACATCCATACTCACAAACGTTTTGTGTTTATTATATTAGTAGGGACAGGAATAATTTTACTCGCTAATAATGTACTTTTTGTACGTGAAAGGTTTTTGTATTTTTTTTATTGAACATTGCAAATAGTTATCAAATCTTTCCTCTTTATAACAAGCAGCAACCCGCGGTTTTACCTGTGTTATAATATATATATATATATATATATATATATATATATATATTATAACACAGGGTGTGTAAAAGCTAACCAAGGGCAGGAGTTGTCGCCAATTGCGCTGTCTTTAGTGCTTCAGTTTAAACAACCTGTTGTTCCTGTTCAACCGTATTCATTTTTATTTGGGAAGGTAATGTAGATATAAACTGAATTTGATTGGGCTATAATTCTTATAGCAACAATAAATGACATTGGTATCAGTAATACATTGTGAATATAACATAAAAAAAAATTCCTTGCACGCAAAATAAGATTTTTTTTTTAAAATAAACAAAATGCAATTGTGTATGTGGCCTCTTTGACACAGTTTATTGAAAATTGCGTCATTTTAGTGAAAACTTTGTATAACTCTTCAACCTACAGTACAATCCTTTATTTGTAAAGTTTTTAGATATCTGACAAAGTTTCATGGAAAGTTCCTCCCAGGCTGTGTAAGTTAAGTAGAAACAAAATGATAGCAACAATAAAACGCAGAAAAGGATATTTTTTGAAAATCTGTTTTATGTATAGTTGCGTAAAATTAGAAATTTACTAACTACTTCTATTTCCTTATCCTTCCTAGAAATTATAGCTAGTTTCTAAATAAGTGGAAAACAGTCGCTTTTATTTCATAATTACAATTCATATGAATAAAAAAATCTGATGTATTTTGAATCTGTATGCATGAAAGGATAAAAATTATAGTTAAAAATATTAGTGCGATATAGTTTACAGTAGCATCAGTCGTTTAACAAGCAATTTTCCGAATCAATAAAATTTTAGGGATTTTGTGATTATTTTCACATAGACCACATAATTTACAGGCAAGTATGTACTTTAACGAAATTCTAATGTATGAATAGATATTAGAGGTAGGCTATCTTTCTGTGTAAGTATTATTTAGTTGCAATTAAATCTCCAGTACTTTTATTTTCTAAAATTTTTACCCATAATACAACGGGGAAGTTTCTACATTCTACTAATATACCTATAGTGCGAAATGGTTGAAGATAGAATTGGGCAGAAACTGGAGATATGTGTATACAAAGTATTTACACAGTGGCCTTCCATTGAGGCTAGTTCTTGGTTGTCATAACAGAGATGTGTGCTAGGCATTCCGCTAGCACGAAGTACACAGCTTACCTTATTATCAAATTAAATACAATTTTGTGAATCGATTGGATCGCGAAGGAGAGGCTGATGAGACGCGTTATGACAGGGCGGTGAAGGAAAGTGGGTGGCGAGGGAATGGGGCTATTAGCATAACGACCAGTTAACGACTACAGTGAGCACGTGACGTTCCCTGCGTTACGTAGGTATGTATGGCTGTAGCCACTTTTGCAAAACGGCAATTGGGAAATTTTGATATTTGTACAGATATTATTACCAAGTCTTTATAAGCCAGTGCTTACAATGACTTCATGTTGCGAGACATTTGAATATATACTGTAAGAATGTTCTAAATTATGGGCAATAAATTACGCTGGCCAATGTAATGCATTCAATTCATAAATACTTGATGAAACGTCACGTACGATGATAGCCTTTGCATTTGCTACATACAATTTTTGTTGGTCAGTAAAAGTCAAATAGTCCAGTATGATATCAGGATTGTGAGAACTGATATCTCGAATAAGTCTGATACGAGGACTGATAGTACAAAATGTGATTTGGCAAACTTAAAGATGCTTTTTACCCAAAGATGTTTTTTAACGTCGGCGTCTTTTCCTGTCGTTATCTTCAATCTGCGCGACAGAAGAACAAAACATAAATTAAACGGCTTAAGGACAATACTGCAATAAGTAAAATTATTTTGTAAATGTTTAAACCTGTTTGTTCGGACTAATGTAGTGTATCTTTTTAAAGAAAATACGCTGGAACTCTAGTATACAAACTCAAACGTAGCTTTCTTGAATAGAGGCATCTTATAGGAAAAACTGTTATGCTATTTCTTAGGAAACCGTGCATATTGCTGATATATAAGTTGCTTCTGACTTTTTCAAGCGTTTTGCTATCACGGTGCAACTATTCGTGCCTGTAACGAGCTTTATGGTGTAAGCTTTTGTTTCTTAATATATATTTATAAAAAGAAATCTATTTCTATAGGCACATTTTTCAAGATAATAAATCAGACTTTAAGCTAAATTTCTTCCATTTCCTGTTATGGCGTGATTGAGCAGAAACTTCTAACCAATTATTCGCATTTTAAATTTTACCGCTACTTCATGCAATCCCTACTAATATTATAAATGCGAAAGTAACTCTGTCTGTCTGTCTGTCTGTCTGTTACGCTTTCCCGGTTAAACCTCTCAACCGATTTTGATGAAATCTGGCATAGACAATCTTTAGACCTTAAGAAAGGACATAGGCTATTTTTGAACTCGAAATAAGGGTTGTAAGGGGTTGCAAGGGGGGATGAAAAGTTGTTTGCATGGATTGCTATTTTTAGAGCTAGAAACTTAAAACTTATTTTTCAGGCCATTGATTCGATATAAATAAACGTGACATTCAAAGTTTATATAATTTGAAGTAAATAGGTATGGTACCCAAAAAACTATTCCACGCGGACGAAGTCGCGGGCACAGCTAGTATTATATAAAGTACTCAACATATTATACCTGTTGTAAGTAGGCCTTGTATTTTAGGCAATTTTAATAAATCCCCTTCATTAGATCTTTTCAGCCAGTTATAATTTTAATATTTCTAATGATAAATATAAATTATTATATTTATTATATTTTGAATCTTTACCTTAAAATAAAGCATAAATGATAGACGTCGACAAAATACAATTATGCATCACACACTTTTATTATTACTAAGAAATTTTATATTCACTATGATATTAAATACAAAATTTCGTGGAAGAAAGTTAATAGTCATACTGATAACGTAAGAGTGGTAAGTTTTATTTTTCAAAGTATATAATAAGTATGTTTCGCCGACGTAAGCACGTCATGACGTCTTTCAGTGGTTAGGTCTCACAGCAATCAACGTGCCGCAAAAGTTTTGACAATGCAAGGTGCCCGCGAGGAAATTTATACTGAATTGCAATTAAACACAGCGGATATACCTATCTAAAGATATAAAAAAAATATTAAAGTTTTATTAATAAATTTATATCGCACTGTTATTATTTCTTAACCCCTGCTTCAATGTAAAGTGAAAATAAGTCCAATAAGTACAAATAGCTGACTCACTTGGTTAAAAATATAATATTGAAATTTTTTTCATAGGTGAAAGGATCTAAACCATTTTTTTAATTGAATAATTGGATGAGCGTGGTTCGTGTGAAAATAACAGATGACAAATTGAAATATTTTGGAATGACATCAATGTAATATTATATGTATATATATATGTATATGTATGTATATGTATTTATATATATATATATATATATATATATTATTACCTACTTACTTGATAAAATAACAACAGATACATTGAGCGATCTACAGCTTTTCACGAATATAAATAGGCTGATAGATAATTAGCGAACCTAAATATCGCCAGCAAGCACTAGTAGGACCAAGCAGTTAAAGTAACTAGAAATAAAAAAAATTATATTCATGACTGTGAAATATGTTTTTCATATTACAATTTTACTTAATGAAATGCTTAGTGTACAAATTTCTATTTTATATTTTTAAAACATTTGCTATCGAAATTAGTATTTTATCATTATTATACATAACTAAAAAAAAACAAGTTAAAATCTAAATTCATAGATTTGAGTAAATACTAAATTTTTCAGTATTCTCTCTTAAACCTTCAAGAAATATACCCGAAATACACTGTATTCGTTCCAAAGAGTAATTGTATCTGAATTTTTGGCACCGCCTAATGATATAACTTGCCAAAGTAGTTCACACTTGAGCTGCGAAGTTTAGTTCAGATACATTAAAGTTTTTTTAAAGTAAAGTACCTTTTTGTATTCAAAATCGAGTAGGTTTAAGAAAATATTCAGCGTTTGAATCGGTTAAGTCAAGGAAACAGAAAAAAGGACGAAATCTCCAAACATTTTTCATCGATCACTATAACTTTAAACAATAAAATATTATTTACTTACAACCGTCTGTAAGTTGAAAAGCAACATATATATTTATATTTTATATCCCGTAATGATTGTGAAAATTCATTTTCATTTGATATATTCATTTGAAAAGGAAGAAAATTAAAACTAGTAGCCCAGATTTTTATTGAGTAATTCAAATTTGAGGAAAATAAAATGCGACTCTCGCAATGTTTGTTGACGGCACTCGTAGCTGATGCAATAAAACGCATACGACCTATTTCATATACCAAAAACAGTACGTATTTAAAAATAAACATATTCGTGTCAGACATGAAACATCTATACTATCTATTAAAACTAGAACATAAAAAAACTATTTCGGAAAATGATTTCTCTCAAACAATGCAGGAATAAATGTGTTCAGTTTTATAAAATTCATTTACCTTTGATACGCGGTTGTAGTAATCCGTGTGCGCCAGAGTGTCCACCAAATCCCTGCCCTCCTTGTCCTCCTTATTATCCGTGCCCCCCCTGCAGTTCCCCTCCTGCTTATCCTCCGTTTCATTGTAGCCCGAGAACTAAGTACGAAGTTAAATTTGTCTACGTTAATGATAAACCCCCAACTACGACTGTGAGAGACATTTTCGACCGTGCATCACAAATATTCTTTTTTACAGAAATTGCTAGAGGTGGGTACAATAATAAATATATAATTTTATGTGAAACTGAACAGTTCTAATATGTTTGGTATTTTACTAGCGGCCCGCCCCGGCTTTGTCCGGCTGTTTTTCTATTTAATTCCATTAACTTGCCTCTTGTGCCTCTAGCATAACAACTACCTATCTTTATATAAACGTTTGGTAATATATTTTTTCATATGAACCGGGTCCTGACATTTATGCGCCTACAGACCTTTCGACGATTTTGTTTTATAGATTATGGCATAATTTTGAATGCAGTCTTAAGTAATTATAAGCCGCAACTACAAGAAATGAGTTCCGAATAAATAAGCGAGAGTAAAGTAAATTCAGATCTTTTTAAATTATAACTCACTTGCATCAGCTTGCCCATAATAATAATTGTAATATTTTCAAATACAGTTTATTATATTGTGTAATATTCATCCATTAAACTTTTTCAAGGGTTTGCAGTAACTCTGGCGCATATTTTCAAAGAGCCTGCAACTATCAACTATCCATTCGAGAAGGGTCCTTTGTCGCCGAGGTTCAGAGGCGAGCACGCATTACGGAGGTACCCTTCAGGTGAAGAAAGGTGTATCGCATGCAAGCTTTGCGAAGCCATTTGCCCCTCGCAAGCCATCACAATCGACGCAGAAGAACGCAGCGATGGTTCGCGTCGGGCCACTCGTTACGATATCGACTTAACAAAGTGCATATTTTGTGGCTATTGTCAAGAAGCGTGCCCCGTCGATGCCATCGTTGAAGGCCCTAACTTCGAGTATTCGACTGAGACACACGAAGAGCTCCTCTATAATAAAGAAAAGCTACTTCTGAATGGTGATCGCTGGGAGCCGGAATTAGCTAGTAATATCAAAGATAATCACCTGTATCGTTAACCTATCATAATTCATCGCTAGAACAAGCTGTAAATATCTTTAATATTGAGTTTGGCTTTCTAACTTCATAAAAGTCGTGTCTGAAGGCAATATTTTTTCTTGAAAGCCTTGGAATAAATTATATTTTGTAGTCGGTAAGTCGACATTTCTTTTCATTCTTAAACTTAATGGCCTAGAAATTGCAAATTGTATTTGTCTTTGGTAGTATTCTTTTTTAGTAATATATACTAAATTAGGCACTGCTTAAAATATTTTTTATTTGTTTATTTCCTTTGTTCTCTACCTATGCACCTAAATACATTCAAAATATAAATAATATTGATAAATCAATTGCATGAACTTAAATTTATTTAGTTTTTAATATAATAGGTACATTACGTGGAAATTAAATAAAATAAAAAATATGTAGATGATGGATTTATCATGCCCCCATATATGCCACGCCAGGTTACGCCAATTTGCCGGTATCCCATTTCTAGCTTAGAATATAATTAAGCTATGATAATAATATATAATTCATACACGATATCGTATACGTTGATCATGATATATAGCCTTGAGGTCTTGCGTCACGGATATCTGACATTGGAGGAAACATAAACATAATACTTAAATACATATTCGTAATACATATATAGAACAAATTGAAATCTATCATATAAACGATTGTCTTCGGTAGGATCAAACACAGGACACTTTGTGTACAAGAAAGGAACTAACGGAGGCGCCATCAAGCCTGCCAAATGAAAAAGTGACATCAGCATAAGCTAAATAATATTATTTTAAGTTAATTTTAACAGCTTATGAAAAACAAGGCGCCGAGTGATGATGATTTCACATTAGATCTACAGAAAGCGGGTATAGCACTGGTATCTATAGTCCTACAGAAGGTTTCAACAACGTCGTACTCATGGGCATACAGCTAGAAGCAAAGAGCAGAAGTATGGTGGTTCTATTATGTAAGAAAAATGACAGCACCTTAAAGAATTACAGGCCCTATCTCTCTTATGAACCATATTTATAAGCTGTATTTTGGGGTGATTACGATGAGCAGCCTTGAAGACTTCTAATTTTCCTGACAAGACGGTATTCATTCTGGCTTACCATAGACACACAGGCTTACGCTTCTGAAAGTAATACAGAACTCGAGGTAGAGCAAGTTATTATGTATTCGAAATATGAGAAAGCTTTTGATTTGAGTCGATTTCAATGGAGACGAGGGCTGTGTTGGAATCTTTTCAAGAGTGCAATATTGACGGTAAGTGCAATATGGGTATATCAAGTGCTAAAGTGTTTGTATAACAAAACTACTATGACGGTCCGAGTACGAGACGTCAAAGGTTCCTTTTAAAAGATAGCGAAATTCACCTTTTGGAAGATCTCACCACGACCAGCGTAGTCTTCAGTACAGTCGGTCACAAAATTAATATGAAGCCAGATATTAACCGAATTAATATATACTGCCTATGTTATACCTACCCAAGTTTTGGATTCATACGTATACAAAATTAAGTTCAACTCAGCTAGGCAGCTGCGAAACATGTTTTTGTCCGACATATCTCAATGTCTCAGTAGAAAGTTATCAACTTATTTTTGGTAACACAAATGATGTTGCTAAAAACATATGGCTCAGAAACGTGGCCTTTTGACGCAATTCAAAGAAGCTTAACGAGTTGAGTAGGAGCTGAGAATGCTTAGAGATAAACGTAAAATAACTGATCTTGATTAGCTAGTTGAAGTGGCAATAAGCAAGACCCATAGCACGCAGAATCCTCAGCTGGAGACAAAGCCCTCTTGAGTGTTTGATATACAAATTACTTTACGCATCTACGAGTTCCTGCAAAAAAGGGTATAGAAAACAAACAGACAAACCGTTTAAGGTTCTTTTCTTGAGGCACCCTCAGAAAATGTTTAGCAAAGATGCAAGTTAGTATACTAATCAATTAATTATAATGATTGCTTTATATTTACTCTTGTTACGTATCCATAAAATCATTTATTTATTTTTTCTTCAGCAAAAGGAAACACAATTATTATTAATTTAATTGTTTAACCTTTCTTACTTAATTACTATTAACTTTGTATAGCGTTGTCTTGGTTATTCAACTTATTTAGCTGTCGGTCGGATTTCAAAGCCAGTAAGTGTGGAATAAGCAGGAATGGATATAATACTCAACAAATGTCTTCTTTACGCTGATGATCAAGTAGTGTTAGCATCGTCAGCTGAAGAGATGCAAGAGATAGTAACGATTTTGCAAGATTCCTTTAATAGGAAGTGTATGAAAGTAAATAGTAGAAGTAAGTAAGACGAAAGTGATGGTGATTGAAAAGTATGACAATTTATGAAATTGTGATCGATGACATGAAAGTTGAACAAGTGAAAGAGTTTCTGTACCTGGAAAGTGTTTTTTAAGAAAGATGAAGGAAATATTGAACGGAGAGTGAAAGATGGAAATAGTGTCAATGGAGTCTTACATGCTTTTATGGGCAGCCAATATGTGTCAAAAAGGGTACGACTGGCTGTTCATAGAGGTGGATTGGTTCCAAAACATATGGTAGTAAATGTTGGGTATGGCAGAAGTACGCGAGTACAATAAATGCTGTTGAAATGAGAGCAATTCGATGAATGTATGGTGTGAGTTTTAGAAGTAGATTAAAAACTAGTGAAATAAGAGATCGATGTGGTGTAAAAGATGATGTTTGTTTGACAACAATATAGAAAGGAATGTTAAGATGGTTTGAACATGTAGACAGGATAGATGAAAGTATAATGCCTGCTCAGATATATAGAGCGGAAGTAAATGAAAGGGTTGGTATAGGACGACCGAGGCGAACATAACTTAACCAGGTAAAATAGATAGTAATAATAGTAAAGGAAGGTCAGGTCAGAAGTACCAAGAAGGTACACAAACGTGTATGAAAACAAACTAATGCGAGTGAGGGAAGCAAGAGAGGTATGCTAAGATCGTAACAAGTGGAGATCCATAGTGTCTGCCTACTACGATGGGACACAGGCTATATATAATATGTATGTAGCGTTCTTACTTATTTTCTTTTGAAGGTATTACAAACCAATCTCATCAAATTACTCGCAGCTACGTTTAATTTGTGCGCAGAACAATTAGAAGGACAAGTAAATATTCTTATTATTAAAATATTATTTTTTGTCTATCGCCATTTATTGAACGACTTGCAGAATAAATAGATCCGGTTTGTAACACGGTCATTTCAGTTTACACCCTGATGATGATGGAGACCTGTAAAAAGCAAAAAAAGTTCTTGGAAACTTTTAATTTCAATTAACTTTATAGAAATTTATTTCTTCACAAAATTCATGGAATTTTATTAATATGTTTGAGATAGAATAAAACTCACTGACCCCAAAAACGCTAAAATAACATATTACAGCGTTTTGAAATATTGTGTAGAAAGTTATTTTCTGTATAAACATTAAATTATTGTTATATGGTTATAAATTCACGCAATAAATTATAACTTTCTTATTTACAGATAGAGAAGATTCCAAAAATAATATGTTATTACCACAGTTACCACAGTTACCATCACTCCTAATTAATTTATTTCACTAAGGATCTGGAGTGGGTGTATATCTCCGTATCGAGTAGATCCTATCGTTTATAATCTGCAATACAGACTCTTACGTGCGGATAGTATATTGCTACTTATATTGGTACTGGTCCATTTACCCTAGACGTAGTCTTTCTTTTCTTACTGCGAAATATATATATATAATAAGATAATAATAAGAGGCAAAGTTAATAAAATAGATCCTATTGATCTATTTTAGGAAACTTTAGGTAATTACATACGAGTACATATGCCTGTTTCCTATCGGGGTAGGCAGAGACTATGGACCTCCTCTTGTTACGATCTTGGCATACATCTCTATTCTTAGTACTTCTGACCTGGCTCTTCCTTAATACCTCTTCTTTCATACCAGGTGGTTAAGATACGAGTATGTTCACCCCGGACGTCCTATACCAACCATTCAAATCTCTTCCGCTCTATATATTTGTGTATATCTTTTGCGTACGTTCATCGCTCTGTACATCTTTACATTCTTCTCTCTATTGTTGTCACAACATCATCTTTTACACCCAATCGATCTTTTTTGGTAATTAAAAATATCATTATCTGTTTTAATAACATTATAACATCTGCAAGTCAGAATCTGCATTCAGATTATAAATCATGTTTCGCCTAGTCAGTATTAAGCATTATCCGGCCAAAATTTTTGCTTTTAATGTTATAAATAAATAATATCGGCAGAATGTTGTGCAAATACTTACCGTTCCCTTTGCTCTCTGCACCCTCCAATTAAGTGCATTGATTTTATTGGCTGGTGGACAGACGACGCTTAGGGGAGGAAGCGACCCCTCAAATTTGAGCCAGAAAGTGCTGGATGCGTATTAAAATACAAATTGCACGTGACGTGCAGTCGCTGTACAACATTTCTGGAATATATTGATTTCTGAGCCGTGAAACGAACGCTGTCATGTTTCCCGAACATGTTATTATGCAGGAAGAGTGGATCCGCATAACGTTTGCGATTGCCCTATTATAAATCTATTTACTCGTAAGTGTTAGTTGTTTAGTAAACGTTAATATAACTTAGAATAATTTAGATGCCATTCTTTATAATTACCTCTCTTGTTTCAAAAATGATGTTAGGCATAGAAAAACTAAGATTTACATACATTATAATATGAATCGAGCGAGTATTGAAGTTAGCGAGCATTGCAAAATGTAGCTAGATTTATACCACCCGCTCGCTGCGAAGCCGTGACCCTAATGGCATTCGGGGTCCGAAATCCACTCCATGATGACATTTAATGACCCCGATTAACAAAATTAAATCTGAATTACTTTCTTCTCAGTTCCATGCTGAGTTTCAAAAGGTAATAAAATATGAGCTGCCGTAAAATTTATGATCAATTTGTTGGTCTTTTTGTAATTAAGATATTATTCTTTTTATTATCCATTTATGAAATAAAACAGTTCGCTTGTTTAATACAAAAAAATAAGAAATTACCTGGTTGATTTGTTTAATAAAGGTCAGAAAATTAGATAAAATCGACTTGGCCCGAAACTAGCGACTTGGCCCGACTTCGTACAAGTGTGGGGCTTCTTTAGGCGTATCATAGGGCGAATTTTAATCTTTGGCATTTCAAATGATAACAATATTTTAGCATTATTTAGCATACAGCCTGCGCGATACAGCCTAGGCGCTTTTAATAGCATAAGGGTATCACCAACGCATTACCAACCTTGTGACTTTAAGATATTATGTGACAATACCGAGTAATGACACTGCATCTTACACCCTTTAAACCGGAACACAGCAATGTGGACACTGCAACTTGGCGGTAGAAATAGGTGAAAGTGAGGTACCAATACAGGTGATTTTTTCATGAAGTCTACTTGTTGTCAAGCTCGGGCCTCAATCTATGCCAGCTGTCCGCAAATTTCTGTAGATATTAGTAGTTCTCCTTCGAGCTTATCAGGTCCCAAAAGCTTGCATGATCATGCTGATTTTTCATCACACATACACACATTCAGACACATAATTACACTCATGTATGTCCCATATGTACCCAAAATCCAATTTCTTTTTTAAAACTTGATTTTTATTTTGGACATAATCATTATTTTTAAATCAATTTTTTTTGTCCTATATTAGAATAAACACTTTACAGGTGGAGAAGTTTGAGACGTCCGGGGAGCCTGGTGACTTGTATTACGGGTCTGTAAACCTACTTAGGCACCGTTTGTGTAATAGGAAAATGGTGCCTAAGTACATATAAAGAAGGAGCCTGGCTAATGCTGTCGTAATAATGTTATCAATAATGTTATCGTAATCATAATTGCCGCCGAAAAACGTCCACTGCTCGACAAAGTCGGTGACCTATGTCCAAGAAGGGAGTCATTTTGCCCAAATTTGCCACACTGGGGATTGCCGGCATTTAAAGAGCGTAGCTTCGATGGGAATACTGCCAATCCGCACCCTGTTGCATTTGTGCTACGACCTTATAATAAGTACATAAGTACCTACATCTTACGCTTAGATATCTTTTATTGACCCTTGACCTATCTACAAGAACTTGAATCAAGGCATGATGTGTAATAATAATCATAAACAAGCTGCTTACTTTAGAAGGTATAATGCGTAGAAAATACTATATAATATCGGAGATAATACTTACTAGTAAGAATCGATAATATTTTCTGCTAGTGCATGAATATAATAGTCACCGACATTTGCAAGAGCAGGTTCAAGTCCCGCCTGAAACATGAGACTATTTGATTTATTTCCAGTTTATTTTTTTCTTCTAGTTATTTGAGTATATATTTCTTCTATATCGATTGCTTCAAACTTGTAAAAGTTCAACATGGAGTGTTTATAGGTAACACACTGATGAAACGGTGATGATTTTGCGGCACAAAAAGCTAAGGTGTCGGTAATGCAGTCCCACTTCATGACAAAGCCACAGGTTTGAGTCTCATGACACCTGAGATAAATTAATTATTTTTTTTAGTAAATATTATCTTGTAGACAAGCTATACACTTATATACTAGTTCTTCTATAAAATTACTTTCAACTATAGCAAAAGTATAAAAATTTTATTACTGTCAGGTATGTATTCGTCACCTCTAGTGACAATCAGCATAAATTTTCCCATTTATTTTCAGTGATAACAAGCTCGTTGTGAAAACTAGTTGTAGTCCAGGTTTTGGAACTTCGTATTAGATGGTTTCAAGTATGCTCATAGTAAACTTATAGATATTATTATTCTTAGATTATTAGATACAGACGTTTTCCCAGATACAGTGCTATCACTATCCTACTATCATAGCCTTTGCCAGTGGGTAAGTTTAATTACATATATTCGTAACTAGAAGACGCTGCCATTTATTTTTCTTTTAGAGCCCGCACTTACGAGTACACCGAGAAGGATAGTTAATCTATGTTAATTTTCGCATCAATATCAGTCAGGCATGCCAAGAATCCTGTCAAGCTGCTCTTTAGTTTTGCAGCAATTCCATTATCATTATTATCATGTGTTTTGCTATATTTAGCGCTTGCTAGTATCTCTATACGAAAACTTTATTTGCAACATACTAATACGCTGCGTGATTTCAAAAGCTTTAGTTCTCCAAGGAACTCTTAATTTCTGATTAGATCACGCAAACATAGAAAAGGCCCATTTGGGGTGACCCCTTTTTAGAGTCGTAACTCGTGACTAGTATTTTAATTACGATGAGTTTATTTTAATATGCCAAAATAGTTGGACAAATATTAAATATATCTATATACTCATTTATTGATATAATTTTAAAATTAAATAAAAATCCGCTTTTCTTAATAAACACGGAGCTAATTAAATCTAATTTTTCTAAAACCAATTATTTTAATACAGGCTAAATTTTAACCTTTGATATGTTATTTTTAAGTAGAGAGAATACACCGTTAGAGGGAAGGCTCTCCGTTACCTAGCTTACGCGCCCGTCGGGTGCGCTTCAATTGGATTATCTCTGAACGAAACTTGATAAGCGGGGTCATTGGTTAGACGGCACCTCCCGAAGCATGGTGGTGCTAAGATATCTCATGTAACTACATTTCGTACCCTCGATAGCAGAATCATACGGGTTATTTAAGTAATTTATCTTGATAGAGTGATCTATCTTTAAATAATTGCAAGCCTAAGCGCTGTTCATTGAATGTTACATTCTAGCTGACACGACATGCGTCACATCTGTTGTGTATATTAAATTTAAATTTGAATTCACATCATTATAAAAAAATATGTCGTTTGATGCACTTATAATATCTTTCGCTCACGGTAAAATAACACTGATTCCAATGCGAGCTAGACACCCAAGGTAATCCGAAGCTGTGATAGCGAGTATTGGCGTCAGCATTGTGATACACATGGACGTAGAGGCTCTGTATTAAATGTATGCTTTTTGTACATTATATCTTCCGAATAACACGGCCAAAGAAACTTTCAGTTCAGGTTCAGTACTAACGCTTACCAAATTATAATCATAACTCTATTTCAAACCATATGGATCAAGTACCTAATAAGTTAAATTGTGCGCAAATTGTTTATACCAATGATTCTACAAGTGGTAGAACCTCAACCAAATTAGTATGCCGGCTGAGATGAAAATTGGCAGGATGTAATATTCGAACCCTGGATTAAAGCTGAATGTTGATTTTGTATTTTTATTATTCTATTCATATTGATGTAGAGCTGATACACGTGTTGTTCTCTGCACTTTTTATTTATTATATTTAACCACAATACTTCGTTAACTATTTAATATCGACGTTTTTAAAAATATCGAATTAAGTCGTTTCTGTTTTGGCGCTCTGCTTTATTTTGGCGCTTTTACTTCATTCATTCATTTAGTACCTTTACAACATAATAAAACATATTTTATTTGTCCGGCTATTACACTTATTCTCACGTACGCTGGATATCTCAAAAATCTAACTATATACTTTCTCGGATGCTTCATAATCTCCGATAGTTATCACTTAATCCGCGACAATAATAAAACCGCGTGTGGCTGGTCTTCTTTTGAGTTTTTTGATTGAATATCCTTCTCGGAGATTCTTTTTTGCCGTCATAATTATTACGAACTCGATACTAAATCAAGCAGACAATATAACCTCAAACGAATACCAGACTCCGATTACAACAGGTGTTTGCTCAATAACTAGATAACACAATAGAAAATAAATCGCTGTAATAACCAACAATACTGCGTTGTGCCCAAACAGATAACCCAGTCGATATTGTCACCCTGTTACTAATGAAACAAAAAGCGGTGTAGCAATAACGGTTTCCGTTTCTGTAAGATTGGAATATCTTTAGATCTGCAAAACATTCGCTTGAACGATTTATTCAAACAAATCTGCTGCAAGATCAGCGTATTGTCTTTTAAACGTTAAAATATTAAACAAACACCCGTCTAATATCACACGGCAGCACAGTGCTTCTTGGCATGGGAAAGACATAGGTTCTAGTCCCGCCTGATACCTGAGACGAGATGATTTTTTTTCTAGTAATCATCAACTAATAAATATGTGAGAACGAATCACACACATCGCTCTGATCCGAATGTAAATATTATTTTAGTTATGATAAACAGAAACGAATCACCACAAATAAGAGTTCAATTCACTTATATTTTTAATAACAATAGTACAAAGGGTGGAATAAATGCAAGCTAAAAAATATTGGGACAACAAACAATACATTTCAAATATACAAACTCCTTTTATTTATCTAGAATGTCTTAATTAATAAAAAGATATATCTAACTGTTCATTTTTGTTGCAGATAATTGTTTTATAATAGAAATCTGAATTATTTTAATCGGTAAACTATTGTGATTAAACAATATTTGTAAGTAGGTATATATCATACTAAAAGAGTAATTACAAAACTATAATAGCGCTCTAAGTAAATTCTCCAATTTTCCAGTGATTATTTATTACTAAGCTAAGTTCAATGTTTTGTAGTCGGTTATTATCAGTTTAGAATCAGTTCTTGTCACGGAGAAGTTTGCCTGAGGTTTAGGCAACCTAATAACGATGTACGAGTACAATCTGCTTTTTGTGCGTATCGATTCGATAGGAACTGTATAAGCATTATTTATGAGAAGATCCCCGTTCATAACTGAACATCTTTACTGAACAAATGATTTATTCGAAAAGTAGCCTCGCAAATATTCGGTAGGCAAATGGTAAACCAAAAAATATGCACACATTCTTCTATTTAGCCAATTTTTTTGTAAACTGTCTGCAAGCCTTAGTTGTTAGAATTCATAAAATGCGAGAACAAGTGTGATATACTGGTTTAAATTACCCCTAGAATGTACCTATAAAAGCTCCATTAGTTTTGACTTTTCGTATCAAGAACTATAATAAAAGCTAATTATATTCTTATGCGAATTTTGTGCTGAACTGTTAAAATTTCAGCTTTTAAAATGGTACTAAAACTACCTTTTACCCGCTTCTTCTATCATGTATTTGTAGTGTACAGAGAGAAGTAAACTACTTATAAAGGACTTGCATTCGCTAACATTAAATATTATTAGGAATTCACAAATTAGTTTAGGTATTCCTGTTTTCAACGAGATTCTATATAGCTACCAAAATTTACAAAATCCGGTTTCGTGATTATAGTGTCAAAAAGGAATAGATAGACTAAGTTACTTTCGCATTTATAATATAAGGTGATATACTTTAAAGTCCAATCAGGTCCCAATAAACTTGCCGAGGGGATCAAAAGCAAATCAGCTTGTATTAGCTCTATTATCTTCATTGTAATACGCTGCAGAAGACTGGGCCCTGCTAATTAATGAGCAATTAAGTTCGATATTGGCATGAACATGGTACTTGATGCACAAACTGATCAGAGAAGCAATTTATTTGAAAGTATCAGGCCATTGTTCGTTAAGTTAATTTTCATTGAACAAAGTGCTTTGTATCGTCATTTTATGTATACAGTTTAGCTTATAAGTCAATAAGAAAGAAGGTTCTTGCTGTTCTGTAGGATTTCCTGGATGCACATTTATGTTTAGTGTGGTTGAACTCCGCAGTGCGGATAATAGGTTGATTGTTGTTCTTATCCGCAGCGATTCGTTTTACAATTCTACATGTGGATTTTATTATTCGGCTACAAAACTACACTTTGAAATCAAAATATATAAGGTAAATTTTTCGTCAAATAAATAGTTAGAGAAGAGATTGTTTGCTGTAAATATTTAAATCACTAAAGATATAACAGTTAAATAAATAAATCCAAACAACATTTCATACATTGAATTTTGCCCGAGGTAAGTTGCTTGAATCACTTGTATTAGGAATATCAGACAGAGGAATCACAAATATAATACTTAAATAGATATTTAGCACCCAGACTTCAAACAAATACAAAAGTCCTGGGTGGAGATCGAACTCACGACTCTTGGCACAAAAAATCTATTTATTATTTTCACTGCCAAATAGCAGAGTTCGCATTATTGTGTTTCAGTTTGAAAGATGAGAAAAGCAGTAAAATTGATGGGTAGCTCGTGTTAGTGTTATTTTTGTGATGTGACGAGTTTCTATAGGCTGCAACGACGCGGTCTATATGCTTTTTTGTCGAAATGGTGTTATAAAAAAAAGGACACTGCAATCAGCGACATGAAGGCTACCAAATTTTTATTTTTTAAGTAATTTAATGGACTTTTGAGTCCGTTTAAATCTGGGCTAATTTAATGATTGCTGATAACTAAACGATCGACGTCAGTGCCCATATTTCATAAAAAGCGGTGTACGTACATGGTTATTTGATTAGAGATGGCCTAATGGGTTTCCACGTCGACCCACAACGGTCTAGTGCACCTTCTAGATTTAAAATGGAAATGGCGCCGTGAAATAAGTCAAACGGTGACAGTTGGAACTAACTTTTAATACTGAAAATTTTGATACACCGGGTTCGTCAAAATATGAAACCGAACAAACAACGTATCAAAAAGTGTTACAAATAAATTAGCGTAGCTATCTGTAGTAAAATGAAAGATTATAAATGCTATAATATTTCATGATATAGTCGTGTCATCGCAGTTTGTTCACCCCTTAAATGTCGTCACGCACCTTAAGTTTTTCGTCAATTAGCAACTAGTCCCGGCTTTGAACGGGTCTTTTACGGAAAATATCCATCACCATTACAATGTATTATATTGATACTGAAGTTTTAGTTACTGAAGTTTTGGTAATTATTCCAATTTAAAGCTTTTTCAGTTCGCTTGCCCTAAAGAAAAGTAAATATTCAATAATTTAAGTATAATAATAAGTAATATGAAAAAAATCTACCAGCGAAAGAACTGATACAGAAGTCGACTGCATTGGTACCTTACTCGCACCTATTTCTACCGCCAAACAGTAGTGTTTGTATTGCTACGTTCCAGTTTGAAGGGTTACAGAGATATTAATATTACGACGTGATATGTATGACTGATATCATTGTAATGCTGCGAGCGTCTATAAGCTGTGATGATGCTTAATATTATATGGACCGTATGTTTATTTGGCAATTAAGTCGTGTAAAAAAAAACTTTTTTTTTGAAATAATGCTGTTGTTTGAAAAAAAAAAAGATCCCCCATAGAGAGAGTTCAGAGTAAGGTTTTACTTTGGCATTCAACCCTAGACCGCACCAATATATAAAACTCATCTCACTTTACTATAAGCCGTAGGTAAGTAACTTCCAAGATCGTAATATCATCAAGCACACGGAATGATAAAAGGTATTTATCAGCTATCTAGTACCGAAGAAAGTTTGGTTTAAGCTCCACATCTAGTTTCAAATTTAAATTTTTCCAGTAAAAAGATAAACGAGTTCTAAGTAGTAAAACGTAAAACAAAGAGGATGAGAATTTTACTACAAATAAGTATTGTAACATTATTCCTGCTAAAAGTTACCTAGCGAAGCTGCAGAACTGTTAATTATGATATTTCCTTACATCGCATGCTTCGCTAGTAAAAATGTAAATTGGAGCCACGCGAGAGAATCTTTGAAAATAAAAGTTATTTACGAAAGTTTAATTGCTTCGCATAATTTTCTTAAAATATCTGAAAAACGGGAAGCTTTTTTGTAATCATGTCAAGGTTTGTATTTCTATATTTTTAATTATTGGTTGCTGGAAGTCCTCTTTGATCCCGAGTACCAGTAATAAAGCCCACCATTTCCGTTCCTTAATGAAATAAGTATTTGTTATATTTGTAATTATTAAATAAATGTGTTCTCAGGTCTTTGTTTATTTCAACTCATATTACGGGGCGAAGTGCGGTTGTGAAGTTTAGTTTAGTTAAAGTTCAAAATAAATAGATTCTGTTGTATGGATAATTATTTATTCATTCGACTATAACACGAAAATACCCACTAGTTTTAAAATTTGTGTGTTCATTATATATCTATGAAAATGTACGATTTTATCGTTTGCAGCTTAAACGAAATCTTAAAACAAGTTATAAATAGATGATGTTACGAAGTGCCGAAATGACGGAGAATAGTTTGACTAATGTGCTTCAATTAGTTGAATCTCTATAATCTAAGATACGCCTGATACAATCACCACAATATTAAATTACCCTAAGGTAACCAAATAGTTCAGTAGCATCAACGATCAAATCCATTAAACTCAATTGGATATTATATGAGATCTACTATATCTGTGCTCTATGACTCATGAAAAGACCCTTATTTTGGCTGGGTTCGAACTTGATGGTGCAGACTGCATACAGCTGGCACTTTTGAATATCTCTTGGGGAAGCTCACGCGCTGCGTATCCTTTCAGATGTTGTATTTTAGCGGCAAATGTGGATTGACATATAATTATAGTTTTCAAAAGAATCTTTAATTAAAAACAATACAGAGTGTTTCTCAGAGTTTGAGAAACACTGTATTGATTACCGTTTTATATGCTTTTGTTCTGACTAGTGTAAAATTTCAATTAAGCCAAGAAATCAGAAAGTGGTACTTAAAATAAGTCCCTCTGCTCGTTATCCTTCAAAGTTCGTGGCTGAAGTCCAAATTCATGTGAGGATGCAGTTAAGCCTATTAGTTTGATGAAACCTTAAGATCATTTGACTTATGGTAACGGCCGTTTAGAGGAGCTATTAAGTCCCTTAGTCCTGTAGCAAGTCCCGCAACGATAAAGATTAACTATTCCCACCAGAAGACTGTTGATCTATGTAATATTACTTTAGGTCTATTTCGTAAATCTTAGTATAATTAATTTAGTTAAACTCTCTTAAGCATAATAAGGCGATACCGAATGCGCCATCGAGTCTATGAAATAAATAGATATTAAATTTATGGTGATTTTTCAAGAATTACTTTAATGGAATCGATAAGCAACAATCCATCATGATAGAAATGTCTCAGGGTCATTCGTAGTAATTTTAATTTCACATGTACCATTTGGTTATATATTTAAGTTGTATTTGTATTAACATAGCTGCATTATAAAATTTGATGTAAATATCAGTGCTATCAAAAATTTGGAAAGCACCTTCCGACGCCGCCATATTTAATTACCGATACTTAGAGGCAAGAGGTCTTTAATCAGGAGTCCACATGTAAATGGAGCAAATGTGCTGTAATTCTGTAATTGCTCGCATTCAGTACTTAATTTACTTTTATGCGATATATTTAGTGGCAGCTGTGCATTCATAGGTTCGAGCGAAAGTGGCCTCGTTTAATGGAATCTACGGACTTCAGTAATTGCGATAGTAAGATATATAAACTTGTGACTATTGAAAGTTCAAAATATAAAAATGTGTGATTAAATAAAATATTACATGAATACAGACATCGGTAGTGGACGTTATTTCAGCTTTGTCAAAACTTGCCTGTGGACGCCATCAAAGGACTAAAATGGGGCCAAGCGTAAGAACCACACCACAGCTGTATCGAGTGCGGCCCAGCATTCTCTCAGTGAACGCCTAATTTATAGTCGAAAATATATCAAATATGGAATGAAGGCCAATAAGTAAATATATACGAATACCAATTATATTTACAAATTACCATGACAACTCACGACTTGATTCCGAGATAAGTAGCCGTACAGAAAAATTTTATATGTTTCAATACATATTTATCCCTCTTACAGAGAATCATATAACTTGCGACCTTAGGCGCACCTGATGAAGACATCGAATACGCCATCATGGCCGTGGATGTGACAATAATAAAATGCCCCAAGTACTGATTGACAACAGCTAGTCTTTGTAACTGCTCTAAAATCTCCTGAAAGCTGTTTGACAGTAACTTAATATATTTATTGGGTACTATTATTATCCAAGCCTAAGCCGGACGCTCAAATGAATTTGGAAATCAATGGCAGCGGACATATTTCAAGCCCTGTGTGTGGTTTTTTCAATGAGATATACATTCTTCACAGCAACCTAAAATAACTGCGCGCTGCAAGGAGGTGTTGAGTTACACCAGACATCCGAGTTTGCATCATAATACGACATTGCATAACATTGTGAAATTATGAGCGAAATGAAAGTCATAAACAACGCGTGTCGAACAAACATGAGATTTTGAGATTGTTATTGCTACTTTAATATAACTTTGCAACTATAATAACACTTAGTAGCGCTCCGCTTGCGTGTAAACCACAGTTATGGAGAACATAATAATTGTATAAAAATTCTTTGATAGGTTCCTCTAAATCTAGGTTAATCTTGTTTTATATGTTTTCTACTAGATTTACTAGCCAAATAGAAAACTAGTATATTCTTCTAGCCGTGGATTTTTGTACATCTATATTAATGAATAAATAAAAGATAACGAAAATCACGTGCCTGTTCAAACTTTACTTGATACCTGTTCTAAATTTTGTCTACATGCGTTTTGTTGTGACAAATAAATATCATCATATAATGCACTGCTGGACAAAGCCCTCCTCCAAAATGAGAGAGTCCTGCCCACAATTGTCACGCTGGGCAAGCGTGTTGGCAATCACAGAGCGCAGCTTTCGCAACTGGGATTTTACTACCCATCCCCACCCTGTGCATTTGATCTATTAGTATAAATATAACATTTGTATATCCATACTAGTGAGACTTTTTACTTGCGCAATTCGCGCTGCCGTGATAATCATAAATAATGAAAGTTGCTTAATTTACTCCATATATCATCAGCAATTTTTCAGTGAAAATACCGTTTACATCAATCCAGCCGTTTCGTTGTTAACTTCAAACAAACAGACAAAAATTTTGAAAAGCTTATTGTTGTTATAAATATATGCTGTAAGCAGTACCGTCGTACTCAACGATTTGCTAACAGTACTTCACCCGTGCACAACAATTACAAGAGGCAGACCTCGCACAGAAGACGACTGCTATGATAATGCACTCTCACGTTTTTTTACCACTAAGCAGCACTATTCGCATTGTTGTATTCTAGTTTAAAGGAAGAGAGAGGTAGTGAAATTACTGGGTAACATGACAATGTATTCAAGTCACAAGTTTGGCTACACAACGCCGATATTTGTGAAGATTCAGGCGTCTATAGGCTGCGGTGATGCTTTCTATCATGGATACCATATGTAATATAAAAAGAAAATCTTCTAGGAGGATTTTAGTGACTCCTATTGTTGGTGCATAACTTTTATATCAGCAACCGTCATATCATAGCTTGCAGGTCTAGCATGTTTTAAATTAAGATGTACTAATGCAGCCAATGTCTGTTTGTACACGTATGAAAAAAACATGTAAAAACTGTCAAAGCTAGACCTCCGCCTGCCCTTTGTAATGAAACGTAATCTAGAGAGAATCAACCTGCCTACAAAACTCTGTAGAATAATTGCAATCAGCTGGTTAGAGGAGCCAGACGACGTTTCATTCAATGCCCTCGACTTCAGCAGAAGTATGGAACTTTACGAAATCCCTTGACTTTGAAAGTTTTCGAATACTATCGAGACTCCTCCATTGGGAACCCTAATAAAAAGTTTTCTTTAACTATTCAATTAGATAACCATATATGACATTTCACAAATACTTTAGTAAAAAGTAGCTCGCAAATAATAAATATTTACTGTTAATATATCTATGTACACATGTACTATGTATATGTATGTACAATCGCAGAGCGCGATTTTGCAACGAGGATGCGGCTGTCAATCCACACCTTTTAAAAGTATATTTATTTTCAGTTAATTAAGTCTAGCCTTTACAGCCTTGTGAGATTGAGCCAAAACATGCAAGGTTTTATATTTATAATAGCAATAAATTTATAATAGCAAAATACAAAGTCATAAATATGTTATGCAATATATAAAACCCGAATACTATTCTCGAACGATAGTTTCAGTTTCAGTTTAAATGTATATATTTCATTTATTTTTTTTAAACAGCCGCGTGGTTTGGTAATCTTTTATATATTAACTAAGAGAGTTCATTCATTAAAAACATTTCGTAAAACATTTATGTAAAAACATTATCTCTATTTTAGTAATTATAAACATACATTAATCAAATAATGCAGTTCATTCAATGCTATACTGATATTCAATTGAGGAATTTAACCTCTGGATTCCCCTCAGAAACCATTATGAAGCAAAATTCATTTGTACAATCCTACAAAGCATTCCGACCCTTAGAATTCATTTATCGAATTTAGATTATTAGTATTTATAGATTTAGTGGTCGACTCTAGATCGAAAAGGAATATGTGACTTTTCATGTTTAATTTCGAATATAAAGATTCAATTATACATTTTTATATTTATACACTATGTATGGGTGTGTACTATGTACACAGTAATTATATGTATGACTTATACATCATACATACTACACATCCTATTTGATACTCTTGTCAAAGGATTTCCACATTTTAAGCTGTTTGTTAACGCTAGTATAATGTGAATCCGTCATCAAGTGACCTAGAACATCGATTGACATTTATAATACATACAATGAAAAGTCCACTGAATGGTGCGACATCTTCTACTCGCTTATAAATTGATCAGATTGTGTTTGCCACACGAGATGGTGCAGTAGACTTAATAATCTTGTCTATGTACACACGTAAGCCCTAAATGCAACATTGATAAGAGAAATAGAGACGGTGCATACTAGACTGAAAGTTAGCAACGTTTTTTATATTGTGTTCCGTACTTTGCCCGAACTATTGCGTTTTGTGTGAGCTACAATAATTTAACCTTCTGGCTTGAATGTGATAGAGAAAAATACGTTATAACAGATTTACTTACATACTCTTTCTCATTCGACGGATTGATTCATTTGAAAGGTTTGATTACATTGGTCAGATATGGAAAGTATTGTAAGAATTGTATTAATATTATATTAATTATATATTACTTATTGTTTGTATAATCATGCAACCTTCATACGTTAACCAGTCCCTGAGATAAACAACTTAAAGCATTTGTGTTGCGTTTATCAGACAATAGATAAGCTACAAACGTGATACTTAAATACACAATTACATTTAATGAGTAACAAATACGTTACCAAATATTCATTAGATAAATGTTTGTCGTGGATCGGTATTCAACTTACGACATTTGACGAACTACTGAATGCACCATCGGTCCCATCTTATTCATTCAAATATATAAATTTATATTATTAAGTATTGCTTAATAAATCACTACACATAGTTTTTTAAGTATACATCGCGATTTCAACCTAGCCTTGAACAAGAAAGCCGGTTCAAACAAATGTATAACATTAAAACATGTTATGAAATGTATAAGTAGATCACATATTGTTGTCCAATAGAATCTTCATAATTCGAACCATAATATTCAAGTCTTATCTGAGCATTTGACAAATCATTGCAATTAGTAATTGTTCCACAATTGCATGGTTGTATCTTGAATGCAATTTAGAACATAGCGGTAGACTCTGCATCTATACTTGGTAAAATCATATCTCTGTGTTCACGAGTTAGTGCATAATATTATATTTTAGTAGGTTGTGATGAAAATGCATACCCTCTAGAACCAGCGCGACTATAGTACGATCGGTAATTATGTAAAGATGCAAATGCCAATTGTTTCTTTTCATATTTATGTCAAAGGAAAATGTATTTAGGAGTGTTTTTGAGTACTTAAGACTATACAAATGGGTTCCTATTATATCGAAAATTACATCAGATATATATCTTTATTCTTTCATATGACATCAATGTAATTTTCAGGAAACTTCTCATAATTTTCATCATCCTAGTATGCCAAAATAATTTTATGTGCTGGTTAATCGTGCTGTCGTCCACAATTAGATAAATGGTCAGAACGAGCTATTGTTGAGGGTTTTTGTAAATTTTAATTAAATATTAAGTTGGTTTTAATTGGCGCCTTGAGAGATTCCCTAAGTAAATTACTTGAGGAATATGATATTGAGCTTAAACATGGTATAAAAAATTGATTGAATTATAGAAATAAGGATGTGTTTACACTAGGAGTAAATCTTTACCTACGGAATGTGGAAAATCACTCCGACTGTTTGTGTATTTCTTAACAATAAGTTCTGCGAAGGCGTTAACTTACTTGCAACGTAAATTTATGTATGATGAATACTTTAAATTATGCCCGAACCAATTGTCAGCTAAAACTAAGCAAATCTATGACGAGCCCGATGTCGCTTTTAGTAGTGTAACGCAGATTCGCTTGTAAGCTCGATCTCCAACCATCACAAACATTTGTGTAATGAACTTTTGTATTTATTCTTTTCAGGTATTAAATATATTTATTTCCGTATCAGACTTGTAGTTCCCCTGTTCTATGATATCCTTTAAATATCTCGGAGTCAAGTCAAAGAATGTAACTGTAATGATATAAAGTTACATTCTATGACTATTACTTATATTTTTTTACCATTATTCTATACGAAATTCGACTAAGTGTTGCCTGCTGAAATGGAGTCTTCAGACAGAGTTTTAAAAATATTGGACACTTATGAAGGCAAGGTTTGAAAAGCAAATTTACATAAGAACCGAAAAGAGTCGAGAGAATTATTTTCAAAACGTTTCAGTAAATTTTTTATATAGTAGTAGTTTTATAGTTTTAATTTAAAGGTTCTTTGCATAAAAATATTTAGGCAACGTTAGTTTTTATTTTCTATTATTGAAAATTTACAAACAATCTAAGTCAGTTCAAAAGCTCTTATAAATCAAAATTAATCGCCGAAATGCCGACTAAATTGAATAATTGTGTTTTGTTTTTGTAATTGCCAGGACTAAGTCTGGACGGGCTCAGGAAATTTGTTGTGCCAAGGTTTGTATACTAATAAGAAATTTATGGAATATAGACTCAAGAAGAGAATAAGACTACCTTTGTAATTAAATGAACGGGATAAAATTAACACTTACCCGGACGTAGTTGGAGCAGAGTACTAGTTATTGATAGTTTTAACTGTCTCTAAAACATTCGATGATGTATTTGATCAAACACGAAAAGTAAATATTTATTTTGTAATGTTATTATTTCGTTTATTTTTTTCTTACTTGATAAAAATGTATAAATACAAGATATACCTTTCATGTTTTTAACACATAAATTAAAACACTAGTCCTGGTTGAGAGCAGGTCGTTCTTAAGTAAAGCACGCGTTAGCGTATGTGTTTTGGGACCTGAAAACCTCATATGGCGCTCTTTAAGACTAAAACATCTTCTTTCATTTTTACAATAAGCCTCTTTCAATCTTATTTTGTTTATGCCATATCTCCCTTTTACGTCACATTTTCTAATAAAACCAACCTTTTCAACGGCTTTTAAAAGCTGTATATCTCGTATTTACATTTTATATCGACGTTATCATAAATACGAGATTTACCACGTTTAAACGCAAAAACATAATACGATACATACTTTGTGGCCCTGATATTTAAATTTAAGCAATTGTTGTGTATTATACACGTCCTGTTGATCAAAGCTGGCTTACTAAAGTATTACTGCATGAGGGATGTTTAGAAATTAGTCTTGCTAATGAGATCTCAGAAAGTCACATCAAACAATTTCTTTTGAAATAATATATTACAATAGTTAATCTAGACAGTGTTAGATTTGTCTACACAAGTAACATTTTCCGAAACGATAACCAAAACATTGGCTCTTAGATTAGGTTCGGGCAAAAACTTAGTTGGGACAAGTTTGACTGGACCTAAGACAGGTCTATCCCTCGAGCTTTGAGTAGATTTTCTTTTTTACCGATGAATTGAAAACAAGCAAACATTATTAGGTTCATCCACAGATTTATAACATCGTTCTTGTTGCGAAAACTATTATTCAAACACAAACGTAGTTCTTATTGTTAATTTCAGAGGTTATTTCTATTAAATCTCAAACTGTAACGATTACAGTTTAAAGAGAATACAGTGAATATTCCTACTCGTAAAACGGGCGCAGAATGTAGATTTGTAGAATAAATAGTCTTGTGTGAAAGTTTAGATTTCGTCCAGAAAATATTATATAGCAAACGTAGGCGACACGACATGGCGATGAATTAAACATGTTTGAGATAACGCAGTCGGCACTTACAATGAATACTTGCTAGAACTCAGTACGCACTACATTCTGGGTTATTTAAAAGTATAAATCAACTTCTGTTTTTGGGCTATTTCTCTATTCTATTAAAGTAAGTCGTTTCGGTTTTCCACTATATATAACAAAAGCATTGTCATCACAGTAAAATCCGCCGAGAATAAAGATAGAACGCTCTGGTACAATAGCTGTTCATATAAGAAAATAGAGTTATATTGTGTCAGTCCAGTGGCTTCAACCGGTATGCAACAGCGTTTCTAGAGTGGCGCCTATTATTGTCAGCATTACTTTATGTTTGTCAATCTATTGTTGCTAAACATAGGCTACATATATACAGGGAGATGACTAATATTTGTTAGGAATGGTATCTGACTAAGCCGTCTTAAAAATTAGAGTATACAAACTCAAAGAAATGCAAGAACTTTTTTTTGACTTCGTCACATTAGTGTGTTGTATGCATCAATTGGCTTGGTTGCGTTTAGTGTCTGTTATACTGTCTACATATAAGATAAATTAAAGCTTTTTTTAATATACTATAATATTTTTTAATTACCCTTGAAGGCTAAAATGATGATTGTGATGATATTTACATACCATATATTGATGATTCGTTTCCAAAATTTTGACTTAATACCATCATCATGATATCAGCCGTAACGGATTCACTGCTGGTCTTAGGCCTCCACAGAATAGGTTCTACTCAATATTGTCGGTTGGTTTCGGTGTTCTCACCTATGAACGCAGAAATGATTATTGATGGGTACATCAATAATCATTTCTGCGTTCTAAGTGCCCTGTCATGCCCATGAGCTAAGTAAAGGGAAGTTATATAAGTTATTCCTGATTCGATCACGCAAAATAAACTTACCTTAATATTTTATTTTTAAGTTGAATTTTTTATAATAATGTATCTCCCTAGAATTTTTACACACCTAAGATCCAAATGAATAAGTAAACTATCACAAAGTAATCAAACACCTATTGCCGTTAACATTTTCTACATCTTATTTGTCGGTAAAGGTATAGTTGGAATAAGGAAGCTCCGGATTTGCGGTAGTTGACTATGAGTGAGTTTGTTAGCTATGTTGCCACAAGGTAATCTGTTATAAATAAATACTAGCTGCGCCCGCGACTTCGTCCGCGTGGAATAGTTTTTTTTTGGGTACCATACCTCTTTACCTTAACTTATATAAACTTTGAATGTCAAGTTTATTTATATTGAATCAATGGCCTGAAAAATAAGCTTCAAGTTTCTAGCTTTAAAAATAGCGATTCTTCCATACAACTTTTCATCCCCAATTTCGACCCCTTACAACCCTTATTTCGAATTAAAAAATAACTTATTCCCTTTTTCAGGGTCTAAAGATTGTCTTTGCCAAATTTCATCAAAATCGGTTGACAAGTTTAAGCGGGAAAGCGTAACAGACAGAGTTACTTTCGCATTTATAATATTAGTAGGGATTATTGCTTTACGTACCGATATTTTAAATATTTGAGTAAAGTATGTTGTAGTTTTACTGGTGCATGATTTGTATTACTAACGCACATTTTATTTCTTGGATATTATTTAGATTATTTTCAACTTTTTACATAGTGTGAGCATAGTCCATCGAAAATATTTTAAAATACAGTATTTATTATTTTTTAAGTTTTTTTATATATAATATTTTGTATTTTAAAAATTGCTTTTGTTTTTACACGATTTACGCCTGGAGAAACGACTGTTCTAAATTGTAAGTTTGTAGTCAAAGTGATTTGGGCTGTTGAGCGCTATCAGCTTCGCCATTTTTATAGCTACGAGTATGCACTGTGCGCACGTTCTGTTGTGTTGCCCCATTCCTTTGTGATTCAAACGCGGTACTGTGTAGTCTGCAGAAAATCTCAATAAATGAATAGCTGCATACGAAAAGATTTTTAATAACAAGATTTAATTTTGTATTAAATAAATTTGAATTAAATAGTATTTAAGAATAAAACCCACAAATAAATTATTTTATACTTAAGACACTGGTGGTATGATTCTTAACTTCTTTTGTGTTACGCATTTCTTAAGCATTTTAAGGTCGTAGCAAATTATAAGCCAAAATGTATTACTATTATTGGTATCGCACAGTTTATACATACTAAGGTAGCGTAAAAATAATTAGCATACTAGTATATAGTAGTATGTATATAATTTTTTTAATAAGCTTCCTCTATATACCTGTTCATAAAATCTAAGTAGTAAGGTGCTCTAAATATATTCAATAGGTACTCAATTTAAATTGTAACACATAATTTAACCAGTCCCAAACTCATGGTAATTACACGGAAGTTGCTTGTTGACTTAGATTCTCTTCGTTTCTGATATCAACTTGCAAGAACAAACATCTCGCTACCTCGCCAAAAGTCAACTAAAATAGAGGGTTAAAATTAGTATTTACTCCTGCCCACATTTCGAATGTTCCTCAAAACATCTTGTGTTACATGTAATGGCGTAGCTAGGCGAGCACGAAATAGCCTTACACTTAAAAGGGCCTGTAACATCAGACCGACCGCAACGACTCTATTAAAGTGATTAGTAAAGGGTACTAATAAAAGGTAGATGGGTAAAAAAAGGTTTTGAGATTACAATATTTTATCAGATCTGGTCGTTGCTCTTCACGTGTTAGTGTGAATGTTCGTCTATGTGTGTGAGCAAAAGTATGTTTAGAATATATATACCATACATTTCTATATTAATTATATCAACTTTAACTAGGAATTACTCATAAAATATTAATTTGAAAATAAATATTAATTTATAACTGTAAAGTAGCTATGACAAAAGCATAAGCAAATTTTTTTATCATCGTTGTTAAATAGTAGCCATGCTATGTTTTTCACAACTGTATCTAGGTAGGAGACATATGGTAACATTGAAGTTTATTTTATTACAAAGATGTGGAAAACGTAATAAAATAGTACCTCACACTGCACTGGGTGCCGTAAAAGGCGAGTTAGGTACCAGAACTGTCAGATGGTGGTATATCCATCTGAAACAGTGCAGCACAAATGCAAAGGGTGGGGATGGATAGCAGCATCCCCAACGCAAATGTTTCATCCAAACTTCCAATAGCTATCATGATACTTATCAATGTTTTGTTTAGTTTTAAATGTAGCAATTTCTCATACATTTCACAATACCTTTTGTGATAAAGGTTTTGTAATGCGTTTGCGCATAGATACTTTTACTTTCTGAGTACACTTATTTTTTCAATATACTCGTAGCTAACAAAATAATAACAGCTTCATTAATATGTGTCATAGATAAGATACTACGAGTACTAAGAACATAGTTTGATAGAGACAGGTCCAATGTAAAACGTTTTCTAAGCTCAGTGGCTAAATTACTATGTCGTCGAATATTTAACGGTTAAGTGAACGTAAATGTGGTGTTAGCGAGCTTGTGTGAATATATGTAGAAATATACTGACACGGTAACGTAACGAGTGAGGCCAGAAGATTAAGATAACCTAGCATCCGGCTGTCAACACAAGAATCAGATATGTCTAAGTTAATGTAACGTCAGAATAACGTTTTTGAATGGAAATAAACGGGTTAAAACTTTATCAAGAGATTCACAGAGTTAGAAATTTCTTTTTGGACAGGCGGGCGATATATGGCTAGTATTAGTGCTTTATCGACCTCAACCGTTAGACAATTTGCGTCTGAAATCAGGCTAAGGAAACTTTATTAATTACCACAACCCCTTCGTTTTACGTAACATCATTTTGAGTAAAGAAATGGGAATAACCTCAAAATGTTGAATGCTTTGTTTCATTTTTTAACCAACATTCAGTGAGTATAATTATTAGTTTATATTTTACCGATTAAGCAAAGCAACAATATTGACCATGTTATCTCTTATGTTTCTTATATTTTGTTTTATTATATTTAACAATGACTGAAACCTAGCCTATAACTAATTGCTTAATACTGACAATGCCACAATCCAGAGATTCACCTATTACTAAATTATTATCCGGATGATTATTAAAAAAGATTTTAATAAATCTGCAGTTAAATTATTATTGTAGATTTATTAAAAAATACAAGATAAAATAAAGACGCTCTTTCATGTAGATTTAGAATAAATATTGCTTTATGCATGGGTGAAGATATAGGGTTATAATTTTTATTATAAAAAACAATAGGGTCAATTATATGCACGTAAGATGTGTAAAAGTGTTTGTATTAGTGTGTATACAGCAAATTCTAAGATCAAAAGCTGTATAAAAACAGTGTATATATTTTAGTTAATACTACAATGAATAGTAGAACAATAATAAGCTCTTACAAAATGTATAGCTCAGAGACCTTGTGTCTTCCTTTAAAAGAGAGGTTCCCTGATACATATAGCACTTTAAGATGGTCGTTTCTAAAATGATGCAACAAAATCATTCAAAATCAATAAAAATTCATTAAAGTTGCGTCGATGTTGTTGCAAATGAGCGATATTTTTGGGCTAAAAACTTAAGGCTTACCTGTAATATTTAAGTGTGACGTATTAAGTATTCTCCTTTTTCTTCTCTGTAAATTCAACGATCAATTGAATAAAGTTTTCCTTAATTATATTCGTGGAAAATTTATGGTTGCCTGGTTCTTTTTAGCCTTGATTAAAAAATATTACGAAAATTATTTGCAAGGAAATAAAAATAATATCCAAAACAAAAATTGATTTTTAAATTAATACACACAACATACTTATTAATAAAAAAAATAATAAAACGTAGGAAATTGTTTATTATCTAACTGTCACTTGGCGATGAATGAAATAAGGAATGATTGTATAAAAAATCTTTCACTTTTAAATTGCTATGCCAAACTCAGACTATACTCAGTACTATTAATTTATATTTAAAAGCATTCCTGGACAAAATTAGGAAATAGGGGTTGCTAACAAAGTTAGAAAATAGGGGTTACGGATAATCTCCGAAACGATTACACAAATATGTAATTTTTATAACTAGGAGATTTGTATGCAATGACAGGATCGGATTGTTTTCGTGGGAAAGAATGTGTCACTTTAGTAAAAAAGATAACATATTTTCAAAATAAAATATGTTTTCAAATCACAAAAATAGGGTAAGAACTTAATTCACTCTACGCCACTAGTCAAGTACGAATCAATATCTCCATACATATTTCTTTTACTAAAAGTAATTCGCTTTGTTTTTAAGGAACTGCTTTTGAAAAGGTTTGGAAACCTTTTAGCCGACCCTCGCTCGGCCACCGGGCCGAGTTGAAAAGCGAAACAAAGGCAGAGTGCACGTGACCATATTTCCAGTATGGTTTCATAGAACTGATATATACTGGTATATGACAATTAAAGCCAATATTAAATTCTTCTTTAAACTATCTTTCTTGATTGAAAAATATACATATATATATCAAATGAATTAACAGACAGTCAGGAGTCGCGAACAAGAATACAGTTGAGAACTTGTAGTTTTTTTTTAATATTAATCGACAGCTTAAATAGATCTCATTTAACTAAGCAGCAAATTAAAATAACCAAGTTCTGGTACTGGAGCCAATCTAATGTTGGTATTTGTCTTATTCTCACAGTTGAAAAGTAGGTATACGGCCTGCCTGAATTCTGTAGTATTTAGAGGTAGTAGGTATCACTAACATTTTGTTAGCTTATTGTGTTAAAATGAAGATATTCCGTCACACTACCTAGTATTTTTTCTACCACTGCAGGTATAGCTATAAAGTGAATGAGCTTTGTTTATGATTTAGCTTCAATATGGGAATCGACTCACAATTAGTTTTCTGTGTTTAAGATAGTACATCTGCATGGATTTATCAAGGCACGTATAAAGGAAGGATAAAGGTACCTTAAGGTACTCACTCTAGTGACGGGCCCAATGGCGCAAATAGTAGCAATCCCAGTCCCAAAACCCAGAACAAATATTTATATGATGATATCTGTGTTTGTTTTATATCTGGGTGTTAAATATATGTATTTAAGTAGTATATTTGTGATTCAACCGTAACAGGAGTGCTTTAAGCGATTTACCACGGAAACAGGTCAATGTGTGAGATGTTATGGAAATTTATTATTATCTGTTTAACATATAGGTAAAGCGTTATTTAAATGGGCCGATTACAACCCGACTAATTAATCTGTGAGAATCATCGTGACTGGGTCATTGTTGCATTTTACGAGTCAGAACTTTCAACCTTGCATTTCACGACTAAGAACTTTCTTTTTGTATATAAAAAAGCTGTCCTGGCATACGTTTTTTGTTACATAAATGATATAAAATGTTTAAATCGCTATTGAAAAATAGGGGTTTGTGATAAATGGATGAAAGTTTTGGGTTGTATGTATATTTTTGAAAAATAAATGCTAAGGGTGGTCATTCCTTAGTCATCAAAGCACTAGCTGACGCCCCGAGGGGTGTTAGGGCGTCCGTCGGGTCAAGTGTAGTGTTTTAATATTTATACTATTAAACCTCATACTTATATGTTCAAAACCCTGTTTTTAACTTCGTTTATGTTCATTTAATAAAACATAATATGTAAGTTAAATATGAATACGTAAAAACAAAGAGAATACATTTCATTTGTTATGGACATCATATATTTGATATAATTGGTTTCCAAGAAATTGTAATGTCTACCGATACCAACAGTTTGTCAACGTTATTGCGGGGTTTGTAAAATATATTTCTAAGATTACATACTATATCATCCATAACGTTTTACGTCTCTTATCTACACATGTTATGTAGGTGTATATTTTTTTAAATATTGAGTACCGTGTTACTTCGGCACCCATAGAAGTTGGCTTCTATTGCGTTGATTTCCAATTCATTTCCCTTCTATTTTATAGGAAAATTTTTGAGCTCTGTTCTGTTCTGTTTTGGGGTTGCATTTTAGGGGTTCTGTAAACATTATTGACACACTGAATTGGTGTGAAGTGCGCTGTTGTTTATCCCACCCATAATATATTTTTCTGAACGGGTTTAGCGCTAACGGTCGGTTAGATTCCTCATTCCTCTCCCAGAATGGTACAGGGAAATACTATTATATTCTGGCCTGCCATGCCTTAGAGTTAAGATTACTCTTATAAATTAATCTAGTTAATAAATTTAGTTATGACACATTATACAAAGGCTTCGATACTATTGTTGGATTGTATATTTGTTGTTTGGTACCTCTTCGTACAAGTTTGATTTATTAGTAAATGTAACAACTAGATCTGTATACTGTATATTATCATTTTAGAACTTATACAAACAACAAATTGAGTAGTTTTATTACCAAAACCTACGTCTCAAACAAAATATAAAAAGCTAATATTCGCAGACACACGAGTTCGGCACAGAGCGGTCCTTATACCTCTCCACACAACAGATTTATAGCCGTCGCAAAAATTGATATAAAACGCAATATCCACCGATAAACAAACGAAAGGTTGCGGTCATCTTGCAAATAAACCTATAAAATATATTTTTTTTAATTGAACGAACTGACAATTATCTTGGTAAATTATTTGTTTTTCAAAAATATCCTTAAATTGTAAAACAAAGAAAGTGTGATGGTATTTGTCCTTGTTTTTGGATTGGTACAATGCTACTTCGATATTTATCAACATTTATTCCTATTTGACGTTTATGAGTTTCCTAGTACAAAGATTAAGTTAACAGTTCATGATTAAATTCCAATGAAATGTAAATGGAACGGCCCTCGTGGAGCCCCTTTCAAATATCAGTATTATTCCATAATTTCTGACCATACAGGATTGGTATGATGTCTCTGTTATTAGATTCCTATCATTCGACATGGTATAAGAAACATATATTAAGAAGTTTAAATTGTATAGTACTGTCTATAATTCGTTGATATTATAATTAATTATAAGATTATATACTTTAGTGTGTACAGCAAAGTTATACAGCGTTTTTAAATCGAAACATTGCACCAAGTAAAAAGATATATTAAATAACATCCTATTTCGAAGTTATAACGTTTCAAGAGATGATTAATTTTGTAGCTCTATCATTATGAATTTCCAAAGTTATTAAAATGATTGCATCGCGTTTTTACTATCAACAACTCCATAGTCCGTGACCAAGAAACCTTAATAAGTGTAGGTGTTTGTGTGTGTTTGCGCTGTTTTATTTCTAGTTCTGATAATTTTAAGTTAATGTAATAAGATTTCACTTTTTAGAGGTGGCATGATTTTAATCTAAAAAATACATTTCACGTCTTCAGATCTAGATATTACTGGTTTTCACTGACTGTATTGTTGAGTTACGAGATTCAAAACTGTTATTTGCGTGTTACTAATGTATGAGACTGCGATGTTTGGTAATTTTAAATTAACGATAATCTAGAATCATTTCGTTTTATCATGGTCATGATTTTAAATATTTTTTCTCATTATACCAGCCATGGGACGTCTAGAGGCATAGGCGCCTCCCCGAAATGTTTCTAACAGAATTATCAATAATTAAAGGTTTTTTACGCTGGTTGCACATTGGCCTCTTAGAACACGAAAGGCTTTGGTATATACAGGCAGAGTAGCTGCCTGTATATAACAAAGCAGCCACTGAGTTAAAATTTTTAACAAGGATATATTCAGTTTTGATCCACAATGGCATATATTGCAAACTGTATTTTGTACTAGTAACAAAGTAGGGGAATTTAAATAGAAATTTACGAATTCTCCACTTTTAGTTGATTAATGACGTTTATGCTGAATTTTGTCATGAACACTATAATTATATCAATTAAAAACAGTCAGTCACATAATGCTCAGTCGAAGCGTACTGGGCCCATAACCAGATAAAGTATAAATGAAAAAATGGGCTTAAACTTCAAAAACATTTATCAACTTTTAGCAACTCGTAACCAAATACAGATCAAACGCCATAACAGATAGAGAGGGTTAGCTATGTCTCTATCTCACTCACACCTAGACTATATTGGATTGCACTTTAATAACTCTTTATAACAATTTAAGATACTAAATACTTGAAATATGATTATAATTGATAATACTATTTATGGTTAGCTGTTAAATCGATGATTCGATCGATTTAGTACGTTTAGCTATTTACATTCAGAGCGGAAAAGTACTACTCTCACTAGGCATCTAGGGTCCTAAAACCGACTGATGGCGGTATATCGATTCAAAAAAATGTAGCTTAAATGTAGAGGATAAGAATGAGCAGGTATGGGCATTGCCCACATTGCTAATTTTGCGAGTGCCACCACGATTGCCCAGCGTAGCAATCATGGGTAATATTTTCCCTTTTTGGGGACTCCTATATCCAACACCGGATGTGCAATGGCTGATGTGATAATGATAATGACTAGATAAATTTATCTTAGACATTCCTATAAGCTGCAACAACGAAATGCGGAATATTCGGGCTTGCAACTGTATAAGTAGCGTGGTACACCTGAATGTACGTATTGCTGGATGAATTCAGAACCAATATCTAGTGAAATCGGTGAGATGAGATAAATTCACGATAATATGAATATTTTGCGTCAAATTAAGTGCTGCTTAATTTTATCTTTTCATGAACATTTCAATTTACTTCAGGCATAAATAATATTTGTTATAGTAAAGTAAATATTATTATTATCGCTACTGCAGGTATCACCAATGTTTCTTGGTGGTATATTATATGTATATTATACATAATAGTACAGTAAGTTATTTTCTAATGTGAGGTCATCATTAGACGCCATTTTAATGCCCCCACAGCAAGGTTAGCCGTGAGGTTTCGGCAGAGTGTAATAGCTGTGAGGTACCGGCAGACTGGGATAGCCATGAGGTACCGGTAGAGTGGAATTACCTCCCCCTGTATCAGGTGTCGTAAGAGGCACAGGTCAGGGTTCTACTCTGCTGGTATTTCACGGCATAAAGTAGCCTTATTATATAGCTAATCAATTAATTAAATAAATATAATATTTACGTGTTTACATAGCATATTATTTTTTAAGCTTACAATTGTACGTACGGTCAAGGGCAGCACTAAATGTGGGCAAATACGGCGCCGGCGGAGGAAGAAGCTCTTTCTCGCGAATTTCAGTGGCGACAAGACTCAGTTTCACCGGCTACTTCTTATTAAATTACTTGGTGTCTTTGACATACTAATTAAATTATACCTGCTCTCAGGCAGTCTTCTATGCAGAATCTTGGCAGGATCGCAGATCTGAGAGAATTTTATATTTAGACGATCACAACGTCCTGTATGACGAAATTACTGGACGAAATGGGATATTTCTGGAAGCCCTTTGTATATACCATTATAACAAATGATAAAACCCCCTGGTGAAGTAAAGTACAATCTACGTAATATTTGCACCGTATGTCCAAGTTATGCTTATAGCAATTTCAATGAAACTGTTTACAAACAGTGGATTAAATTCTTCGCCTACATAATGATACATCACAGAGGTAGAGCAAATGGCTGCGCGCAACTCATTAAAAATGGTTATTGTGAGTACATCCCTAAGAGATGGACACATACCACTGCGGACTTTTTATAGACCATTTTATGGTGTACAATACTGTAGTATATTATTTTAATCTATTTATTATATCACACCAGCATTTGCAATGTAATCGTAAAAAAATATGTACTCACGACATCACAATAGATACTTCTAAAATGATCATTCTTTCTGCATATACTTATAAACCTTCCTCTTGCTATTTATTCAATGCGCATCAAAATCCGTTTCATAGTTTTAATACCTAGGTGAAGACGACATGATTTCCTGCCAGTCCATTCGAATATTGCAGTTATCTACCTGTTCGTCTGTTGTACTGTGTGTGTAATGTACAGACATTTGTTACCTATTCATGGATAACGGCTGAATAAATGTTAAATTGATTGAATTGGAATAATATCTTCAACCCAAAGAAATGACATAAGTCAATGTTCAAGCGGAATGCAATATAACGTAATGCCGTTGGCGATGAGCGCAGAAAGCTCATAAGCAGATAGTGCTTATCTACACATCTCAAAGTATCAACACATCTCGAAATTGGATTAAATGCGAGATAAAGCGATGACATCTACAATGTATAGTACACACAAGTATTGTATTTAAATAGATTACTTAATGTCGTGATGACTTTGGTGCAGAGCACAATATCATTCCACGAAAATTAGTAGCCAATAGTTATGTTTGAGCTGTATTTGTTTGCGAACAATCGCGATAGAGTGATTGATACAATAGCCGAATTGGACGTGAAGTCAATATTATGATAATATCCATTTGGTTTCGCATCAAACGGGTCACATGGATTATTTTAGATAATCGTAACTACTTAATCAGCTCGTCCAATTATTGAAACTGTCAACTTATTTAGATAAATTTAAAATAAATTTACACTACATCTTTTACCAATTGTATAAAATCACTACCATCTACGCCATCGACTTTTGGTAGTCCGTCAAACATTTTGCAGGGCAGTGTCCAACTATCGAATTCTTCGGATTATAGAGTACTGCCTAAGATCCCCTATAGTCCGGATTTTTTTACAAAGATTACCTTGTAATCCGACAAATTACAGGTCCAATTATAAGATTCTTTATACATATTATATATACAGATGTATATATATGTACTCTGAAGTACAAATCATACTTGTATGTCAAATTCAGTAAATTAAACAACAATACAAAGCTTACGTTTTATTATAAAATTAATGTCATTAATGCTATAGAACTTACAAAAAACATGCAATAACTTTATGTTAGGAAATAATTGTGTACAAACAAATGTACATATTAAAATAATCAAAAACTATGAATCAATTAATTTAAAAAGCATGCAAATATTCATCAATTTATTTGTTTAACATTGTTGAAACGCGAGATTAACGCTTTGTCCCTCAGTCTTCTTAAGAGTAAAAGTTCGTTGTAGGATGCACCATTTTCTTCAGCCCATTGCAAACCCAGCTCAAAGGCAATAATTGCATCTTGTGCTATCACTTCGTCGTCATCTTCCTGATTTATTGTTGTATGACTAGAAATCTCTTTTATAATATCTTCGTCAGACATTTCATAAAAAATATTTTCCTCTTTATCCATTCCACGGCACCAGGTTTCCAAATTTTCCGGACGTATTTGTGTTTCAGCAGCAAATTGCTCTATTACTTCCGAAGGTACACTGATTTGTGGATCGTTGGTAGGAGTGGCGACTATACCTGGCTATAACTTTTTCCAAGACGATGAAATAGTTAATGAAGGTAATGTATTCCAAGATTGACAAAGAGCGAAAACCAAGTCTTTCATGTTAAATTCTTTTAACGTGTTTTCTATTGGCTGGTCTTTTGACACGGCTTTTTGAAGTAGGTTTTTCTTATAATCTTGCTTTACAAACTGAATGATATGCTGATACATGGGTTAAATCAGTGCAGTGCAGTTTGGCGGTAGAAAAATCGCAGTGATGCTTTTATTCTCAGTTATCAGTTTAAAGAATCAAATGGATGACCGGGAGCGTTATTAAGAAGCAATAACGCTTTTTGAGAAAAAATATGATTTTTCAACCATTTTCTAACTTCTGGTACGAAGCATTCATCAAACCATCACTTTTTGAAAAGTTCTTTTGTCATCCACGCTCTTTTTTGTCCATAATAGTGTACAAGTAAATCAATGTTTTTTAATGCACGTGGTTTATTAGATTTTCCAACGACCACCATTTTTTGCATGTGTGTACCCGCAGCGTTAGCACATGGTAGCATGGTTACACGTTCTTTACTTACTTTTCGTCCAGGTACGGATTTTTCATTATAGGAAACAAAAATTTTATTAGATATCACACCCCAAAAAAGCCCTGATTCGTATGCATTGTACACCTATGACGGGTTAAGAATTAAATCTTTCACCTATTGCAAAAATCTTAATTTAAATGGCTCTATGCAGGTGGCATCATTAGAAAGTTTATCTTCTGTAATGGTCATTAAAGTATACCATGACGACTTTTGAAACGTTCTAGCCATCCCTTGCTAGCCACAAAATCATTTTTTTTTATAATTTCTTTATAAAAATATTTAGCTTTCATTGCCAACATGGGTCCTGAAATGGGCGCATGCCTATTTCTTTCTTGAAGACCTTCAGGAAAGCTTCTTCCACTTCTGGATGTTCAGCTTTCTTGAGTGTCTGTCACTAGCGTGGCCCACAGTCAGTAGTTGACACGAACTGTTTAATCTTCTCGTGGTATTTTTTAATGTAATAAATTGTAGATCGTCCTACGCCGTATTCGCTTCGATTTAGGCGGCCCAAAAAATCACATTTTTCCTTAATTGTCAGTATTTTGTGCTTTCGCTTCTGACCTTGTAACGACATTACTAAGTACGTATACGTAATACACAATGAATTAACAGTAAACAATGAACACGCACTAGGCCGCACGTAGTCAAATTTCAACAAAGCAATCGTAATCAAAACAATACCCTACTCGGCGAGTGATGGTGCGTACAAGGTGTACCTTGTTCAATCATGCATTAGCAAATACAAAATAAGTATTCAATAATAAATGATAGACCATGTCGGATTACAGGGGGAATTCGATTAGATCGGTGCCGGATTACCGGGGGTCAACTGTATACAATTATAATAATATTCAAATAACATCTCGTACATTGTACATACCTGATGCCGCGGTAAGTAGTTACAGGTTTATTATTTTTAGTAGCACTAGGAATCATAATTATAATACTGAAGTCCTTTTTAAAACCCAATCACAGAAGAAAAAGAAATATTCATCATTTATATACTCATGTTCTGAGTAGGGAACGAACCCACGACCTTTGGCGCACAAGCCATGCCTTTGGAGCCCGGCGATATATCATTGTCAATTAAAAACAATTAAAAAAACAATTTTAAATACGAGAAACCTATTTCGTGTTGTTGTTATAAAAACCTGCTATTAATCAGGCTTCGTTGGTATATTGGTGGTTGGTTCGATTCGCTGTAAATATTTGCTCAGGTTACATAAAAACTCAATGGTTGATTAGTAGTTAAAATATTATATTACATATTATATTATATTACATATATACATATATACATATTTCAACTCTCCAGTATAATGTGGATTCAAGTCGTTTTTGTTTTAATTATTTACATATTAGATGTATTTTGGTAAAATTATAATACTATCTTATGAAATTATTGAAATAGCGTATACTGTTTAAAAAAGACCTTTTTATACTAGATGGTCTATTATTTTTTTTGTCGGACTGTAATACGACACATTGAGATTTGGTTTAAAAAAATAACAGTAATAATTCTATAATATTATTTTTAAATTGATATAGAAAATAAACGAAACACTTAAAATTTATATTGAAAAAGAAAATGAACAAGTATCCTGCATGATTGTCAACATGAGAATGATTGTCAACTGACACAGCGGAATGAATGAATTAATAGTTACCTACATTAAGGGTGGTATAACAGGACGAACTTATTGCTGTTTACTCAGACGTTTATTCCAGCGCCACATTAGGAGGAGGCGGGGTTGCTCATTTATGAGCCACCCTGTGTCCGATTTTCACTTGCATACCGGTCTGTCTCCTCAGCAAGGTTCGTAAGGTCGTGTGTTAGAACAGTAAATAAAATAATGCATCATAGTCTTTGTAGGTTGCATGGAAGTATGCAGGCTAAAATATATTTGAATAGTTCCAGAGACTGTCGTCGATTATAAAGTTATGCTGATGCTGAATACATTAAGTATCTTATTAAATTAATTCCTGATTCGAAGAATACTTGCAACCATAGTACGCCACGACCATTAGCGCATAAGATAGAAAATTATTTATGTGATCAACATTTGGGTTTGTTCTGTGTCTGGCTGTAAAATTTTAAGCTATTGCCGGATCGTCCAATGCAGTATCGCGCAATATGAGTTGCGTGCAGCCATTTGCTCCACGTGTGCGGAGTTTACACAAAGTGTGAAAAAATAGATAAACTGTAAATCCAGCTAAACTGATGATTCCGATAGATTCTGAAAGCATTCACCAACAGGACGGTATGTATCATCCAACGTCTGTGATGTATCATTATGTTGGCGAAGAATTTAATCCACTGTTGATGAACAGTTCCATTTTAATTGCTATAAGCATAACTTGGACATACGGTGCAAAATTATTTCGAGTGGACCTTCATAGACATTGGCACTAGATAATTGCTTTCTTCAATTAAATAAAAAACACAACTTTTTATCCACAGATTGGCATATTTATATAATACATTTATTATCAGTTTGTAGCCACCTAGGCTGTTAGCTAGGCGCGTCGTTGAAGTGCTCTCAAATAAAAACTCATTCAGTAATACCCTTTGGCGGTCAGAATAACGAGGGAGGGGAGGGGGTATAAATGTACAATTCTGATCTGTGATTCTGACAAGATTCTGCATAGAAGGCTGTCTAAGAGCAGATATAATTTAATTAAAATGTCTAAGAGAGTATTATATTTGTGATTCCTCTTTTGTCTAATGTTCTTTACATAACTGCTTGAAGCTGTGTATCTTGTGTGTTATTGTGGTATGTTGTGTGAAAAATTCATTTATTTATAATACTTTTAGGTTAATCAACGACATACGAGATATCGACCGGTCATTAGACGATACGATGCGGCAAATTATATTACTTGTACGATTACTCATTACTCTTCAATCTCAATTGATAACAGCAAAGTAAAAACAAAAAGAAACAACTTTCTTAAAATACTATTACTAAAACTGACGGTATTGAAAAGTTTTTCTTTATTTAACTTAACTTCACATTTAGTTAACACGAACGCACATTTAACTAAAAGCGTACAAGGACAAATAACACAGGTACGTCGCGATAAAATCCGAGCATTATACAATACACGAAAGCCGTCACTACAGTGAAAAAATGAACCGAAATTAGCACAAAGGTTAAGATCGCAACGCTTTTTACAGATATGGATGCATATAAACACAATTTGACTGAAGCTTACGGAGCACAAAGCTCAATACACACACACACACACACATGATGTAACCAGTTTATGCAGCTACGCTCTCGCAACTTTATTGTTTTAGAGATTTAATTGGCCTTTGACAAAACCTTTCAATTTTGTTGCTCTATTTATAACAACTATTAATGTATTCCACATGATTTAAACGTATACAAGTCATAAACAATCTTAATATCAAAAATTGCTTAGACTTTAACTTTGATTATGTAACAATATTGTTCAAATAATGCAAATTTATTTAAAAAATTTTCGCTATTAAGTCTTGTATTTTTTATCCATAATCTAACATGTCATAATGTTTAGTTAATCATCATGAGTCCGAATGATAAGTAGCGTTAAAATTAATGACTTTTTATGGTATAATCACTTAAAAGACATAAAGCATGGAGCTTGCATGGCTTCTGTCACCCCTTTGGTACTGCAGGGCTCCGGCGGCCCCTTGCGACTTTAACATCGATATATATATAAGTTCATTTACCAGGTACATTTAATTTGAAAACTGTAATTTTTTTGTTTTTTTTGGCGTTAAATTTTTCTTTGGCGTCACAATGGTAATCATGAAAAATCGTTTTTTTTTCAAGTATAAAAATTGAAGCTATTATTGGGGCTACACTATCGTTATGCTACCGAAACATTAGCGGACCTGTCATTTTTTTCCTAGTGTTCTTTTTTTGTTTGAAATGTCAGCGCCATGTATTGAATTACCTACAAATATTCAAATATCAAGCTATTGGAAGTTGGATGCAATCGATAAAGAAGAAATGGTTACATAATTACTTCGTGAGGCATAGAAAATGCTAGATTATATTTACTAGGAAGAAAAACAACATGTATCAGGTGACAGTTTTGGTGGGACGTGCATTTTTCCCATACTGAAGGATTGCACTAATATTAAGTAAACTGCGTTTAAATGCCATTAAAAAGTTGTTTCATTATATATAATGTTTTATATCATATATATTTATTGCGTTCAATTATAAAAATATGTATGTAACGTCTATCTATTTTGTAAATATATTGTCTGCGCCACTATTTATATTTTTTTCTATTTTGTGTAATGGTTGAATGGGAAAAAAAAGTCCACCATTTGTATATTTTGTAATATTTTGTGCAATAAAGTTTAATAAATAAATAAATACAGTGTGTCTACTTTTTTTTGTAACAGTACAAAAAGAGATAATTAAATATATAAAATATTCTGACCTTTTTCACTCAATCGAACCAAAGATGAACTAGAATTAAAATGAATGTGTATTAGGAATGTAAAACGTATGTAAAGCGTGTCATTACACATACAATTATTAAATCGTAGTGATTCATACAAATATTACCGATGTCCGACCGAGTCCTTATTGTATTTGACCTTATGTGTAGGTAATTGCAAAGGGAGAGAGGTGTATTATTGCCGTGAGAAATAAATAATAAAATCTTAAGACGCTCGTAAGCTTAGATCCGAGAAATAGAAAGAAAATCAACGAATTGCAATCATTATTTATAAATCTTTTGTATACTACGGTGTCATTAAATTGGAATAAGGGTGATCTGTGTATTCAAAAGGAAATCCATGCGTAATTGTGGCAAGTGAGTTGACAGATACTGTAGGAACAAGAACTAAACCGGAGAAACTGTATGTCTTACATAATACAAGCATGTAAATGAGTATAATGACAGATGAGACAACACAGCAGATGCCATTACAAACTGGTTTAGCTAATTGTAATACTAGTATAGCATAATATGTCTACGTCATTGACCTGCAAATTCATGTACAATTTCAGAACAGTGAATTGACTCATACCTTCATGTCAAGATGGATTAAGAAATGAATAGGCAACAGCATGCCGGACCTCGCTTGTGAATAACATAGACGCTGTACCGAGCAAGTTGTGCCAAATTCAGCTCTCCAGCTTGTCAAACGACCTCTCCTATGCAATTCACATGTATATAATATAGTATCCACGTATATTTTACTGCAAAGAATATTAAGTTATTGCAAAATAGAATTGATTAAATCTACCGGCCTATTAGATTAAAGTATTCCTATAAATAATATTAATTATAGCTAGAATACAGAAGTCAGCATTAATAAAACAACGGAATAATTGTATCGAATGTTTTAACTTCCATTCAATTTCTTAAAATTTGGCGGAAATCCAGCAATGCTCTATGCTAATTACAACATCTTAGTAAGCGCACGCAATGACTATAGTTGTTATATCTGAAATGTCTTGTAATTGAGTTATTGTATTAGCTTCACTAGTTTTGTAAGTGATTTTCTATTATTGAATATGCGTATGTCCTTCTTGTCACATTTGATTATGACCTAGCATTTAGTGACCCAGATAATCACACTTAAGACTAAATAATAACAAAATAATTTTCGGTATGCATGTACGCGAATATGACATAGTATTGGACACACTAACATCACTGAATTGGACAATTATTTTATAGTTGTCTGTATTTATAAGGTCTGTATCGGGAAGTTTGTATAAATTTTTTTTTATTATAAAGATCTAAAAACTGTATAAAACTTGGGTCACAGGATCAATGAGATAAAATTATGCATTAATACATTTCAATATAACTTTACAAAGTCGGGGCGATCCACTTGTAAATAATTTAAATACAAAAAAATATGGGTCACTTTTTAGGTATCTTGCATAAATACAGCTATAGTTATCTCAAACATAATAATCGTTTATATATTATTAATTTATTATTGGTTAAAATTTATTATGTTTTCAATGTCTTAATAGTTCTCAAATAAGTTATATTTTACCCAGTGACAACTGTTATGCTAATTTTAAGCCAGCTGACCCACAAGTGTCGCTGTTTGGCAGCTCATCGCTATTGTACCATTGCAGCTTTGGCAGGTCATATTGTTACATCATCGCAACCGTCCTTAGTTAAACCATATGTACAGTTTATTTCAACTTTTCATACAATTATATATTAATACAATCCCTATGTAACCGGAATTTTATAAAACAATTAGTGATTAAAACTGACATCGAAAATTATGTCAATTTCACGATCATCATATCAATCCTATTAGACATAGGCATCCTTAAGAAAGTAGGATATCATATATTATTTATAGTATGTTATTTTTTTAAATACTATGTCAATATTAATGTACATAAATGAATAGAAATCCGGCTATATTTAGGGCAATAAATAAGATTTTGCAGACGTAATTTAAAAGAAAAATCGCCATTAATAAATGAAAAACAACGAATCTAACGACATAAACAAATACAATAAATTATAAAAAAGAAAAATTATAATTATTTAAGCATTATTCTGCCAAAAAAAAAGCTACACTATTTTAGTTTAGTCAAGTAATGTTAGTTATTGTTTACTTTTTGGCTTAATTAAATTTATATTTTTAGTATTATTTTCTTTCGGCAGAAATATCGAAAAAAATATAGGAAATCAACATAAAAGACAAGTAGATTACCGATATTTTTTTTGATCGAACGTACAGTTAGTTGCCAGTACTAAAAAACTTGAGGCGCTGTTGTTTTATTCGAAACTAACCGTTTATGCAATGCAGCTATCGGAAACTCTCAAAAATATTTTTCTCTGGTTTTGGCAACATTTTTCATAAACATTCAGCTCTAATATGACCTTTTCATTGAATAGGTCATCTCTTATATATATTGTAATTAAAATACATTCATAAATAAATAAGTTAATCCCTATGGTGATATAGAGTGATTGCCTATTTTTTACTGCTGCGTAATTGTGCTGGATAGACTCGTTGACAGCCTGTGACTCAACAATCAATGCCACCAAAATATCAGAGGTGTAGATTATCACTGGATCTTAGCCCTCAGACTATTCGAAATTGTTTGTTTAGGATAGTCAGCCATCTCCCCAGACAGTGACGGTGATCAGAGAAGCGACAGAAATGGGACAGATTGCCGCAATAAATACTACATAGTTTTATATTGAGCATGCCAAGGAGAATATCTGCATGAGTTCAAGCTAGGGAAAGAAGTTATCTTGTGCTAAATAGCTTTATGCAGTGATTGGGATAAACCCTGGGTTACTTTTTATTAAAATTCAGCTACAGTTTATAACAGGATACCTGACACAATTTGTATTTTTAAAAAGAATGCATTTATATATTATTTCATGTAACGTATTTCATGTAACGTATACATGTAACTATTTAAAAGAAGATATAGATGACGCAAATGTTTATTTTTTTAAAATATAAATAAGTTGCATAATGGCAAAAGGTTTACTTGCGGCGGAATTTTTAACGGTATGCCTTGAAATATTTTCTGTTGGAGTCAATATTGGAAAATCGAGATATTAATCTGGAGAAATCGTATGAAAGGAGTAAAGAAGCCTCGGTCGTTATCAGACTACTAAACTAGTACTTTGAACATCGGATCCTCTTTAAAAATAAAACCTAATTCCGAAAGCCGTAAATGGCGCGAGCATCGTACATTTTTCCGGGAATGCAAAATATTGTCTATGATTTATTTCAGGCTATGTTATCATTGTGCCAAAATTGAAATCTGTTTTACAGCTTTGTCGCGAAACGGAAACGTACATTCATGTCATAACTAATATCACCTTCTATGCATTCACACGATTTTAAAATTTCATTACTTCGATTAACTCCGTACCATTGTATGTATACATCATGTCATACGGTCGCTACATTATTACGCTACGATTCTAAGAAATCGTAAATGAACCTAACGTTTGTGTTCAATAAAATCATTTAAATAAGTTTAGTAAGCGACCTTTCTGTATATTATTCATGCGTGATACGGGTCTATCTGTGTCCCGTGGGACTTTCCTTCCTTATGGACCTTTATCTACAAAGAAATTGTTTTGTAAATGATACACTCAAATGTTTTACATTCACAAAGTGAATATTGCGTACATATACATACGTAATGGATTTGAGGTCTATTTAAGTATACTACAGTTTTTTGTAAAAGTTTACTTTTTTATTCGTGATTATCTGAATAAATAACCCAAACTATTTTATTTCATACCAATTTTTAGGTTTTGTAAATAAAAAACTTCAACAACATATTTATGTTGTGATTAGTCTGAGAAAACCCTAATAACTTGTTGCACAAACTCCTTTGGTAATCTTGTTTTCTTTTGTGAGTCCCACGGGATACAGGGGATGTTTTGAATCCCTTAATATACTTGTAAGGTCAAATAAATGTGACATTTGGTACTACCGAGCTTTTCGAGCTGGGATTCCTTGAGATAATGGCAAAATTTATGTGAAGTTATCTTTAAGTAAAAAGTATAAAGTAGTCTTTGTAAAACACATTTTTGATAAATGCATTATATAATTTGAAATAAATTTAGTCACTGATTCTTGAAATGATGTGTATGATATTTTTGCAAAAAAATTATACGGTATTTTAACGCCGTGTATGCGTGAAATGCTTATTCTGAATGCCATTTTTATGCCGTGTGCTCGAGATATATCTGGTCATAGTGACGCTATAGTACGTTGTAAATGACTTGGTAGTTGTTCAGATTAAGGTTCGTTTTTTTAAGACTAAGTCAACCACTTTGATAACCTTGTAACTTGAAGATATTATGTCATATTAAGCAATAATTATACTGCCACCTTTTAAACCGGAACACACTAATGCAAACACTGCTGTTTGGTGGTAAAAATAGGCAAGAGTAAGGTTTTAACCAATTTAGGCGACATTTGTGTGAGTTGTACTTCTAGTTAATTGTCATTAACGCCCTCAATCCTTGCAAATATTAATCATGATGTCTGAGGAACTATTACATAGATTAATAATAAGCAGCTGTATTTGCGCAATCGGTGACAAAAGAAATGTTGTTGGTTTTATAGACAACAAAAGTATTGTAAACGTTTATGAATAACTAAAAATCTTCGATTTATTCCGACGGTCAGTCGTGCCTTTTATCTTCGCCTTACTACTTCTAGTCCTATATCGAGGACTCCACAAAATATCATGGGGCTTTTGGGGTCAACCCTTTACTCGCCGTCCAGACTTTAACTTTACTATATCCTGTTTGAATGTTATATACTTTTTCTATGCTTTTTGCACATCCTCGCTTCACACACATTGTTTTTATTTAAATTATAGGTGATTTGTGACACTTTCGCTATTAGTAATGACGCCGCCACTTATACTGTTCCGTATTGTTGTTAAGTTCGTGACTTAATATTAATAATAAAAGTTGTAGGTGAGATCACACAGGCTTCAAGAAACAACTGAAAAAACGCTACCACTCGCTAGACTGCATTTATACAGACCAGAAAAGCATTTGACAGTATTCCACATTCTTGGTTAATACAGATTTTTTTTTTAAATTGGAAAATAAATAACAGTGTTATAGATATTTTAGACTGTTTCATGTCAAATTAGAAAACAACATTACTAATATTTGAACCTCATGATGTTATTCAAACTCGATAAATAAGTATAAAGGTACCTTACTATAGTATATACTAAGGCGAGTTTTTAAGCTCTCTGTAGTTCTGTTTTTCTCTCGATCTCTTGTCCCGTATGCTACATAGTTGCCGTACTATTTATCTTATTTTTAAAAATGAAGCACAATAAATCTTTTACCTAATATACATGGACAACATAAGATGGGCAATTATGGGTAAAATTCCCCCTTTCTTGAGGAGGCCTATGTCCAGTAGTGGACTTCCAATGGCTGTAATGATGATGATAAAATTATACGCAAAATCAGAGAAAGATTTGAAAAAACACATTCACGCTCATCATTATAGCTCTTATGGACCATTATTTGAAGGTCAAGAGAATTTTGAATATCCCATATAGTAAGAGGTAAAATACGGTTAGGAGATGATAATGAATGATACCATAGATGTAATTTAGGCCTTGGAAGAAAGTTATTTGTACCTAGATGGTATAAATTTATTTATTAATATTATTATAATCGTAAATAGCGTCATTAACAGCTTCGGGCTGAGAAAGAAAAAAATATAATAAAAATAATAAATGCACACAACATTTCATACAATGACCTAACTCCAAAGTAAGTAGCTTAAAGTTTACGTTTTACGGACATCAAACAACAGAGAAGCAACAAATATAAAACTTATATACAATTTTTTAACATCCAGACACAGAACATAACGAAGATAATCATATATATATATTTGTTCTGGGTCCCCACCGATCGAGCCTTTAATGTATAAAAAACGGATCACTATGATTCTGCGTCATCGGGCCCGTCAAAAGAAAGGTAAAGAGGCCTTCGTAATAGTGCGTCTTAGTCACAATATTATGCTGCTCAATCAATGTATAAATTTGAAATTGAGTTAGTGACGTGAATTAAGACAGTTGTGTTATGAATAATGGCATTTTCACCTGTTTGGTAAGTGAAGGCTCGTACGGCTAGCTTGAGTATTCCGCGTCTTCGGGTACATCTTTTTTTACATGTCTCACCTTAATTTCCCCTGGGTTAAAATTGAATGTGACTTGACTATATATCATCCTTCGTGTAGTGTTTTACTTGGCTGCCAAATTCAATAGATGATTATTTTTACATGTTTCAGATTCCAATACTCCATTACAGTTACTTTGACATCCAATTGTTGACTAACCTTTTGTTGAACGTCAAAACGTATTCACACCATAGGTTTTATTTATGGAAAGTTGTTGACCGGTACTGGTCTTTTTGAAACAGGTATCATGGGAGAAATGTTATCGATATATCGAATAGTTTTCTTTAATTGCACATTATGTTATACTCAATGTGTAATCCAGTGGACATCTCACGGTAAGCATGATGATGATGAATGAGTAATATCTGCTTCTAAAAAATCATTTAATAATGAAAAAAAATAAAACATTATATTGCTTAATGTCTCTTAATTTACTATATCGCTATACATTTTCGTTTAAATGAGAAAGTTTGTAACAATCAATCAATGTTTGATACTCTATCTTTTTCTCCAATTACCTTGAGTTACTCGTATATTATTAAATTTAATATCATATAACAGATAAGTAGCCGCGGTGGCCACTTATCTTATTTTAGATCATGGAGATTGATTCCTTTATGGTTAGAAATACTTTTTTTGTAATTTATTGTGGGCAACTTACAATTAATGTTACCCACTTCTTAAAATCATGTAATAGGAATGTAAACTAAAAGAAACATGCTTTTAAGGAAGATAATCATTTTTGAAAAGAGCCCACAAATAACATTCCCACGTGATCAGAGCCGCAGGCAGGCATGTCTTAAAATACTATTAATATAGTTAAAGTATAAATTATAAATAAAGGGTAATGTCGTTAACAACTGACTTTCTATGAATATGTATGGACGTTAATTGTTTCGCAAACTGTGTACAATATTAGAGGAAGTGACGTCACGCCGACAACTAAGTTATAAATCACCTGTTTCGCCTAATTGTACCTTGGTAACCAATTATTTACTACAATCAGTTCATATACCTACGTTTTAGTTATACAAACTGCATATACAAATACGCTCTCGTTTCATTCTATATTAGAAAACCTTTTTTGTCTTCTAGTATTGAAGGCTGTAAATACACTGGAAAATTCTAGAAACTTTTAAAAATAAATTTATTGTTCACAATTTACTATAAAAGACAAAAAAAAAGAATCAACGGATTAATTTATTAAACAATTTATGGTAAAAACATTATATTTATAATTTTTGAAAAGAAAATACTGAAGTTGAATTTTAATATGATTGAGAATAGTTTTTGTGACTGAAGAGGATGACGGCGATTTCTCAGAAGGATACAGGACCAATAGGAACATATTTAGACGAATTTACTAAAACCGAAGGGTCACAGTTAGGAACAGAGAAAAGTTTTTTAGAAGAATTTTAGAAAAAACATTGGAGATCTCGTGTCTGTAGATACTGGGGGCATATAATAACTTAATATACAACATATTTGACTCGATAGCGCAGATGACTATTTTGTGGGTATCCTATAAGTATTATATAAGTGGTTCCTCTGGTGTTTGATGTTCGTAACGATCGTTCGTTCGAATCTGTGTGTGTAGTGAATTAATTAATCTGATTGATCTAATCCGTAGCAATTATTTGTGATTCAGTGACAACACTCTTTTTATGCTATAGTCTGTAAATATATATGCTACCAAAAAATATACAAAATTGAGGATCTGAAATGTCGAGATAATTAGATTTACTTGTTTGCTGTTTTATGTAACCAAGTCCTTGAAAAAAATATGCGGTTCATATTTATCCTGAGTCAGTTGTCTGCGGTATAGAGTAATATGCAATAAGGTGCAGTGGTATAGAGTAACTACGATTACAACTAGGGCTAGTTACTGCTTTTTCTCTAAAATCTGTACATGTCAAAGGTTATAAATTTTTAAAGTTCCGTACCCTTAGATCTCGGGCGGAAACCCTTTGTTGCGGTAAGGTAAGCATTTTCTAAGGTCACCACCAAATAATTTCCATAGAATGAACCATTCCCACATAAAAAGTTTCTATAAAATATTTTGATTTAAATGAAATTATTTATTTTTAACACACAAAAATGGATATACATGATAAAGATTTAGAAGAAGAAAAAACTATGTCATATACTACTATAATAGAAAAAATAGTTTTTTTAGAGAATAGATATTTTATTATGATTGCTCAGATAAAAGATTAAAAAGGGTTTGAATTACAACTAATGTCTTTTTTAATCTAATGAATTTATCTGATACTCGTTTACAAATAACTAAACTTTAAATCGACGCGAAAATAAATCGAGGCCATTACGAAAAATCAACATATAGTAAAGGAAAAAAAAAACAAAAACCAATGTTACTATATAAACGGGGCTCATAAATAAGGGTCTAAATTCGAGAGAACGAGCACATTTTCATTATTTTTTTTCAAGGGGAATACATATACATCAAAAGCAGATGTTCGAGACTTGGTCATATTCATGCTCCGTGGAAAATATAGATTTAGTGGACGTGACTAGAGATACAGATGAGTAGGCTACCTCGGCGCAGATAAGTGTATGGCCCGATGCCAGTACCCCGGCAGTCTGCGACTGGAGGACATTCTTAAGACTGGACGCAACTTTGCTACAGATATACAAAACAATATAACAAACCATAAAATAATAGCCTAGGGGTAATTCATCGTTACATACAGTTTATTAAATTCTACACAACTGTCCAAGAATACTAAAACTTCATTGACTTAAAACTTCAGCAGTATCGTATGAAATATCAAAGGATATTAAATTATAATTTTAAACCAGTTCGGAAGAGACGTCGTTAAGCTTAAATCTCTATTGGTATATTCCATCACGTGGGAGGTCTATTGAATAAATGAACTGAGAAAGGTTTACTACATCATAATATTACCTTACCTCACAGGTTTTTAGTTAAGACGTTGTCTTGTCTTAACTATATACCATCTTTAAATTAAAAAATATATTGTGACTATCAATTGAAATAGCATCTCATCATCATATTAGTCACTGGAAGCCCACTGGAGATTGGCCTCCCCAATTAGAGGAGATTTTACCCATAATTTCCGTGCTGGGAAGCCATCGCCGGGCGTAGCGATGGGGATACTGCTGCTCATCCCCGCACTGTGCATTTTAGCTCTACTGATTCAGATGAATACAACCGTCTATCAGTTGTTGTACTTGGTACCGAGGTGGGATTATTCTACTCTGCCGGTATCCTATTGCCTATATAATATAAACTATCTTGTCTCTCAAGTTGGATCAAACTGTTTATAAAAAAATGGTTGCCTGTAAAGTCGGTTTTACGGGCGAAGATTTTACGTGACAACGTCTTTTTCTCGGTAGAATATTTATTGATATGAATATAATTAAATTTCACAATAGAAACAAGGAATTGAATGAAAATAAGAATTGCACTAATTTTAACTATAGAAATATATTTTGTTTACTAAAACATTGTACATGTAAACTTAAACTTTCCATTGTCCAAACTCGTCCGTTTCCATTGTTTTGAGAGTGGTGATTCCTGTTGAACATTTGAAATTGAATGGATGAATTTTTAATTTTAAAGAATCAATTTGAAAATCAAAACACTTATTCAGATCGAAGGTTCAAATTTTTGCTAAATAAATTTGAAATTAATTAAAATTTGTAATTGTAAATGATGAAGTTGAAAATTAAAACATTTACTTAAATTAGATGTTAAAATTCTTGCTCAACACAGTTTAAATCAAGTTTTCTTATATCTGCCACTTTTTCTTAATATTTGTAATTTTAAAGAATCAATTCTAAAATCAAAACATTTATTCAGATCGAAGGTTCAAATTTTTGCTAAAT
>JACJUM010003259.1:11681294-11703976 GCA_020976665.1 Heortia vitessoides
ATTCAGATCGAAGGTTCAAATTTTTGCTAAATAAATTTGAAATTAATGAAAATTTGTAAAATAATAATTAATTAATTAATTAATTTTAAACTAATAATTTACTTAACACTATCAACATTTATCAATAGTATGACATAACCTATAAACTCAGTTTCTCAACTTTTGTGTCAATCTAACAATTAATCAATCAATCATAGTTTACGATAATGAAATATCAGTGTACAATTATTTACCTTTATTGTTGTAGTTGTTGTAAATGACGAATCTAAGCACTCCAATTTTCACTACAGACACAGCTGACGATACTTTAACCACACGTGTGAACTTGTATTATGACGCTTTCTTGTTTTTCCAACGCCAAGAACGTTCGAGAAAGACAAAGACAGAGACACAAGCATGCGCCGATTCAATGCGCCTGATTCTCTAGTGCTGCGCGCGCAACAGACCGATCATAGTTGAGTGGGAGAGAGACGCAAGGCATTCGGCGGGCCTCTCTCTCGTTCGGTGACTCATCGCAACGTTACCGAGCGTTACACTTTTTCATAAGTGACTCCCAGCCACAACCTAATATAAGACGTTGTCACGTCAAAATTGATTAAAGGCGTTTCAGTAGTTTAAAGTTCATCCCGGAAAAACACAGAGACACAAAATTTTAAAATTTAAATGTGACTGTTGTATTATTTTTATGTATAACTATAATATTAAACACACTTAGACAAAAATTAAATATATAAAGTTAAGTATAAAATAATTTATTATTAGAGTAGAAATTACATTTAGCTTAAAGATTCTACAATAATCTTGTTAAAACCACACTACTGTATAATAAAATTCTGACAGGAAATCAAATTTTAATCCATTTGAATTAAAAAACAAAATTGAATTAGTTTCAAACATAGCTCATAGAAATCCTGTAAGTTAAATCAGTCGGGGCAATGAAGCCTATCGTTTCAACCGAGAGATCTTCTCTGTTAAACATTTGACCCTCTATTATGTCGAAACATATGGAAGTATTTTGTCTACAATTACCTGACTCTGCTGCCCATCCCCGCTTTGCCGCTTGTGAACTACACTAAAAAATAGAGCCATTTTACAATGTCGGATTCCCATAGCACTAGCCATGACAAAAATACGACAATAAAATAAATATTTCCTTACCGTTAAAATTATTTTATACTTACCAGATTTAGATAATTTAAAAAATTACTTAACGTTAGATAGCTTAATTCCGAGTAAGAAAATGTGAATTTATTATTGTTTTTCATGAATAACTTTATGTGACTTTCATTCGACATTTATGATCGTTGGTAGGTACAGTGAATACTATTATATGTATTTCGCAAATTGCAAATGAAACCACAATTGTCATCAAAACTTTCACTATGTGGAACATAATGGACAAACTTTGCTTAAACTATTCTTTAGTGAAAGCGGACCCTGTACATTGCTGAACAACGGTAGTATCCTTTGACCCGTTTGCCAAATATTTTTAGATAAAAATATAACTGCTGCTATGTTAATACCAACAAATAACTCCAATGTTAGATAATTAAGAAATTAAAAATAATATCCACTTCATACTATTCTTCATTATATCGCTGCTTCATAATGTTAAATATCTTTGTTTCATAGAGAGCCAAACAATATAGAGTATCTATGTATTAATAGTTTTCCATCCGGTACGCTAAAATGTTTAAGTAAAAGCTTTTTACGATTCGCTGAATGCTGCAATATAAAAGGATATAATCCAAATAGCAGAATATTCAGATATCCAAGCGGGATATAAACACTGTTATATTAGGCTTAGAGACTCCCATAAAATGTTACAAATTTTGGCAAGTCGGTTGCTGATTAAATTCCAGTGAGAATATATTGACCGGACCACCGTTTTAATTAGAATCCAATTTTGAGCCGCGAGCACTTTTCAATGCTTGGGCCATTTCATATTTACTACCTGAGCAATCTGATTGTAAGAGCGAGTTGAAATAATGAAAATTAAGGTCTTGCGCCAACTCATAACCAATAATCCCATTATTGGTTCGAAAATGTTCAATTCAAATCAAAAAGCCCTTATTTCTGATCGGTTTGCCTTAGTTTTGTATCTCCTTTTCACTATAATGGACTAGATGTTTTCTTTATTTACATTGTTTTATTTTGTCGTCAAGTTTTCTTTTTTATTTAGGTTACTACATGGTGAAAGTATAGCCAGTTCAGTTCATTACTGTATATGTGTATATGTACATGTCCATAGATAATATATTTTCTCTTTTTAAGTTAGATTGATATTTTTGGGAGGGAAAACTTGTCTGTCAGATTTTAAGTTTGCAATCCGTATGTCATTAATGCATGTATTGACTATTTTATAACATGTAAATACACACATTATAATTTCATTTCTGAAAAATATGTAAACATTAAACTTCTTTTACAATCTTATATAACAGCCTAGTATAAATAAGTGATTATTTAGGAAAGACGTGTTAATAAAAATCTGTTCCTACGAGTAAAATCCGAGGAAGCTTTCTGATTGTTTTCATTTGCAAATTGTGATGAGGCCTTACAGATGTGCTTTGGTTTTACTTGGGAATTTTTCCCGATATCTGGTTAGACCTGGTTTCTTTTTTAATTTTACATTGAAACCACAAATGAACATACTATCTATAATATATAATAATTAAATTATAGAAGTAAATGCTAAAAATATATGAAATAAATAAAAATATCTTTAATATCCTAACTCAGTAATCTAAACATAATATTTTTCAAATCTCATTAAATTTTAAAATTAAATAGAATAGTCTTTATTATATCTACAAATTGCGAGATTAAAAAAAATAAACATATAAAATTGGAAAAATTTACATAAAATAATTTTATTTTCTATTACCAAAATTTAAAAATTTTTAATTTAAAAGAGCATAGTCGTTATTTAAGTTTTGACTAACACATTTACGGTCAGTCAGTTAGTCATAAGTTTTTTATTTGTTCAAATGCAATTAAGAAAATAAATAAAAGAAATATGGTTCGCGATCACTAACTTTAGATTTGGGTTATTTTATTTTTGTAATTAAGCTTACGTAATACATAATAACTTGACCCTTCCCCGTATTTAATTATTTTTTTATATCAAACATGTTCATTCATATTTATTAGTGTCATTATCAGCATTAAGGGTTTTGCTTTAAACAGCCTCAGGAAGCATCTACGGGGTAGAACGGAATTTTAAGTTTATCAACCCAGATTTAATCACATCGATCACGGACTTCAGATTTCTCGAATCTTCTTGCCCTTGCGTGGATGTGTCGTTTGGTTCAGTCGATATAAGAGAGATCGCGTTCACAAATCGAGAAGAAATATTAATCAAGCTTGATTAATTTTTCTTCTCTTGACAGGTAGTAATAATGGAAAACGGTATACCGTCATGAGCGGCTTGGAGTTTGTAGCCTTTATCTACTTCTACCGGTCTTCACAACAGAAACGTGTTGCTTTTATGATTTCCGTATAAACAATCAGATAGGAATATAGTTCGACCTCATAATGAGAATGCCCTATGTGAGAGAATGAGATTTCTATTCACTTATTTAACATTTCGCTTTGTCTACTTGTTACTGTTAGCTTTTTATTATTCCCTTCTATATTTAAAAGGAATGTCGCAGCAATTTATACTTTTTAATTTTCTTAAATGTCTATTTGACGATGTTAATAAGGATTTATCATCAAAGAGACTTTTAGCTTTGTTCATCCAATAACGGTATATAGTACTTATTTGTCTTTCCGTCCACAGCGCAAAGGGTAGATTACTCAAACAACGAGTGTGGTGCACTTATTGCCTTCCTTTAAAGCGCTTTGTCGCTTGTTTAAATAAATAGTAATTGCCTTGATTCTGTAGCCCAATCTAATGCTGATCTTTATTCTTTCGAATCATATAAAACTTCCCAGGCAGTTGGAATTTACCGTATGCAAGCTTGCGCTACTCGACCATGTGCTAGTGAAATAACAGACTGACAGTACTGTGAGGTATGGTTGGATTTGTTGCGACAAGTACTCAATTATAAGTAAGACTGTACCTACCATGGATATCCTATATTTTACAATTAAAGTAAAAATTAATTATTGTAATACAAAATTAATTTATCATACCGATATTACGAAAAAAAATTGTGTTGCCTGAAATAAAACATTATAATTCAAACAAGAGCTAGTGCATCCGCACATTATCATAACTGAAATCCATTACGGCCTGTTTGAGATACAACATAAAAGGCTTCTCATTTTACACGACGCACAGACCTCAAGCTCAGCTGCCACAAAAAATGCTTATCCATACTTTGTCACGTTCCCCGGGATAATAAGACAAGTGCTTGGGATGGGAATCTTGGAATTGGAATAGTTAAAATAATCTAGGGTAAGTAAGTTAAAATTAAAAACGGATCTGTAAATGATAACCAACTGTTAAGAAACAGCACAACACTACGCGTGCCGAGCTGCGGTTGATGCACAGACGCACCTGCGCCTTCATATGTACCCTTAACACGATCCAATCTAAGTTAGACAGTGCTGGACAAAGGTATGTTGGATCCCCCAACTTACTATTGCAAATCTAATATCTAGTAATAATAAAAACAATGACAGGTTTTATTGAATTATGTAATTAAATTGGACTGATACCAAAACTTATACAGCGAAATATATATTTTAAAATATTTACATGCATCGATAGTATTTTTTGTACACTGAACAAAGGTCTGTGCAACGGACGGTATTGACTGACAAACCCAAACCAGGACAAGTTGGTGTTGCCAATATTGTCCGACATGGACCAAACGAGAATGCAATATAAACTTTGTGTACCGGCGTTGTATATGTGTGAAGTGCATGTTCTTTCTGCATTTAAAACAGTTACTTAAATATAATTTCGCTTGCTATTATAGCCGAAGTAAATATCGCACTAATCACAAACTTTGATTGCGTATTTAAGTTTACCGACTTGGGCGTTCTGACTTCGTCGCCATAGCCAGCGTTGATTATGTATTATAATTGGAATATTTTAGGATCAAACTTTTTATTGTTATGTATTTAAAAATATACACTAATTGTCTATAGTTATAGGATAAGAAGGAAGTTCTGAGTTGTTATCTAATTCGGTGAGATGAGTAATATGTTATTTACCTAACAAGAAACGTTTTGAACAGCTGTTTTGTTTCGTATATATAAATTGAAACACCAGTCTATTTTCTAAAAACGGTAAGTTATAGTTGTCATAACAGTTCTAGCTTCGAAAGTTTTATTACACAGAAAACAATGTAAATATAAATCATCTCCAAAGTTAAGCGGAAGTGTACCGTCCTGGGACAATCCACGGTCGGTGATAAATAATTTTGTTTTTGTGTTCTGCCTGAGGAGTACTCGAATTAAAGCTTCTATGTTTTACGGCCCATTTAAACATGCGGAAAATATTAGGTAATTGTGGCAATTAAAGTCTGATAAACATATTTAATGTTGCTATCCGTAATGGGATATTTTAGACTACATCGTGAAAAATAAGATGTGCTTGATAGATGCCTGACTTTCATATGTAATATAACGGTTACAAGATATTATTGGTTGTTCTACTTATTAGATCACACTTATTTTTTTGACTTAATTGTATCTCAATTAACGCAGAATCTATTTATCTTCAGCCTGGAAAAATGGTATGAAGTATAAGATATACTACTAAATTTATTTTTATATTATATTTCCGTTAGATAAATATTTTAAAATATAGTAGTTGAAATATTATTAAGTGATGTAACTCTTTGTAAATATATATCTAAAGTAAAGCTCAGAAATTACAAGATAGAAACAGGTCTGTAGAAACCCAAATATCTTTATATATATTTTTTAGATATTACATAAAAATCAACACCGTCAGTTTTAATACAAATTGAGACTATCCAGGTAAAATTTCTTTTTGTATTAACTTCTGATTAAATCCGTAGCTAGATTTCCCAAGGGAGAGGCCAGCTGCTAAATTCTGAGTGGCAATGTGTGGTTTTGGCAGTGGATCTTACTCTATGAAGCATTACTACCTACAGCTCTAAAACAGTAAACCGTAAGATAGGTTTATGTTTTTACAATTCTATACTATAACATGAGTACAATTAAATGAAAGAATGAGTAAAATTTATGTATGAATTATATAGTAGTAATTATTATAACTTCAACGATGAATGTGTGTCAATTGCCGAATCAGGAAGATTGACAAAGTTTTTATCTTGTATTGATTCAAATATGTACTTGTCTATTTTGATATCCTTTATAGGTATGCGAAAAGGAACTAATGTTTCTGGCATAACGTTGGTAAACTAGTATATCAATTAGGATCTGAAATTTAAAGAAGCAGTGGGCTGGGCACGAAGAACCGATAAACGACGGAGTTTGAAGGAATGGAGACCACGTACCGGCAAGCGCCGCGTAGGGCTTTCATTCGCAAGCGGGACAAACGATCTGATTAAGACCGCACAATCCTGGACGCAGGCCTCATACAACCGGTCCTATTGGAAATGACTAGAAGAAGGCGTATGTTCAGCAGTGGACCTTCTACGGATGATGATGCAATACTGATAAAAAATATTATTATATAGTCCACTTTTAGTGAAAATATCTATGATGCCTAACTCAAAGTCGTTTCTGTAAAGTTGCCTCGATATAGGAAGCCATGCCTTGGCAATCAAACAGATAACGTATTTCAAAAAAATGAAACAAGTTAGAACTTCAAAATTCTATATCTTTTCCAAAAGAATAAAAGTCTGCCTTATAAGTTTATTAAACACTAAAAAATTAAAATCAATTTCGAGATTACGGCATTTGTTAAAAATAATATGCATACCTACAACAAATATCAAAAAGGATAAGTACAAGTAAAAGCCTTGTTAAATTTCCTACAGAAAAAGTTCTAAAGAGGAACAAAAGTGTCACAGCTAAATTTATTTATTATTCACTTTATCGAATCCAGGGCCGTTCGGGAGAAAATTATAAAATGAAAAGGTTTCGGATACATTAAAAAGATCTCGTTCGAATTTTTCTTAAAATAATGAGTTCGGAGGTAGGTGAGGTATACCATTTGATGTCGGGAGTGGGAAGAACATTAATTCAATTCCACTCTGATAATGTATTCGCAAACTTTGGAGTCGGGAGTCTTGAGTCGCGTTGCTTATATCTGTAATGTTCTCTGCGAGTAGCATTTAAGTGTATAAGGGTCTCAGGGCTAAAGTTAAAAATTGGAATTTTAAAAAAATATGGTGCTATTTAGTATTTGTAATGCTGCATAATATTGAAACTCATAAAAAAAAGTAAAAAGATTAATTGTAAAAAAGTTTTTGTAATAAATTACAAACAAAGGCTATAGCAACCAATTAGATATTCTGTATCTTATAAATATCAATCAAATACTTCATCATGCTCTATAGAAATCAATTCACAATGGCACTATTATTACATTTGGGTAACCCAATTACGTTGCGGATAAAATTAACAGAGAAACTTTATAAGAAACACAGAGGAACTCTAGTGTTCCTCTGTTCCTAGTATAAAATAGTATTTAATACTATTTGTATATCTTATATACAAAAAGTACTTAAACTTATAGTAGTTAATAGTTAACTATATGAAGATATACAAATAGTAAACTTGAATACTATTAATAGTTCGAGAAGAAAGCAAAAGATTTAGTAAAAATAAAGTGATATTGAATGAGTTATGCATACTTTTTCATGGATTTGTGGAGACCCCCCCCTTTAAAAGATGACTATTAGTATGGAGATATTAATCTATATAAAAACTTAGGCCTGAAGTGTCATGGAAGTAAGTAAGTGTAAGTAGAATAAATTTCTATTTTAACGTTTAACATTTTTCTAAGATGTGTAAGTGATAACGCAAATAACATTTATCGACATTTTACATAAAAAAAATGTTATCTTATAAAGTTTCATCTTACTTTATTTAAAAAGGATCCTGTTCTTATACTGTGTATGTTAAATCTGCCTAAAAAAATAATAATATTAAAAAATATTTTAGTAATTATATTCGACTCTGAATGCTTGATTCATCTAGTAGAGTTTTATTGAGTAGATGCTGTTAAATTGACTTTGAAGGACGATGTCTTGCCCAGTGAAGTTAATTAGCACTCTGGTTAAAACAGTGGACTGTAAATTACTTGTCATCGTTTGACGTGCATTTTCAGCAGCATGAATTCAATCTATGTTAAGTGGAATATTGTTTAACTGGAAGATTGGAATAATTAAATGTCACCAGAAAGACAATTTTTTATTTACTTACTTGGAACTAAACATTGATGCTGCATAAACATAAAAGTCCACAGGTGAATTCATATCTTAATAGTTCTATAGAGTCAATATATTTATTTAGAAATTTCCAATGGACACTTTTTGGTTATAAAAATGTAGTCAAGCAATAATTTCGCAATCCAGCAAGTGAACTTTAATTAAGAAAAAAAAATCCAGAATTCTTTTAATAGGAATGCTACACAAGCAATTTTTTACCAAACATACCATTCAACTATGTATACGGAAAATGTTGGAGGCAAGCTTCAATTAGATAAACGATTCTATTCCTTTTTAATCGGGATAATGTTATGGTGTTTATTCTAAGGGCGTGCTTTACTATATTTGCTTGACTATTCAATTATTTGTGGGTTTATTTTATAAATGGAAGATCGTGATCAATAAAACCGCTAAGTTCAATCAAAAATAAAGAAAATTTATAATGAAGTACTAATATGTAATTGTATCATTTTAAGTGATAAAACATATTATATTACATCACACGACATACTTCAGTGCCTTAAGTTGACCAATGTATGTTACCAGCCGTTTTGCTATCATAGGTGATGATCTATGACAGCTATGGACTCTTACCATTGGCCTTCTAAGCCAACTCAAAATAGCCCGATAAACTATGGAGAGGGTGCTCGGATTTTCTTTGTGCGATCGAATCAGGAATGGGGAGATTCGTAACAGAACCAAAGTTACCGACATTGCCCTGTGGATTAGAAAGTTGCAGTGGCGTGGGCAGGACATTTGGTACGCAGAACCGATGTCTGATGGAGTATCAAGGTTCTGTAATGGCGTTCTGTAATAAATAACGTTACGGCAAGCACAGCGTAGGGCGTCCACCCGCAAGATGGACAGACGGTCTAACTAAAACCGGAGGATCGCGTTGGACACAGGCCGCATACAACTAGTCCAATTAGAGATTGCTTGGGGAGGCCTATGATGGTACGATGAAACAAAAGATGCAACTGTTTGAGATCGTTCACGTGATATCGCAATTTTAATTTAATGATTAAATACAATGTGTGTTAGAGATATCAAGCAGATGACTGTTGCAGTTCATATGATTAAACTTTCATGCTATTGCGCGGTTATGTTCCGTTATATAGGGATAGCGTAATCATCATTAGACAAATTATTTTTTATTCCAGAAAACAGTAAAATTCAGAAAAAAAATCTATTAAAATTTACTAAATAAAAGTCTTATAAATGATTCGAGTAGATATGGTATGTAGGCGATATTGTACTACCCAGAAGGATAAGAAGTTAGTTATGAGTAGGTTAAGTTAAATAAGATTGTTTCACTTTATAAAACTCGATCCTTTACACCTTAGTTTTTACTAGTACTCTGTCACTGAAAAGGTTATGAATAATGTTTTTGTTTCCTGCTATAAATTTTTTTACAATTTTTACTACAATAATAAGCTTAAGTTTATATAAAAATCTAAGTTTACTTTAAATTTAATGCACAGTCATTCTTTGTTTTTATTCGTGTCACGTGTCACTATATTAACTGAAAATGAGATACGTAGGGTAAGAATTATTTTTCAGTATTTTTAATTGAATCCTTAATTCTGCGCTGTCTGCGAAAACTTACATAGTCATGTCATGTCATGATCGCATGATAATGATGATGATGATTTAATGATATATTTATAACAGTGTCAAGATAACGTTTTAATGGATAAAATCTACTACACTTTAACTGTCGGCTACAGCAATTTTCATAATAACAAATACTATTGTATACTAAGATTACTTTTACTAAAAGTAAAAAAAATGTATTTGAATTGTTGACATAACAATTATTGTCTTAATATTTTTACAGAAAATGTTTAAATTTCATACTAGTAAGAAATAATAAGTTATAGAAGTAACCAGTAAACAGAAGCCAAATATACTTCAAACTCCAATAGAACTTGTGTTTGTTCTAAGGAAGCCTGATGAAACTTCTTCTTTGACCTAAAAACAGAAATAATTATATATTGAACGCGCCTGAAAAACAAGACCTGGGTTTTGAATTAATGGGTGATTCTAATTAATTATTATGAATACTAATGAATGTGAGATCGTTTTTGACACATATCAATGCTTGAAAAGACACAATTTTATGTATTTGGAAACATTAATGTTCGACGAAGTAAATATAGCTGAGAAAATTATTTACTAAGTACACGAATCATTTTGTCGATTTAACAGGTAAGTTAGTTTTGTTTTTAGTTTGGCTTTCTGTTTTAAATTTTGTATCATGTTGTGTTGTGGCTATATAGTTCATTATTGTATTTCTACCCAACACACAACTTTGCATATTGTAATGAGCTATTAATTTCAAAGAGGTCTTTATAATAATTTTGGAAAAGTGACCAAATCGGATGGGTATGCGATCAGTTACTTAATCAATCATAATCTAATAATATTAGGTCCTTACATATGAAATAAACCATTGGGTATCAATAATGTTTTTTGGGCAGTTTTGTTTATGAGAATCTCATTTTGAAGTTAAATATTTTTCCTTGTAAAAATTTAAACAAGATTTGATCCACCGTATTCCCCAGAGGAATACGTTGTCGTGAAGCAGCAGTGGCCTAGAGGGATTGACCAATTTCTGTTATTTAGCAGCTAGTTATTCCTTCATGGCTTGCAGTTGCTGATAATACATATCTTACGTAATTATCTGGCCATATTTTAGAATGCCGTAGTGAACGACATCGGCGCTAGTCCACCATACACTTACAAGTAATTTTTTCTGAATCAATTTTTGTTTAGGACATAATTTAGCTTGGTCCCCAGGGTTTAGCCATTGCGAAAAGCGCTTAGCATTACCACACAGTATTCACTTTTCATCACAAGTAATGATTCGATAAAATTGCTTGCTGTGTCGGTTCAGCAAAGTAACACAACATTCGGCGCGCGTTTTCTATTTGATTCACTCAATTTATAAGGATTCCATCATTATTTTTTTACACTTTTCCCATTTGCTTCAAGTGGATTAATATTGTTACTTACCCTAAAGCCTGCAAATATCTCTAAAGTGCTTAGTGTTGGATCCAATTCCACAATACCTTAAATTCTTCATTTTCTACTTTGGTCTCCGGCCGTCTACGGGGTAGGTTCTGAAGTAAATGTACCAGCTAAATTAAATTATAATTTGAATTTGTAATTCTTAGTCAAAGAGGAGTTATTTCAAATGAAAGTGGTTAACACGACAACGCGCTAATTTCACATGTAAGGGTCTAAAATAATTACTCTCGCCATAATAATAATTAAGCCATAATAAACTTTCCTAATAAAAATCAGTTATTCCTTTTAACATCAGCTATCTTCCAGTACAAGCCCCGTTAAAATCGGTCCAACCGTTACTATATTAACAACAAACATACTAACAGCCTTACAGATAACAAAAAAGAAAAAAAAGCGTACATGTTTTCATATACTTATTGAAGAAGAATATTGATATTTACAATTTTGTTAGGGTTTACTATTCTCTCAGATTATATGTTTTTATTTTAAATATGCTGCCCCTGTTAGTAACAAAGCGGAAAATTTTCGTGAAAATAAAACGGCAACGAAGTCCTACTGATTGACATTCGACAATTAAAAAGTCAGTGTATCAGCCTGTGTTGTTAACTCTCGTATAAATCTTTTAATCAGATAAATGAGATAAACCTGGGTCTTCTGCTTGGTACCTCACTCTTACCTATTTTTTCCGTTAAAAAGCATTATTTGCATTGCTGTGTTCCAGTTTGAAGGATGAGGCAGTGAAAGAACTTTGGTGTTCGCTTTGTCGATCACTTGTGGTTCTATGTTCAGTACATATGACATTTAGTGTGGCTTTTAAACTTTTAAACTCCACTTTATATCCTGTACGCTATTTTATTAAATTAGCAAACCCTACCAATTAACTGATTAAAGGGAAATAGCGTAATTAAGGCACGAGCGAGTATTAAAGTAGAAACGGGTAAGTGACCAAAATAATGCCACTTAGTTTTATATTTATAAGTTTGAGTTTATTTTTCGCAATATATTAGCTCACTGCTTATACAACAGAAGAGGTTATGCGTTTGTAGGCAATCGAATGGCCAACGGCCATTACCACTTAGTTGTACTAAAATATAGATGTTTTGTTGTATGGAATAGTTTTGGCAATTGAGGCAATCATTTTAAGCTTATTCTTCGAAAAATATTAGCTCACTAGATTATACAGAACAGGTAATGCGTTTGTAGTTACTCGAATGACCAGCGACCACTACAGTTACAACGATATCGGTAATCACGCCATTATGACGAAATTGGATGCGTCGTGATGTTGAACAATTTAATGACTGAATATATAACAGGAGCGTTGTAATCCGTTTAATTACAAATGATTAAAGCATTGTTATTCTACCACTGATTAGTCATGTCACAATTCAACGCTCTACTTTGGTATATGCCTGTCAGCAATTTTTTTTTGTTTATGTCGGTGTAAGTCAATTAAATGTCACTGCTCACTAAAGAGTAATGGCGACAAAAGAAAAAGAATGCAGAACTTTTATTATAATTGCTAATTGTAATTACAGCAAGTACCTACTTATATTATACGTAGATATAATTTATATTAAAAAATTGCTATTATTAAAATTAAATGAAGATAAAAAGGAAACCTTAAGGCGAATTTTTCGAAATTATCGATTCTATTATAATATAAATATCCAGAATGTCTTTTAACGAACCTTTTGCTGACAATAACAAACTCAACAACAAAAAAAAAAATCAGCAGTATATCTTAGAAATAATTTTTACTCTTTAATTTTTATTTTTGAATATGTAAGGGTTTATGATAAAATTTAATGTTTAAATCAAACCATTTATATCTACAATTCGTACGACAATGATAATAAATATAAATATTATTAAATATTATTACTTTTAATCTTTATCTAACCTTATCCTTCGATATAAGTCAAGATTTGCTTTAGATGTGTATTCATATTTTCGACCTACACACCCGAATTGTAAACCAATATTAAATCATACAACAATTTTCTATCAATGAATCAAAACAAAAGGACTTATTTGGGAACTACTGATGTTGGCACAACAAACGCTGCAATAACACTAGAAGTTAGCGCGGCGACGTCACTTGTTCGCCGCGGCGCGTCGCCCGCCCGGTTGTTTGTGACGTTATCTTATTTCGTCGTGTGTATAAGGTTTAAGACTGGAGGTGGCACGGTCCCTTTATTTATTTTTACAGCCTCATGTCAAGTCCACGCCGCGAGCATTTGTCTCAGGAGCGAGCGTAATATCTCTGATAAAAGACGTGTGAGTGTCGCTTTACATTAGGTACACTTACACGCGTAAATCACTCCTAAGAGCCTACCTTAAGTTTGTGCTTACCTGCAGTAAAACCGAACTTAACGTATATCCGACCTCTGATCCGCTTATCCCCAGGGAAAGTATGGTCGAATTAATGAAATTGCTTGTGGGATTTCGCTCTGGGGTGAGCGTCGACGTCCAAATTTACCCTAATGTGCTAGTACATAGTTTAAACACGGAACGGGCATCAAGTGATAAATTCTGTTTAACTTCTTGTCTAGACGAAGTTTTCTCATATAACGGCGCAGGCGGGGTCGTCGGCATTAATGGTCTGACTCCATTTAACTTAATAGATACGAACTAAATTAATACCGCTGAAATAAAAAATATATTTTAGAAACTAACTGGGTATTTAGCTTTTAAACGTTTATTGCTATTGAGAGTTATTATATTCGATTAATACACTTTTTAATTTTAAGTTCCTGAACCTAAGCTGTAGGTGTGATTAGCTGTAAAGTGTTAGTCGTGTATTGCCATTTTGGAAATATAATTACGTAATGCAGTTAAGAAAACACATCAATTTTTTTTAAATATCTTTTATTATATTGAATCTTGGAATCCAATGAAATTGCTTTTACCAAAGAACAGTTATAAAAATAATACTAGAACCAGAACAAAGCTATTTCCATATCTTGCATCGTATAAATAGATAGCAACATTTATAGAAAACGTGCACGCACCCTCAAAACGATGCGACCAGAATCTCGAATGACTAACAAAAGAGAAGCAAAAAGTCACCATTCTTTCCTCTCAACCAGTCCTTTTATTCGTGCCAAACAAAAAGCGCGGCTAGATAAAAAATTGTTTTGGACTTTCTGATAATGACACTGCAGTGAAAGAATAAAACTCTGCGAAACATTACGTAAACTGCCCAATACTTTAATCAAATGCAGGTTTCCCGAAAGCTATTTATAAATTCATTTGCGATATTATACTTTTACTATTTATCTCGTGGCAGTCATTTTTTTTCGTTCTTGTTCAGTTTAGTTGTTGTTTAGTTTTAGCCTTTAGTAAAGTACAAAAAATTTTAGTTATTTTTTTGACGATGTTGACGCTTTGTCGGCAGACGCTGTCAAGATAAGACAAGCTTACTCTTCAAATTACTATAATAATAAGACGATAATCCCAAACGACAATATTCTGCCAACCCGTTTCAAATATCAGAATTGAAACTATAAAGCGCTAGTGATAGATTGCAGAGCGCATTCTGGTACATGCCACACAACAAAATATTTTAATAGAAAAGTTAATAGGTCATTCTTTTTAATGTTCGAAACAACTTACGGGTTTTTTCTTCTTACTTTTTATGAATTTTATACTGACAATAAAAAACGCAAAAAAAGAATTAGCGAATTTGGTCCAGATCGTCATGTGTAATGCCGTGATTAAGTATGGATTCATTTTTATATGTACAAATTAGTACATATAAAAATAGTACTATAAAAGAGATACGGTGTTTGCCTGTTTATTTATTTTTACCACTAGACAGCTGATCGGAAACCGGAGGTTCTTTTTAATTCCAAGATCCTCCATTCCCATGGGCCGTGATATAAAATGAGATTGATGGTGGAAAACTAGGTTATAGCACATATACAGTCAAAATACTTAATTCAACTCATTTGACGTATCCCTTTCCTTATCACGTATACTCGATTGAATATTATAGATTGAGCTGTAATAACATTGTGGGGATTTAAAAATAAAACAAGTATCTCTGAATAATGTCACCATTGTGATAATCTATATCATTATTTTCGTAACAGCTAACTTTTTTTCAACACGACGCATGTTATTTTTTTAAATTAAAATACTAGTTTATTATAAGTCTAAATAAACCGGGGCAAATTGTGATGTAGTCAACGTTGAAAGATTTTACCGTAAAAAAGTTAAGAAAACTCGTCAAGTTGTTTCAAGTATTGGACCAAAAAAATAACCTTTTTTTTGTTTAGCTCCCGGCGTTTCGATGGCCTAGATCTATTGTTCAAAAATAAATTCACATTTACGTTTTCCGTAACCCTCAACGGGAAGTCGTCAATGAACTTTCTTGGGTATTGGGATTTGTTTTTACAGTTGCTATAAAAGTTTATGCAATATTAAATATAATATATGCTAGTCATAAAAAAAGACAAGATGCTGACTCATCATATTATTTTTTACATTTTAGTTTTCGGATAATATTAAATATATTTTGGATACTTGTTTCGTTTCAATGTACCACACTATGTGCTATCCATACAATATCATATCATGAATGCAAAAATACATATGTGTGCTGTGTCCATCCTTTTTTCATCATGACCCTTTTAAAAAGCCCGGACTCCGGATTTCTTTGACACTGTGTCTGATGTGTTGCGTTGTATCGGTGGTGTAGTGGGTGGAATTAATTCAACCTCTGCGTTGCTTGGGTCGAACTTATGCTTTCAGGGAAGCGTTAGTCACTGAGTCTCAGCTAGCGGATGGAAGCATTCTAACTGCAGCCCAACAACGGCTGCTGTCTGCGCGGTCGTACAAACGATGCGCCGTACGGACAATGAACTCCTTCACGATGGAGGTCTGCAAATACCAGTCCCTCGGGAATTCCTTTTGCTCGGGGGTCAAAAGTAGCCTAAGTGCTTTCCCAGGGCTCAAGTTAGCAACATGTCAATTTTCATTAATTAGCTCAACCGCTAAAACGAAATAGCGTATCATAGACATACGTTATGATGGAGTATGAATCGATATTTCGAGAGGAAGCGAATGATAAAATTGGAATGGTAATACTTGGGAAACGAAATATATACGAGAAATATTTGGCAAATTGGTACATGGTTTTCATAATAATTTTGCATAATTTGCAAGCGTTGTCCTTAAGTAAGTCTAATCATTGTAAAATGCCAAAATATAATAACCACAAATCCAGCAATCAAATTGATAATTAATAGAAATAATGTTGACAATTTAAAACCAAACTTTATAAAACACGTTTTCTCATATGCTATTTATTTTGTGACTAAATTTTAATTATGTTTAAATACAAAGAGTGTGAGAGATAATGTAGGAGCTGACTAAAGAAAAATATTAGACACTTTTGATGACTTGAGCCATTCTCATCTCTAAATATAGGCAACATTCGTATTATTTTACGAGCTCATTATGTTTACAGTATGACGAATCATCGAATACTTTTTAGCTTATAGATGTACTTTAATTTTGTATCATTATTGCTAGTAGATTCTAAATTAATCTCCTATTTTACAACGGGAAAACAGTATTCTTTTACTAGCTGAATGTGATTTCGTGTTGTTCGTGTACAATTTTTCCATTAAATTTTTATGTTGGTATAGATTATCAAAATAATCTTTAATATGATGTTATATTTTGTGTTTGTTACTCGATTTCCGTAACACTAGACATATTCAATATTATTTGACAAAATGTTTTTAAATATGTTTGTAAATTAAAAATAAACGAGAATTATTTCGGTTATAAATTGATTTAACTTTAGTTGAATCTTGTAAAACCGATTATAGAATATAAATAGAATATATTAAAAAAAATTAAACAAGACTATGTTTTAATAGAAAATCGTAGATTATCATCATTTAGATGAATCTAAATTAAAATAGTAGATCATATTTAGTCTTAAGCGTTAAAAATGAACTTATCTAGTGTTAAAGGAATCCACGGTTCTTGTCAAAGCAGCTTTAGCCAGGGTCCCAGCTGTCGTACCGCAAAGGCCCCAAATAGGTTTGGCAGTAACGGGCCGTCCCACAAAACATTCCCAATTTGGGCCCCTTAATCTCGCTAATACTCAACAACCACGACAAACTTTGCGTACAAATCAAGAAAACCTACGACGCATTCTGTTGAAATTCTGTCCTAACTTATAAAGTGCAAGAGTTGACTCCAGTAGATGTTAAATCCTAATACTTGGATTGAAAATACATCATATTTTAGATTATAACATCAAGATTTGATCCACAGAAATATTTTGTAGTAAGGAGGCTTTTATGCGGAGTTATGAGCTTTAACAGAATCTCCTAGTTAACGTAGATGAAAGAGGTTGTCCTGTTCAGTATAGCAATATTGTCAATGACAATTGGGCGTATTTGTACCGGTCAGTTTCTCTGCCAGAAAAGTACGAGATAGATAAACTGTAAGCGAAGTTAAAACAACGCAACTTTGTTTTTATTTTAGCACAGCAGCCTATATACGCTAGTATTATCTAAAGGATAAAGGAGCGCATTGCCAATCTTGACAGTGACTTGAAAATACTATGTCACATCACCCAGTCATTTCACTGCATCTCAAGACTGGAATACAGCATTGTAAATACTGCTACCTGGCGGTAGAAATAGGTGAGAGTGTAAAACCAATGCAGATCAACTGTGCATGAAGTCTGAAGTCATGTTAATGTGTTTGTTTCTAACGTGGAAGCGATGAATTTGCGGCGTAGCAACACTTACCATTGATACTCTTAAGAGAGGGATACCAATGCTTTAACACTAATGTATTGAGTGAGATCAATGTTAAGTCTTGTACCTATCTAACATTACTGAGTTACCATCAACTAAATTACAATTCGTGTACACAAAAGCATCTACATTCGCCCCCCCTCCCATGTAGTTCAAATGAACTGATTTCCTAGAGCTTGACGAAAGAGATAAGTGAAACTAGTATATTGGTGGATGTCGTACAGGCACTCAAGCGACACGGCTTAACATAAACGAAACTCAAAATGGTGTTTTGCACGGAACATATTTCCTTTTACGATACCTGCTAAATCTTACTTGAAAGAGAAAGTAGAAGTTAATTTGTTATTTTCATTTATTTATATCGAAGTCGATACTGACATTACAGTTATGATATGGAAATAGAAAATTAATTTAATATAAAAAAATCTGTGATTGCTTAATTTTCTATGAAAGATACGTGCTAATACACTACTAGATAGTAGATAATGTATTTACATGTATATGCAAAGCAAAAAACTTAAGCTTGCTTTTAGAAAATACGTAAGTAGGGACATGTACGTTTTTCGGGGGGAATATATATTTCCCTATACTCGAATCATTCATTTACTTGTCCACTAGTCACTACCACCAATCAACTTATAAGTATACAATTTGTATGATTATGACACAAACAGAGTCGTGTAATGTAATTAAATTTATTACCTTAATCATTTTAATCAGATACCATCAGAGAACGAATATGTTTGGACAAGAATAGCTCCCCAGTGAGATCATGTTCTCATATATTTTAATCATCTGTAATGAACAAGTATTGCATTAATGGGATCGTTATCAATTAAAATAAAAGTTAAAGTGCTTTTATTTGGCTTAGTTACGAGGTTACGAAATCTACAAATAACATGATAGTATTATAAGAAAACCGAAGATAAAATCATCGTAAAACTTACCAGATTTGTTTTTCGCTTTATTTGGTTAAAAAGTATTTAAATAATGTACAATAAATTCAAAATAAAAATCACGTGATGAACATTTAGATGATCTATTTTCAGAGCTAGTTGAAAATATATTTTCGATTAGCTCAGCAGAGCAATAATAGAAAACGGCACCAAATTGCAGGTTACACAAGTTTCCATGTATAGAAACATTTCATTCAACTTCAGGACTAGACAGAGGAGGACTAGAGAGAGAACAGGACCTTAACAAAAATTCACGTTTATTAAGCAGTGGACAATATTTGAAAATAACAACTACCTAGTAACACTTTAGCTGTAATATAGCTATAAACTACTTTACTTTAAAATATGTAAAACAGCTAGTGTCTGTAAACACAATAGAACTAGAAAATAAATAAAAATTGCTACAGAAACATTTTTATAAAATATTTACTTTCAATCGATATATCGATAAATCTCCGTAATAGATGCCAGGCGGTGGTGATATTGTTCTAATTATGTAACGATTGTATCTGGTGTGCTTCAGGGCTTTATAGTAGGTCTATTGCTTTACGATTGCTACTTGTATGAAATCACAAAGTGTTTCCGATTTTTAAAATTCTTAATATATGCTGACGAATACAGGACTGTCAACACTTACGATACGACTTAAATCAATTAAATGCATACTACACAGAAAACCGAATCAATATCAATGTCAGTAATGCTCCTACGTGTCTTTCACTCGTAAATAGAAACCTATAAAGTACGACTATAATATTAATAGTTAAGCAAAACAAATGAAACAGTTGGGTATTCTTTTTAATTCAAAATTAACTTATACAGATAACATCTAAAGCATTTAAAAATCTAGTATTCATTTTACGAGTGAATAGCCTTTTACAGATATACATTGTATAAAACACTTATGTCAGGAGTATTCTAGAAATTTGTAATAGCATATTTGATCCACAGAAGCAGTTTATACTCTAAGCATTAAGAAAATACAATCAATTTCTTAAGCATCTGTGCTATTGAGATTGTCGTATAAATACAGATTATGAGAACACATGTCACTTTATAGTTTAATGACCCTTGAAGGCGGATGTTGCCTTCTTGACATTATCTATCTGTATAAGATGTGCAATTGTGCAATAGTACCGAACCAGTGCCAAAAAAGTAAAACTTTTGCGCTCCGACCGTTCGAACTGGACATACGAAATTCTTTAGCTGTAAATTTGTAAAATAATACATCTGTTTCAACGGACCTTTTCTGTTCGTCACATTCATTCCTCTTAAGACTTTGGTTTGACTAGTTGTAAAGTAAAAGTTCGTTTATAATTAATTTTTGCTTGATTATTGACTTTTGACTTTCCTTTATGTTTGTTTTTAAGATTATTATTACTTTCGTAAATTTAGGCAAAGATTATATGTTTGTGTAAGTGATAGTATATATATATATACTGTTTTGTTTAGATTGTATGGGCTGAGCAGAAAGTACCCCATTACCAGATCTCGTTAGAAGCTACTGCGGCAATAAAACTAACCGAAAGGTTATTAAAAAAATACTGTTTTCATCTGTGTTTCTGAACTGATCTGTAAATGTTTGTTTCCAAATTTCGCACAACAGAAAATAGCCTGGAAAATGATCCCATTTTACTGCTAACTAGTCAGATTTCAACATTGGCTACTTTTGATCTCGTAAAAAAGTTATGCTCTCGTCAATAGATTTGTTTATATTTTTACAGAGGGATTTGTATTTTTTTTACGTAAATACCGTATGTTCAAATTCACGGGCTGTCAAAAAACATTGCATTTTGTAAATCTTATCTTCTTAAATATCACTATAAAGATTGTGAACTGTGACAATCTAAGCAATTCTTCTATGAACTTATCTCATTTAGGGACCTATTTGTTTACTTTCGCTTGGCAATCTCAACCTGGAACAATAAATACAGACCTGATTTTGATTAATTGGTTCGCTGTTTTGTTTTAGTTGGGGTTGAAGCTGGAAATAAATATTTTTTGGGTATCTCTGGTAATTTAAGTATTGTTATTTATAATTTGTGGTAACTCTAATTACATAGATTTATAGCATTAATACCTCCATTCAGACTAATGCCATCTAGAATAAAATTGCAATGTCCATAAATACGTATACCCATCTGATATATACATAATTATTTTCACACAAACAATCACACACGGTCGGTAGTCCTTTATTTATAATAATAATAGGCATTTTATTTCTTCTTCACAAACATTACAAAAGTTTGTATCATTTGTGGAAGACTGGTGGACTGGTCTGTACAAAGCATATGGTTGTGTTACAAATTAACAGTCTAGTTATGATTTACTCGATCTTAATAGCTTGATTGGAGTGACAGCTGTCAAACTAACGGTTTGGGAACTAATAGGTATACCGCTTTATTATCCGTGTAATCTTTGTAATTTAAATAATATTAACTGCATATTGTGATGTCATATACCACAAAGCCAATACAAATAACACGAGTGACGTTCCTTCATTGATATCTGTCTTTTTATACTTTGATAAAAAAAGATTACTTAGAGAAATAGTTTTGTATGTTGTTTCTCATAGCATACAGATACTCGTATTAGTTAGATTACAGCCAATTATAAAAAAATAAACAAAGTAATTCTTCAGCCAAAATCTAGTTTGACTAAATTAAATTGGGTCATCAAATTAATTTACTTGCAGGTCAATGATCAGAGTTGGAGGTATTAATAACGTAATACCTATTCACTAGATGATCCCGGGTTAGAAACAGCCAAATTTCACTTTACCTTTTAAGTTGAATATCATTTCGATTGAGTTGGTTGGGGCCTGATATAATGTAATGATGCGTATACGTATTTAGATTAATATGACATTTAATAACATTCACCAATTGATTGTCGTATCAGCTAAACTTTAACCAGATTCTAGATCAGGATCAAGAATATTTGTTCCCGCGACCTTTTTATGATATAAACGTGAAATTTAATTTTTTACCACATTGAAGACCTATTAGAAGATTAACAATAAATATACAATTCAGCTTTATAACGTACATACGATATATATGTATGTAACCTATGAAGTTTACTACGAAGCTTTCATCGTGAAGGCATAAGTATATATAATACCTTTGCAAGTTTTAAATTAATATATATTTGGACTGACTGGACCACGGAGAACAGTCTATTATATGTCGCATTAGTATAAATAGACTTATAAAAATTATTGCGGTACGCTGCTCCAGGCCACATAATTTTTAAGTTTAATGAAATTAAAAATAGTAATCTTTATCTATATTATAAGATCCACCACGCTAACAGTACCACCATCATACATCGCAATACGTCTTCTGCATATACGCCTTTCCAAGTAAGTATAATCATTTAAGAATTTTCGCAAATAATTGCCTTACTGGCCCGGCGTGGTGAGATTTGAAGAGTGCGATGAGGATGCTGCTGCTCATCACCCTCCTGGTGTTTTTGAGTTATATCAAGTAAATAAATAAATAAGAAAAATATTACTACGTAAGTCCTGACTATCAGTTTTACTAACTCAGTCGCCTCTTACGTCTAGGTAACATCATCAA
>JACJUM010003259.1:11703986-11746668 GCA_020976665.1 Heortia vitessoides
ATCAGTTTTACTAACTCAGTCGCCTCTTACGTCTAGGTAACATCATCAACTAGGACAATCAGTTTTACTAACTCAGTCGCCTCCTACGTCTAGGTAACATCATCAATTAGGACTATCAGTTTTACTAACTCAGTCGCCTCCTACGTCTAGGTAACATCATCAACTAAAACAATCAGTTTTACTAACTCAGTCGCCTCTTACGTCTAGGTAACATCAGCAACTAGGTACACTTCTTTTTTTTATCAATAATAATTTTACTCTACTGGCGACACTAACCTATTAGTGAGTTTATTAAGTGCAAAACAATTGGAACCAAAATATGCTCGTCAATATTCACTAAAAACAAACGCTCGTTTAAAATAAATTGGACCATACGTTTCTTATATCAATATTGTTTTTTCAGGAAGACTGAATAAAATCACGTCAAGTTGAATTATTAAATTTTCAGTGAAATTTATTTTTTATTAAAATATTGATATGCTTTTATTCAGAAAAGTTTAAATGATTTTCTGTAGACAGTAAAGCTATCAGTGACAAAATATTTTAACATTTCTTTTAAGGGCAGCGGATTTTCGATAATATTATGAATCACAATAAAATATATGAATTAATTCAGAACACTTTTAAAACCTATTAAATTATGCACCAAGTATTATATTGGCGGGTGGGCTTTCCCAAGGTTTCAATATTTAACTCCATTCAATATTGAACGTTACTATAATATAATAAGACCACATACGTATTGTTCTATTACTCATGCATTGTTTAAAACAAAAGGTGTAGGATAACAGTTGATTTTAAAATACATTATTTTAGATGTGAATAGTTTCTAGTGAATAAAGCATTAAATTTTGATAGTTAGATAAAAACAGTTACTTGAAGATAATATACATTCTAAATCTACTCGAGTATAAATTACGGCGTTTTGAAAGGAGTCCAACCAAACGGCAATGTCTGTCAACTTTTCAACTTGTCAACAAAGCGCCACCGCGGGATCAGGAACAAAAATCATTAGGTTCCTTAAACCACATAGCTTTCTCAGAGCCTTTCAATTAAAGATTTTCCTCGACGAGTAGAAGTAAGATCACGGCTAAAACGTAATTGTGTTTGTTGGTTGAGACACTTCAGTATCCCCTCGCGTCTGAACAGTACCCTTCGGTTGGCTCGTGCCCGCTTTTACTCTTTACAAATCTCTCTTAATTTGATGTAATCCAAAAGCTCTCGCTGCAAATCGTTCATTTATTCTAGTTTAAAATAACTTTTATACTCAGAGTGCCATACTCTGTAATGTTTAGTCTTTTAAAACATAGTGACACTTTTCGAACCGTTATTACATTGCCTCGTTATGTCACAAAAAGTGATTATGCTGTCTTAAAAAATATAATGCATGCAATATATTTTTATAGTACGTATATGCATTTTCGTAGCATACATGTGCTATAAGAATATATTGTAAACATTATCAAGTACAAATACGCAATCCAACAAAATTATAAGCCGTGAGTTATGATTCGATATGAGATATCGAAAGAGGCGACTAAGGTACCAAAACCAACAGATGGCGTTATAATGCCATGGATATATCCAGCTAAAATAGGGCAGCTCCATTGTACATGGTAGAGATGCCTATCTCCGTTACGAAAGCAGCGATTTGCGATTGCCAACATGCTTGCCCAACGCAGCAATTGTGGGCTAAATTCTTCCTCTCTTGGGGAGGCCTATGTCTAGCAGTGAACTTCCAATGGCTGGTTTAATGAAGATGATGATGTTGAACAAAATTTGTCTATCTAGCTTTCAGCCTGCGATTTAGTCTGTGTAAACTACAAAATAAAGGGCGCTCTTCGGGTTAAAAAAGTCAGGATCTAGTAGCCTATACAACTGACTGCTAAACAAGCACTGTACAAACATTTTATCAATATCACCAGAAAAAAACAAATCTAACCCGCATGGGAGAGAATAGATATATTTCTTTATTGTTATCTATATCTGTGCCAAATTTTATACTAACCAGTAACAAATAGTAAACCATCCAACCTTTCACATTATAATATTAGTGAGATGGCAGTTGTGTATGTGTTGTTTTTAATTCAGATTAATAAAAGACTGCACAAATGTAATGAAAATTTAGAAAGAGCACATTTTCAATACTATAGAAATTAGCTTAGGCTAGGTTCATTTATGTTAAGCAGAATTTGAACTTTCAATGTCCTACGCAGAGAATTAAACATTCTTAACTTCAACCTTAAAAGCTCAGTAAAGTTCGGTCCGTTAACATATTTCAATTTTCAGCTTTATCTCACCTCTTCCCGCCGAGAACCGTGCCCGGGAATGGTTCGTCGCAGCCATAAAATTATGCATTTCTCGAAACTTGTTTCTTCTATGTGAACTATAGTCAGGTTGAAACTTTCAAATATAATTTTGGGTCATTCATTAAAACACGATTATTGAAACAGATGTTGGAATTTTGATTAATAATCAAACTGTTTGTTTTGTAATCGTTTAAAGCTTAATTTCTGGAATATTAAGAATAAAGTTTAGTAATAAATAAATCTATACGTGTGATGATGACATAATGAAAAATCGGTCTAAGACCGAGTACAAAGTACACTTATATAAAAATTTATTAAAATCTTTTAATTTAAGATTCGGAATCACTATAGGCTTTTAGGTTGTTCTTAAATAACATGGTTATGTAAATTAGCCGTGGGTACCTGCAGAGTAGAAGAGGTTCTCCCTATGTACCAGGTGTCGCAGGAGGCGACTGATATGTCCTGACCGACAGATGTGGGTATATCCATCCAAAACATAGTAACTAAAGTGCTACAGGGTGGGAATGAGCTGCAGCGTTCCTGGCGCGAGGCTTTGCTCTGAGATTGCCGCCACGCCAGTCCAGCGCGGTAAAGTTGGGAAAAAATGCTCTTTTCTCGGGAAGGCCTACGTCCAGTAGATAATATGATGACGAAACCTTTATATAATCAATGTTAACAACAAATTACAATCCCAAATTCAACAATTCCAATATAAATGACGCATGCTACTCTACTAATAAGACATATTTCATTCTTATCAAGTTATATTTAAAGGAGTATATAGGCGTCTGTTACTAACATCCAGATCTACTGGTGGTTTTCACAAAGTACTTTTTACACTTTACACTTTTTTTTAGCCTCAAGGCTGTCAACTTCTGCGTCTAGGTAATTATGGCACGCTTTGGAAGCATTATTACTTTGCCAGCGGACGGAGACGGAAGGTCATATCACGGTATATTGCGTGCCGCTGGAAGTTTTCAGGGATCTAAATTAGTTTATATCATTTCCTAGGTTTCAAGGTGTCCACATACCAATGTTCAATAAGATCAATTAAGCCATTTAGTAGTTAAAATTAACAAACAGTTTTAACACATTTTTGATGTAATGAGAACGGATATACTAATAGTTTTTATTTCTACTTTCATTCTGAGTACACAAATTACAAAATGTAGTAAATACGTATTGCGTCTTTTTACCTATTAGCAAACGAATTTGTCCTAACAGGCGGTCCATCTCACAGGAACATTGACATTTGTGTCACCAGTGCCGATTCAACTCGGCAAAATTGTCGCTACAAGAAGGCAGCTGCCGATAATGATCGTATATAACCGCGTCGGGCTCGCTACCACACTAATATTCTTTACAACTTTTTGCGTGCTTGTTCCACGTCTTATGAAAACATTCTTTGAAATATATTGTAAATTTTTGACTTGCCAATATATCATAAAACATCATTATACTGCTACAGATTTTGATATGATACAAGGAAAACAATAGTAAATCTTGAATACTTACGGTCTATTCTATAAAGATATTGCTTAGTTTATAATTGTTAATATAAAACGCATTGCGTTTTAAATTTGGGTAAAAAGTAAATAGTTCGAGTTTGTGTGAGATGCAGTTGTTTTACTTTCTGCTCTATGATGAATTTTCTCGGTGTGCTGAGTTGCAGAGCTTTTTCGCTTAATGGAGGCGTAAATATTACAGAGCAAGTGCATTATCAAGCCAGATGTGAAATTCAAAAACGTTATTCGTTTTTTAAATCTTTTTGAAATAAGTTGTAATGCGAATTTGACATTTTAAAAGTTGTAAACTGTGTTTTCTTAATAGCACGCAAACTATTCCGAATCAAGATAATTTCGCAGATAAATGTATCTAACTTATCATAATGATGAAAGAAAGCATAGGAGCATTACTTGTCGCAATAATTATATATTGAGTTAAAATTGTTGATGATATGAACTAATTTTAATCACCATTCATTATATTTCTTTGCTATATATACAATCCATTATTGAATCACGCGATGCTCTCCTCCGATGCGCCACTCTTGAAAGCTTTTTTTTTCTTCTTTGTAATAATAACATACCTTAAACAGATAAAAGAGGTATTAAAGAAGGGCCAGGTCAGAAGTACTAAGATTAAACGAGTGAGAGGTATACCAAGATCGTAAAAAGTGGAGATCAATAGACTCTGTTTATCATGTCCCGCAGAGGGGTACGTCAATCGGGTTTTCCAACTCCTAGCTTAGGCCAATCGGGCCAGGCACTTCCAACTGTCCTCTTGTCTCGGTATCGCACTGACACTACGAGATCGGAGTTCAACCGTGCGGTGATCTAGTTCCGCAGGGACTTTGGCCTCCAGCTCCCAGTGCTGTCGCCGCTTCAAAGCCCACTGAACGATAAGCTCGTATCGCCCTGTTGGATGTTATGCGCTTGGGCCTCCGCAGTATACAGTGGTTTGTCGTCGACCGTGCGTCGACCTAGATAGGTGCTCCATAAAGGGCCATCAAACGGATCACTCCGGCATAGAGCGGCAACATCCTACGTCAGGGCCGCCGATATTAGGCAGGAGCCGCCCGAGGGCGGCAGCAACTATTAGAAGTTTTGGAGTTAACTGCTTGAATTGCTCCTCAAAACCCATTAAGCACCACGACACCTGACTCCGAGATAATTAGATTTAAGTAGTAGTAGTTGTATCAAACAACAGAGGAATTACAAATGTAATACTAAATTCGTATAAATAATAACACTCAGACACAGAACAAATACAACAATTCATCACGTAAATATTTGTCCTGCGAAGGGATTGCTTCAAGATCTTTGGCGAACGAGATTTCCTACTATCTGGGCCATCAGGTTCGTCAATTTATTACGTAACTTGGAGCTGACGGTATTAATTTATTAACATAAACTCCCATCTTCTTCTTCAGTACTCGTTTCTAACGTCGTAAAACATAGTATTCACTAAAATTTAAGCTTCTACTTCTTCTTTCGTCGTTCTTTCGTCTTTAGTTCCACTTTCTACATACTTTTTGTGTTCCGAATAAGCTCTTGTCTCAGCCGGGATTTCTTTCTTTCTTTCCAAAATTCCACATATTTTCATAGACGGTCCTTCACAGTCCAGGCTGTTCGTTTGTGGAATACACTTCGCAGAAAGCACTTTAAAAATCTGATGTGTGCAGTCCCTGTACTCATTTAAGAAGTTGGTGAAGGACCATTACCTGTCGTTGTAATTATTCCTTGATTTGACTGTGTTACCATTTGAACTATTATTATTAATAGTTATTTTCATTAATTCATATTGAATATGTATGTATTTATATATATATGCATTTTTATTTATATTTTATAACATATTATTACTTTTACAGAGATAAACATAAATAATATATACACCCTAAACGTTGGTAACTAAGGTTGGCCTGGAAGAGATCTAGAATAAAGCCACCCATTCTTTTAAATTTGTATCCAATTTTATTTGTATCGGTTTGACTGGTGTGCAATATATTTTTTTGAATATATATAATTATCAGAACAGACAACTGTTTCCGTTTTCATTAGTTTACATACTTAATATGCGTTTAGTAATATAGACAAGTGATTTTTGTAGGTAACTTAGGTGAATATGAATTTTATAATTATAAAGCGGATTTGTCTTAAACGATTTATGATTAACATCCTCTAAACTTTTATAACTAAATAGGTACATTTAATATTATTAAATTTAAATATTTGCACAAGAGATTTACATTTCTCATGAAGATGAGCAGCTTCATGAGAATTCAATTCAGAGGGTATGCACTCAAGTTATGATAAGTATCGTGTTAGCCGCTGTCGTTGCTCCATCCAGCCGTTCTAGGAGAGACCACTTGGTAAAGCTTTGTGCTCGCAAGAACTACACATAGTTTGGAACTCTGTAAAGAATAGAATCTCATATACATGAATATGATAAACTAGACAGAAATAAAGCCCTTGTTTTAAACAGCTCTCAAAAATAGCTCTTTTTACTTTTTAAAATTCATGACTTTCACGGTTAATGTACTATTTGACCATTTAACATGGCGTGCCTGTTTACACGTAAATATTTTTTAATTCAATTTAAGACGTTATAGCTATGAGCTAGGGTTATTTCCAAGTATTTCAAGATACTTATATACCTAAGTCTCCTTCGACGAATATAATCTATAGATATTGTATTTAGAAATGAAAAGAAAATATATCCATATGAAAAAAATGCCAGCAGATTAAGAACAATTGAGAAATGAAAAATAGTACGTAGGAACGATGAAAAATAAATTGGATAAACGAATAGTAGATCTTTTTTTGGATAAATTTCGCAACTATATGAAGTTGTTTTGGAAAGGCCTTTTATAGCGTTGGACGATGCAATATTTGACACACTTATGGATGAAAGTTGTTTGGTGGTTGTTTATAGGAACGCAAGTTAATATTATTCCGCAAACACAAAGCACCAGTATGTAAAAACGCTTATAGAATCCTAGGTTTTATTTTAAGATATTCCAATGGGCCAATTAAAGAATAGGATGCGCACATATTGGCTCTACACACGGAGATGAACATGGGCATGTTAGAACGTGTATCAAACAAATTTACTTGACAGTTATACTACAAAATGTATGGGACTTATTAAATATGGGTCAATTTCTATTCAAGCCTACTAAGGAGAGAAAATTATATAAATCCTCTCTTAGGGCTCCCTTCAAAAAAAGCAAAAAAAAGAGCCCTTGTGCAAAATCGTAAAAGGAGCCCTTGTGCAAAATCTCAAGTTTTAAAAAGTTATAGTTTAGGTCTTGCGTTGATATGTCAGTCAGTTTCACCTTTTAAATATACATGTTAATAAATAAAAAAACAAATCAATTTTATCATAGTTAGTTGCTTTATTTATTAGACTATGTATTAATTTTTTTTATATATTTTTCATTTATTACATTGTGGCAATAAAAACGATTTAGATAGCCAAAAATCTACAGCAGACAATTAGTAAACATCAAAGTTAATTTATAAAAATGCATAGACTAAATCACAATCAATATATTCGATGGAATCATGTATCTTCTACGAGTACCTCCATCAACTCGGATCTATATTAGCCTGTAAATATTTAGTAATTGAACTCGTAATTAACCTTAAATGACTAAATTTTAGTATGGTATATTTTATGCCATCTTAACTGAATTTACTTGGTGTGTCAGGTATTTGATTACAAATTATGTTTTATATCGTTGGAACAAATTTTGTTATCGCTCCAACAGGTCGCATTAAACATTTCTGTATTTACTCAATGTAGCTGTTCATGTCGAAAATATCATTTTAACATTGCTTATAATTTCGAGTTCACAAGTTACGCTTACTTTGTCCTGATGCCTATAATATTAATTGCTATATCATTTCATACGTTGAAAGAACTAATTTAGTGTATGTAATTTAATGTGAATTAAGACTTTAATGAACTTTGATTGAACTTATTTTATTTTATGACTCCAGGTCATTCGGCGTGATAGTAAGCGTAACCGCAGCCTATAGACGCTCGTAATATCACAAGGATATCACTAGAGCGTTGCCAACCTTGAGATTTAAATATATTTTTTCACGTTACCTAGTAATTTCACTACCTCACTCATACACTTAAAGCCAGAGCATGACAGCCACAGCAACGTGAACACTGCTATTTGGCGATAGAAATATGTGAGAATTAAGTATCAATGCAGAAGACGTTTGTAGATGACCCGTATGTCACAGATGATAAGAGATACGTAGAATATAAGCCATTTTGATGTACAAAATAACAACACACATAGCAACACTAAATAAATATTGTGGGTTGTCAGGGTGTGAGCAATATTATTTTGGTTTTCATAACATATGGGTAATACTTTTATTGGTATAAAAAAATGTGCGTGCCATGATCTTTTCTTATTAAGTCTTTTTCATCACTTGCTATAATAACAGCTAAGATAATTTTGTTTACTATCTTTTGTTTTTCGAACGTACTCAATAGCAGTTCAAAAGTATCTCTGATGGTATGTCTAGCTATTTTAAATCTGGAGGATTTCCAAATTCTATGATAAATTTGAGTACATGCTAGGCGCGCTGTGATAATATATCACTCCTAATCATCAAGGTGAAAGCACATTGGCTGTAGTCATCATCATCATACCAGCCATTGATTTCCACTGCTGGGCATACGTGTCTCCAAGAAAGTAGGTTTTTAGTAGGTGTATGTTCATGTTGATAATTTGAACGCATATCTTATTGTGTAGCCCACTTTGAATTGTGTGCCGGCATTGGACGAGTGTTTTTTAGCATTTCTTACGTATATTTGCTGCTCTATATATCTATTTTATACGGATATAATTAGACAATCAGCAACCGTAATACAAATACTGAAAATTATAACAAATCATAAAACAATTCAAATTTAAATTGTTGCCCAACAGAATATGACACTAGATAAAACGATAGATATATTTACATAGAACATTTTGTATCGTATAAAATCAAGAAATATCCGGTGTGCCAATGCTATTTGTCCGTGCTCGACAACCTGCTTTGGAATAAAATATTATTTACCTACAACAAAGAAGAGTGAAGGGATTTAGAAAACTGTCGTCTTTTGATATGTGTGTAGTACATACACCAAGAGATTTAAAATATGCTAAAGAGATATACTGTGATACGAAATAAAGTGTCTTCTTTAAACTATATTCAGCTATTTTCAGACATTGATCTACTTTTAAGATTTTGTATTCATGTTGGATTTGTTCGGACCTTTGTAGGATTTATGAATCTGGAGGAAATTATTTAGCTTAAAGTAATACAGTCTAGTTTGAGTAATAGTTAGCAATCACATAATTAACTTACTCGTATCATCTAAACCAACGAAATTGCCAAAAACATTTTTTGTAGAAATTTTGACGGGCCCTAGGCACTAAGGAGTCGATCTCCATACAGCACATACATTTACATTCAGATATTTAAATTTGTTCTGCTTGGGTATTAAAATGATGTGTAAAAATATATATTAACAAGTTCTTAAATAAACAATTACACTGGCTAAGTAATTTATCAAATAGTTTTAACCGATTTTGATACTAGCTAGCTAGATATACAAAATTATTAATTTAGGATTGCTATAGCTCAGTTTTGATGTATCATATTTTATCATATATTAGCAGCGCTCTGCATTTTCACCTGCACTAAGTTGTAGAACTTTCATACTAACTATGCACCCCCATTTTACCTCCTTAAGGATATAATTTTCAAGAAAAATATTTTAGCAAAGTTTTATATTAACTTTTCACCCCCATTTTACTTCATGAGGGGGTAATTTTTTTTAAATCTTTTTTTAGGGTTCCCCTACGTTATTAAACGTATCGCTATGCAAAATTTCAAGTTTCTAACCCTAATTGTTTGATATATCAGTCAGTCAGTCAATTAGCCTGCTTGTTTCAATTAACAGGCATGAAAACGTAGCGCTAACCGAGAGGACCTAGAATGTGTAGGATGCATTTCCTGAATAGGACACATTTATTATTATTTTTTAATTCCAAATTTTTTTTTTCCTTTTTGTGCTATGTTACAGAAGTCCCTCTATTTGCTCAATGTTCTCTATTCTATTCCAAGCTTATTACTTTTTCCTCAAAAATATTAATAGTTCAATACATAATTTGGTTTTGTTACTGTAACCTTTTTGTGACTTAACCGATATTTAAATTTGTTCTGCCTGGGTATTAAAATAATATATATTCACAAGTTCTTAAATGCACAATTACACTGGCTAAGTAATTTATCAAATAGATCCAACCGATTTGGATACTAGCTACTTTGATTCTTTACACATATATTTTTTATATTTACGTCAAAATATCATATCAAAATATTTTAAGCATTTGAATAGCATTATGTATGACGGGACCTATCTTTTATGGACCTCGAAGGAAGCTTTTTAAGAGATACATTAAAAGAAAGCCAGGTAATACCTGGCTTTCTAATAAATAAATAATTTTAAATGTGAACTTATTCATTCATGTAAAACATTTATATAAAAATATGCTAAACCTTTTTTAAAAACGGAATTATCTAGAATTTTCTTTATAGAATTTTCCGAAAACGAATCCTCTGACAAGAAGTACTTTGTTTTATAAATTCAGTGTTATTTTTTTCTGCTATTTCCATGTCCTTCAATTGGAATAGCTCAAATCTTGGACAATTGACTTAGAAGGTTGAGATGTTCACAAAATTCACCCTTTTGGGACTCTCGGTTTCTGGTCGTTCGTCATGATAGCTGTAGGCTAACTTTTCTCCGTCGTCATTACTACTCCACTCCAAAAATAAGTTAGCAATTTAGCCCACTATGCAAAGGAATAGCTGATCTTCTGGGGTCTCTCTTTGCCTCGAAATCAACTTTGGATAATGAAGGATTACATAGAGGACCACTTTCCATCCTGTGGTGCAGTTACTCCATGCCGTAACTTCATGGAAGACCACTCATGTGTAGTCAAAGGTATTGGACCACATGCACAATAATGCAGCTCCTCAATATCCTAAAATACACCTTTTCATCTCCAAGACACTGGTGATCATGGGCGTCAATACCTCTAGCGAAGTTTACCTCTAACGACTAGTTGCGTGGTCACTTCGTAGACAAGACCAAGTAGGCTACTTAAAGTCTCGTTATACACTACAGAGCAAAACAGTACTAAAGTAATGTAAAAGTAAAGTAGTAAACTGCAAGGTAATGACTGCAGCTTTATAAGTCGCAAGTCTGACCTCACGTTTGACCTCTGCCATATCTGGGCAGGAGCACTAAGTTCCAGCTGTGAGAATTGTTGACGACGCTGAGCTCACAAGTGGCATTAAAGCCTTAAATTTAGGGATAGTTTTTGCCTCTATGCGTGTTATACTGCTTATATAATAGGTTTTAATCTGTGGAAATGTTTAAGACCCGACTGGTGCGTTCAATTTAGTTTAAGGTAGGCCGAATGTTAGATAGCTCTTATGACTCCGTAGTGTCATCAGTGTCATGAATATTATTAGTATAACAGAATTATGTATTTCGGAAAAAAATTAATCTGTTTCTTATTTTTTTTGTTAACTTTAAAATTTCTAGTTGTGTAGTGTATATGTACGAGTTTAAAAACCTTAAGCTCTGATTTTAGATAGATTCGATTGAGAACTCAATGTAAATTAGTAGTGCAGGTGTACCAGCAGTAACAAGTTAATGTTCTCTAAGATACGTTTTGCAGTACATCAGCAATAAGCAGCACCAGTTTATAAATTCATCGAGTTAATTTTCAGTTCGTAGAGACTGAAAAATCGGAATCTCTCTTTCTCAAAAACCGATATGTGAGTGTCACTATGTTTTACAAAACAAAATATTCGGCTGCGTCTGCCTGTCCGTCTGTTCATGATAAACTGCATAGATTTTCATGTGGTTTTCACCCAAAGGATAAAGAAATTCTTCAAGACAGTTTAAGTGTACAGTTACAGTAAGATTTTTTTTTAAATAAAATATACGATATTTGTTTAAGGTGAGGAAAAAAAATTACCGCTTGAAAAAACACAATACATGGTTAGATATACTTTTCTTTTATCATCTACAAAAAAGTCAGCGTTCGCATATATCCGTCTTTGAAGGTTGACTTACTATTCTTATTATATGTATTATAAAATAATACCTATTATTATTATAATAATAACTGTATTTATAAAATTAAATATACCTCGTGTAATGCTGTAAATACATATCTAATTAATCAGTTACGGTTTTTCATATCTTTAGAGGCTTTAAGCATAACATGCACATTATTTTACTATTTTACATAAAATAATTTAAATAAATAACTAAGTGGTTATTGCAAATAAAACAGAACTGGGAGAATTAAATTCATGCACTTCTTCGAAGCAATGACTGGACTTTTATGATGCAATCTCTTTAATGTCATTCATAAAAATTTTAATAAATTTTGTCCAAACTAAATTAATAATATAAAGACTTTATTTTTTGTTCGTTACGATTTCACTAAAAAACTACTCAAGTTTTTTGCCGAATTATTTAACCAATCCCTGTCAGAAGACTACATCTTCAGACTATATTATATTTTTAGTGAAGACGCGTGTGAAGCGGATAATGTAAAAGCCGGTGGCCCCTACATATAAACGGTATGTCAAAACTGAAGCCTTATAGGAAAGCAATAAAACAAACACAAATATTTATTAAATAAATATTGGTCCTGAGTGGGAATAAATGTTGATCCTACTATCCTAGGTGCCCAAGGAAAGCGAGCTACCAAATTCTCTTTTAGGCCCGTCATATTTATTTTATTACAACTTAGGTTTATTTTAATAATACGGTCATCCATCAGAAATAATCCATCTATTTCAAATTGAATTGGTAATGTGCGCTGCTACCTTGAGTATAACAAGTGACACTGTCTATCTAAATATTAAAGGAAATGCTGACTGACTGATTGACTGACACATCAACACAGGGCCTAAAATTAGAAATTTTGCACAGAGAAAAGACACACTAGAGAAAAGGCACACTAAGAAAAGATTTGAGAAAATTCACTACGTACGGGGGTAAAACTGGTGTTCAAAGCTAGTATTACGTAAGTAAGGTTTTTCGATGAAAGTGAAAATGAAACACGTCTGAAATATTTATTCGAAAAGAGTTTCAAAGATTTTTTAAATATTGTAAATATAGTAATAATTTAAAACATTGGAGGCTGTATAACATCACGCTAGGACCAATAACAGCGGAGCATAAATTATACTAGGTTTGTTCTACAATGTAACCCGGATGAAATCGCGGGGCGCTGCTAGTCTTATGTATAATCGCTCACTAACTTCATTCTCAATTCGGGTCAAAAGCAAAGCAGCGCGTTAGCGTCATAAAAACAATGTTGTTCCTGGGCGTAAACAGCTTGTCAAGTACTATAGCTCTAGTAGAACAATTAGCAAGTTTTGTTATTTGAACAACCTAAAAAATCATGTAACTCTTAGTAGGTTGAAGCGTAAGTTAAAGGAAAATGGACGGAGGTACTACAAATATTACTTAAGTATTTAAGTCTGTATAATCATCAGTTCGGCTTGCACTTCGAACATTATAGGCAACAGTCTATTTACTCTGGTAATTAAAATAGGGCTATTCGAGCGATTTACAAAATGTTACCAACAGACACGCTTTAACAGAAATTTAAAGAAATCAATGTCATGACTATATACCGTCAATGTATTTATAAAAATCATTATATATGTCTATAAAAATCCAGAAACCTTCAGGAAAAAAGTGACATGCATAATTTTAATACTAAAAATAAATATAAGCTCGCAATTTCTATAACTCGGCTCCATAAAATAAATAACTCTGTCGAGGGCAATTGTGTAAGATTTAACAATAAAATCCCAAGCAGAATAACAGCCTCGCCTTAGAATAAATTCAAGAAATATGTTATTATGTATGTAAAAGCTAACTATTGCATTAGAGATCATGTCTACGACAAAACTGCCTGGGATTCAACTGCTTTAACTACTACTACTAGCTTTAAGACAATGGTTTGTTAGCGCCGTTACCGGAAGAGGTTTAATGAGCGCCAACTACTAAATAGGTGGTTTTGGTAGAACCTTTATCACTACCAGTTTTTTTACAGGTTCCTTTCTAGTAAGTCGTGTAATGAACCTCCAGCGAACTTAGTTTTAAGAATCGCCTGGTGCCGGTAGAATAGTTTATGGTAGGCCTAATTAAGTTATTTGTGTTAGATGAGTTTTATGATCCCTTGGGTCATCAGGGTCGTCTGTATTATATTATAAATATGTTTAAAATACATCCTTATAGGAAATTTTAATTTTACGAAACTCAAACTAGAAATATTCTTTATTCAAGTAAGCACTTTCGGATTGTCAAAAAAAACAATTATATTCGAAACCAAAAAGTACAAAATGCTATTACACTCATATTATTTATGACCTTAACGAGCCTACGGAATTGTAGTATATGTAAATTAGGCCTCAGATGAATTACTTTGGTGCTAACTAGACTCAAAACTTAAAAGTAAATTAAATGCAGATAACATGTACCATCAGAAAAGAACCCGCAAGAAAAATTGATGGTGATAAAGGTTTCATCAATTACAATTTTTTAATGTTAAAGGAACATCTACAGGCGTCAGTGCTAATACATTTTTTAAAGCTACGTTAGAACAATTCAATTCAGTTTAACAGTAACACTATAATATGCTATAGAAATAAGCTTATTCTTTCCGTAATTTTTATTGTATAATCTTATGCATTGCCCTTGAAAGAATTTTTCTTGGAGCCGTTTAGACACTTTCAGTTTATATTTATTTCTTGAATTAATATGTTACAGTTTTTCTTATACATGCTTAAGTTTTTATGGACATGCTTTATATTTCGTATACATAATGACTGGGTACAGTCATTTTATATCTATTTAATTACTTTATTTATTTATTTTATTTAAATGGATCATCTGCGATTATTACATTTATCAAAACATAATTGTTTACAACTAAATACAAAGTCAATATGTACAATCATTTATAGATGAAAATGGATATTTATTGTTCCAGTGACTATTTCTATGTAATTTGATATAATAGATTGAATGCAGCACAAATATTAAATTGATTTAAATACCTCATTGTAATATACTACAAGACCGTGGAAATAATTAAAATAAACTAGGCGAGCTGTGTCTACGTCTGTTAACTGACAAATTTTGTATATTGCAAAAGCTGCAGATCTAAGCACATATTACCTAATCTCATGGGGGAGTGGAATAAAGAATAATACGCGAAGCCTTGTATCTATTCCTATTACTGATCGTGGTACGCTCTCGGAAATATGAAAAGCTATATAAAAGGGCCATCATGATCTTTAGGCATTGTGCAAAAATACGTGGTTTACTTGTAAAAAATTATCTGATTCCAAATACAGGTCCAAATACAATCACAAAGCAGATATTTTTGGCATTCTCTAGCACCGGAATACTCTGGCAACTCAAAGGCAGTGTATACAAGTAATTGTAGTGTATTATGTATGGTTGTGTCCGTTTGCTTCATATATGCATTATGCAGGCTTCCGGAGCTCGGTCTGTGATGGAATTACCGTACATACGTACTTACACATCCTAGCAAATGGACCAAAGTGAAATTATGTCTGCCAGAGACTGAGGACACTTGCCTGGTCATATAACTTGTGCATATGAATCCATTAGTTTTTTATTCACTTGGTCTAAGCATCAGCATTCAGTCGCTACTTAAAATGTAGTTTTTATATTTAATTTTTCTTATACATCCCTACCTATGTATCAAAAGAGAATATTGTAAACAGATTAAAACAACCTGTATATTACGTGGTATACCCTCATAACTGATCTCATTGCTTGTGATAATAAATTACTAATTATTAGCTATGCCCGGGGCACATTGTTCACGGATATAATGGATTGGAATAATGATTTTGGTTGTGAGTTAACCTTAAGAGATACGTCAATACTGTCACGGATATTTTTGTTACATATTTTTGCGCTACTTCAAACTTCGCAGCTCACGCAACGAAAGCTCTCCAAACGTATATTTTTCGCCCGTTATTAATATATTTTTTTTGTTTATGTTTATATTTATGTTATTTTGCTTAATCTACTCCTTAATATATCTAATATCTGCCAGTCCCATCAAAATCAGTTCAGCTGTTATAGAGGTTACCTCAAACAGAAAGACAAAATTAAAAAACAAAAATATTTTATTATATATAGAGAGTATATCATTCTTATATCTGTATGCATTTAGTAAAAAGCAGTTATTTTACTTTTACAAAAAGATACTCCAATCTTATTAATAAGTATTAATTATTTTATATTTATATGAAGCCTGTTTTGTTGGAATTCAGCGATATACCAACTCGAAATAACTGACTTTAAAACTAATATTGTATTAAACATTAAATAGCTGAATCGGAAATAGATATTATGGTGGGATATTGCAATTGACAGGTTGAAATGTTGATAAAGAGGTCGTATGCAAATTATTTTACAATTTCGGTACAGAATGAGTTCAATATGGATTACATAAGTTAAGTAGAAAAATACATATATTGTATATGATTATAGTAAAGTCTTAAAATGCGAGAAATTAATGTCTTTTTCGCTTTGCGAGTGCCGTTGAAGACGGAGTTCTAATTAAGTTGTACAGCTATATTAACTAATATAATAGTATAGCGGTAGCTGCACAAATATTTGGGTAGTGAAATCAGCGGTGAAGTTAATCTCATGTTCACTTAGTATACAGTGGTTTGTGGTACGAACTTACATGGTTACTCCGCGCGCGCTCGCTTAATGAAGTTTGCTAAGGAATGCTAGCATATTGCATATTTTTCTTTTTGATTGTGGCGTAGTTCAGGCTAGTATAGATTTATTTTCATAACACAATAGAAATTACTCAATGATGCTAGAGTGGCTCATAACATTAAAGACATGATATAGATTTTGAGTTAAAATTTGTTCTCTACGTATTTACCTACTATTTGAGAGATGGCAGCGTAAATAGGTTCTTTGAACAAAATTAAAGTCGTCTCTGACAAACGCTATGCAAGGCAAGCAAAATAGTCTGAAGAGAATTTTTTCGTTCTTCTTACGATACTGAAAAATGACTGACTCTTCTATTCCTCTTCAAATATGACATCATTATGTAATTTTCTTTACAAACCTGAACCAAACTTGACCAAACTTGAGAAACCTGAACATGTGTGTTTTGAATGATAAAATAGGAAGGTATTTTTATTTATACTGTGTAATAATAAATAAATTATGGTCTTAAACTATAGCGCATACAAATTTATATATTTATTTATATATAATATATATATATAAATAACTTACTCACCTTATTATATAAATATATATATATACAAGGTTAGTAAGAAAATAGTTAGAGGTTCTAGTATAGAAAGAATTTAAATGGTATCAAGGTAGGTGTGTGTGGAAAGTTGTTTTTACTATCATTAGTTAACCTCCAAAATGTAGAATCCTAGATAAACACAAAAGTAAACTGCAACTTTTGCAAACTTGTAAGCTTTCATTTGAAACGGGAGTCAATATGTCCGATCCTACGCTTTCAGTTCTAATTGTTTCTCCGGCAGATGTCGATTCGCGACATTGCACAGAAACATACCAATCAGTTGGCTTATTGTAGGGCATGTAAATGTTGCCTTGTACAGCAAATTTGGGCACGAAAGCAGCTGCTGTATGCTGAGGCTAACCGATATCACCGATAGTAAAGGGAAAACTGGTAGTTCAACTAGTTCTGATTAATATTGAGAAATTATTCAAAGCCGTCGAATATAACTAATATTAGTGGGTCTACAGATTATTGGTTCTAATATAATTAAATTAATAATTTAGATGAGTTTTTTTGAGTGGAGTATTTATATTGTTACTTTCAATTAGTAAATTGTATTTTTTTGTATTATTATTATATTAGTGCAGCATATTTTTATACAGTAATTATATATTAATAAATAACTTGCGATATGCATGTTTTATTTATTTTGTAATATTTCTTAGGTATAAAACAAACTATCTGACTTTTTTACTGATCGATCGCTGAGGGGGACGTAACTCCATACGAATATCTCGCCTATTGTCATAATTTTTAAATTTGAATCCATCTTTTTGTCTCAGAGACAAGATTTTGAAGAATTTTCTCAGAAGAAGGGAAGATTTTGCAGGTATATAATAAATTGAATTATTGTTTAACTTTTTTCATTTTTAATTTGATGTTTCATTTATCGTTCCATTTTTAAATTTACCAAAAGATATTGTTTACATTAATTATCAGTTAATATTTATAAGAAGCATACAAAAAAGTACTATTAAAGCTAACCTTACAATCACTGAGTCAATTTTATTTTATTTGGTAATAAACTTTGCCCGCCCCTCCATTTGTCAAGTGATTCTCACCTCGAGTGCAAAAATTTAAAACCGGGCCACTTCCCGCACGCATTAAAAACGAAGCAGATTGCTCTCAGCATAGATTTGTTGTTGAAAACATAACGGTACACTATAATACTCATAAATATCAACCATAACTTCTATTCCTAAATGTACTGGACAACTGGAGCGTACAGTATGAACAAACGTTATGTGTGAATGTTGTATACTAATCACTCTTAATAATTCATAAACGAAAGACACTAAGATTTTTTATGATATACGCAAAGTATTCATTTTCTTTCCAATATGTTTCCAATATCTTTCGAATATCTTAAATATTTATCGCTTAATTTATTTACATCTGTATAATCAAAAATAATCAAAATATTTTTTTAAACCAATTATTATGGAGATAACGAAGTTTCATATATAAAAGATTTGTAAGACTTGAAATGGCGTGAGCGAAGTCTTCATAGTTAATAATAGATAGATAGCTTTCTGCTGACTGTGCCTGAGAAGCGAATCGATTGCAAACTCATTGACGAGTGACGAAATGTGTGCGCATTAGTGCAGGTCTGGCGGCTGGCGCACGTAATTCTGCTGCTCACTAAATGATTCGGCTGACGATATGCCGTAATCCGAGTACTCGCATTAAGCGCTACACGGACGCTTCTTATATATTCCGGAAGGGAAACAGAAAAAAAATGCTTACTGTTAAATTTACTGGTCACTGATTTACCGGTTACCAAAAACTTTATGACTAATTTTGTTCCGCCTTTTTTATTATCTTCGAAATGTCGTATGCGACTGTATCAGTTTAGAGTATTATCACTGCTTTTTTTATTGTTACCCCGGCATATCATTCAGTCGATAAATTTGTGATAAACTTTTGCTTGGTCAAAATTCTCATTTATTCCATGCAAGCAAGCATACAGTATATATTGCTGGTTGCCGAAGGGCGAAATACATATTTTTTTAACTAAGCGATAGTTTTCTGTACAATATATAAATCAACCTATCTCAAACTGCCTGAATATATGCGTTATTGAATTGTACTTTACACAGCGCCAAGTGGAGTTTATAAAAATAGTACTTATTTATACATATAAAAATACTTTTCTTATACTTATATATATTTTTAACTGATTTAACATTTATCCCTTAGTATATTATATTGCTATTGCTAATATTCCAATTCATAAATTTACAAATAGCAAACATTAAAAGAAAATGTTATTTATGTTCGTACGTTTTTGTAATTATTAATTACTGGTAGGGGAAACTTATTACTTTTAGTTTTCAAATTATCAAGTAAGCTATCATTTTAATTCATTCAATGTCTTTATAGAAAATTAGTTATGATGTGTAAATTAGTAGTAAGCAAAACTTAGTATGAAGGAGAAAAAACTCAAATAGTTTGACAATAATATTCACGATCGATACATAATATTCAAATATATATATATGGCACATCAACATTACAAACCTATTTTCTGGTGACCTGTTATATGGGACTATAAACCTACATGGGCATCACTGTCTCACGAATGATTCATTTCTAATAATAATAATAAACCCTATTCCGGAAAGTTAAAGTTAGGAAATCTGCATGGTATGGCAGAATAAATACCAAAACAAAAATTTCTGAAATTTTCAATTATATAATGAGATGTGAAGTGATGGTTGTAATTTTTTTTCTTTAACCATCTCAATATATAGGCAGTACTGAAAGTGTATTTACGATGTGTCGTAAAAGCTAGGTCATCATTACTTTTTTATACAAATCGCATCACGTCTACTGCTATTTAGTCCAACGAGTCTGAATCTTTATATGGGTATAAAACTGAATATCTTCGGATTATATATATTTCGGAAGCGTTATCTCGGAGCGACACGGGTCGTCGATCGTATAAGCTGTGAATGAAAGGCTTATATGCCACAGCTTATTGAAAAAGTTGAGGTTAGAGTTATATAAATAACTCCGGAAACATGTTTCGCGTCAGTGGACAGTTTTATGACAAACTGTTTGATCAAATAAAATATTTGGTGCATGTTCGTAAGTGAGCCGTGCTATCATTGTTAGCACATAGGTTGGATTAGCTAATATTTGTTTTGAATTTTATAGGTCGCATAATTTCGAGACGGAATACTATAATGAAATTTATGAAATATTTTAGTTACTTTTTATCGGTTTTATAATGTGGTTGAACAAAAATAAGAATAATTATAACATACAATCTGCCTTGTCACATGTTAAAACTAGCTCAGCATTTTCTTTTCTTATTGACTAAAGAAGTTTTCACGGCACTTCTAAGCTTCTAAGTGGGCCTAGACAGTCTAGATCATTCATCTGATTCACAAGACTCAGAACATCTTTGTTTCACATAATTTTACACACATATTAATATTACTTAGAATTGAGTGTAAACCTCTGTTGTGTTTGGTTATAATTATGTTTCAATTAATGATTAATATTTAATGCTTCAAGACTGAACTAAACTAGAATGTATTAATTTTTAATATGTTTATTCCTACAAAAGTAAAGTGCGACATTGCCTCCGACATGTTCTTTGCACATTTTCCAATGGACTTTTTTAAACAATAGTGAAAGTAGCTGACTTACTGAATAAAATTACTTAATTAAAAAAAATATACTAACTGAGGGCATTAGTTGCTGTATGTAAAAGAAGTTATTGAGATTTTTCCTTTTGAACTATGGTAACTTTGTTATGAAACTTAATTATAAAGGAAATTAGTTTTCCCTTCTACACATTTAGAGTTTGCCTGCTTCTAGTTGGTCATTCTAAAGTTAGGTAATCTTAAAACAACATAATTAAAGTTACCTATAGCTGAAAATAATATCATACAAATAAACTACGAGACACTTTCAAATTCACTTTGAATCTTAAAATCCGAGTTCAAATCTTGATGGTACCAATTTTTTTATTTTTATAACTGTTTACGACTCGTATAAATAGTTTGTTTATTTTTTATCATATAATCTGTGTGTTTTATTTCTCATAGTGCCAGGTAACACGGCACTTTCTAGACTTCTCGGCCTATGTATTTTATATAAATTCTCTATTAATAACTCACAGTTAACAATAAAAAAAAATTAAATTTGATTCAACTGTGTTTTTTTTCCCAAAAAGAGAATTTTTAAGCCCATTAAAATTTCTTATAAAAATTTGTATTTAAAGTGATTTACGCAAATTTACGTGTTATACGTAATTCCAGTTTAATTGGCAAAACATTTAAATGGATAATATTCGATTCTCTCGACGAAGATGGTGATCTGTAGTGGTAAAAGAATTGATAAATTTAGTCGTGATGTTTTTGAGTTAAATCGTAACAAATAAAAATTCCTATCTTTTCTCTTTATAATAAAAGATAATGTTGTATAATACTATGTATCCGTAAAAAAATCTAAAATTTTAATAATAAGGTGTCATATTAGCTGATGGAAGTACAATTCTCAGTAACAAGAAATGTTTTCAACATATCCGAATTGGAGCCCGCCCATTTTATGTAATTCTATTTAGCATTACACTAGAGTGCTATTCCTAATTCACGGTATCAGAACTTCGCGAAGGAGGTGCTGACTTACGAGGCCGCAGCGTAAGAAGCCGACGTCTGATGTTCTGAATAAAGCTGTTAGAAGAAGGTGTCAGTAATGCATAACAAAGCGAATTTCCTGTCTAAGAAATAAAGCTTGTTCGCTCGCGTTATATATTTTTATTGTCAGCTTATAAATAAATAATTTTATGTAACGGGCTCAATGGCGCAAATGGTGATCCCCACCCAGGACAAATATTTATATGATGATATTTGGGTTTATTCTGTGTATGGATGATAAATGTACTTAAGTGGTATATTTGTGATTCTTCTGTAGTCTGATGTCCGTAACACAAGTGCTTTAAGTGACTTATCACGGAGTCAGGTCAATTTATGAGAAAAATATTGTGGAAAGCTATTTCCTAGGTGCTAATATGTAATAATATAATACGCTAATATGCGTTTATGTAAATGTAAATTATATATTTTGCGCTAACGTAGACTGTAAATTATATAATCATAGCTTATTAATATTATTTTGGAGTATTATTATCAGTCTATTGTTATGAATATTATTGATTTGTCAACTTGCGAGTGTTCAGATAGCTTCAAAGTTTAGGAATCACTGACTTTAAAGCCAGGCAAAGCTGAGAAAATTATTTTCATTTCGGTTCTTGAACCCTTTCAGGCACTTTTACAGCTAAGGTCCGAATAACTTTACACAAAGTTGTGCACAATATTTAAAGAGATTAAATTTAACTGCGTAAATTCGTGAAACACGGACAATGCACTGGCTTTAATAAACTTTTGAAAAGGTTATTTTCAAAAGTAAGTTATTTTCTGGAATGAAAATATTTAATACTTTTACCTATATTTAGTAGGCAGTACATAATTTTAGTACATTTATAATCTTGTACACATCAAGTATTAATATTATAAGATCTTAGATATCTAGCAAACAGGTAAATTAAGACATTTCGTATCATATTTGAACAAATCGCATTTTAATATTATATAATATGATTTTGAGTTTTAAGCGTATTTTATGTGTTCAAATTATAAAACTGTTATTTTAAATAATAAAAATGAAGGACAATTAAAGTTCCAAAGTTTCGAATATGATATTTGCTATATATAAAGACATTATACACTCATTTGCAAAAAAACGGGCGGTGTTGATTTAAATTCTTCTTTAAAAAAATACGGTACCAAAATGATTTCAATCATTTGTTCATGTTACTGGCCGGTTTTAAAATGCCGTGGTGTTTAAAACAGTACGTTCTAAATTCAAATTCTTTTGATGCTAGTTTTTAGAGAAAACCACTTTTTATCCTACTTTTTTGGTGCGAAGTTTCAAAAGATAATCGGTTTTATTAACTTTTAGTCAATAATTTAGAAATTTTTTCATTTTCTTAATTGTCAAAGCTTCATTTATTGCTGTTTAGCTGTCTCAATTATGTTAGAGAAAGTGGTAAAAGCTACCAAAATTATTGCGCTGCTCGAAGAGGGCTGCAGCCAATGCTTCATGGCTCAGAGGCTAAGTGTGAGTCGCTCGACGGTTCAAAAGACCTGGTAGCAGTATCAAGACACCGGATTCATCAAGAGAAGGCCTGGTTCTGGAAGAAAACCATGTACCCAACCACGGGATGATCGTTTTCTTGCAAGTCGCGCGTGAGTGGACCTTAAGAACTACCTTGATGTTGTAAGAAATGTGCATATTAGTCTATGGACGGTCAGAAGGAGGCTTCTCGCGAGCAATATCATAGTCACTACCCGGTGACTATGATTGATGATATGAGTTACTCCGTTAGCACAAAGTTGACAGGCTTAGGTTTGCTCGAAATTGTGAGTCATGGACTCAAGAAGACTGGAATAGGGTATTGTTCTCTGAGGAAGCCAGGATATCTCTGTTCAGTGAACATCGACGTCAGCGAGTGCTACGAAGACGAGGAAAACGCTTTGCAGAGGCTTGTTTCAAAGAAATCAGACCTTATGGTGGGGGCTCTGTTATGTTTTGGGCAGGAATAAATTCAATGAGTTAGTCTTCATTGAAAACGGCTCACTGACTGGACATCGATACATAACCGAAGTTCTAATTCCTCATGCACAACCCGCATTGGCCGCTTTAGGCGAAGACTTAATTTTTATGGATGACAACGCTCGCGCCCACCGGTCTGGCGATGTGGAAGCGCATGTGCAAGAGGTCAGCATTCGTCTTTTTGATTGGCCAGTTTGAAGTCCCGACCTCAATCCTATAGAGCATGTCTGAGACATCCTGAAACGACGCGTGAGATCAGTACAACTGGCTTCGCAGACCATCAGAGAGCTGAAGAATGTGATTACCACGGAGTGGGAACGTATTTCGCAAGCAAGTATCCGAAGACGAATTCAAACTTTGATTTCAGCTAGAGGGGGTCACACTTGATACTAAACATTTATCTTCTTTTACTTTATTAAAGAAAAAGCAAACAAAAATCTTTGTTAACTTTTACTTCACGAGCATATGCACTACTAGCGAGCATACACTACTAGTGAACTTTAGCATTAAAACCCATAAATTTTATTAAAATTTTATGATAATACTGACGAAAACGATTAATTGTTTATTAATTTACAAAATTGTTAAAGTAAAACTACCTATAATTATCAAACAAATCAATAGTAACATTTGAAATGGTTCATTGCTTAGGTGCCCGTTTTTTTGCAAATAAGTGTATAATATAGCGCTCTAACAAATTTCATCCACGATAATCTTCTTGTTTCTAGAATATATCATCTTGTTTCATTCTATGGAAAAAAAATCATCAGTTAAGCTGTAAAAGTTAAACAAATTGAAAGATAGAGGTAATTTCTTCATTTATAATGTTAGTTCAGATGAAACAGTCTTTCCACGTTAACGTGATTTAAGTAGTTTTAGATAAGATACACTGTATAAAGCGTCGACTGAAACTTAATAAAGATGCGCAGGTTGTCTCGGGAAACTAGGAAAAGCTTGAAGCTTTTATCAAAATGGAAATCACATTTTCATTTAAGTGAATGAGAATGCATGCGAGTGAACCCTTCAATCACTACAGTGAACAGAATTAAAAGTTGAACGTGCTTCACTTGAGGTTGTATCTTCCTAAACTAGGACAGTGGTCTCCATAACTTTATACCTGACTTCCTCCACATTGTATAAATATTTACTTGCTCTCAAAAAGAGTATTAGTGATATAGGTAAGCTTACGACGTTTTTAGTGTTCGTATATTTATGCTGTGAGTAAGACGATTAATCTACTTACTTAGTCATCATATCAGCCATTGAAAGGCCTCCTCAAAAGAGGGGACATTTGGGCAAGTTGGGAAAGCGTATTGGCAATCACAGCAGATTTTGCGACGCTGCTACCCATTCCCACTCTGTATACACACAAAAGCTACATTGATTTCTATGGATATACCGCCATCTGTCGGTTATAGTACCTCAGTTGCCTCTTATATACCGGTACAGAGCGAGATACTATTCTGTACTGTGCTGGTACATCATAGCTTACACAATACACCTGCGTTATTAAAAATTTTTCTTTGGAAAACCAGTTTCGGAATTGGCGAATGTATTTTGTAAATGTAAATAATGTCACTGATAGAATATGAACAAAATAGCGTATTTGGAAATAAATCCATGCAGGGAATTCCTTGCTAGCTACGTCAAACGCGATTTTCTGCTAGATGTTGGAGTTTTGTATGGAAATTGAGTAAACCTGTACTTACGCTATTCGTTCGACCTATTTTTGCAGAGTTGTATAACTTATAAATAGTTAGAGAAAATTGTTTTAAATATATTTTAATATGATGTTAAATTGATTAAAAGCTTTTAAAAAAAGATCGCCTTGCCTGCATTTATCTTCAAATGAGTCAAATCAATCCCAAACCCAAAGTCCTTATTTTAGAAACCAGTTTCATTTTAGAAGTCACCTTAGATTTAAAATTTAAGCTAGCTAGCTATTATTAAGTTAGATGTAACAGGAAGTTTGCCTCTAACACCCAAACAAATTGAATAAACTGTGTTTGGTATTTTTTATTCAAAATGTACTATTGTTGTTGTCAAGTCACTAAAAACCCGAAAAGGCACTTCAAAAACAAGGACGTCCCAACATCGTCTTCAAAACGTTGGTGTGATAAACTCGAAGAAATATTACAGTCAGACCCAACAGTACCAAGTCACCCGCATTACTGATGCTGTTAATACAAACACCACCCACATGTCACCCAACAAGTATGCCGCTAAGCTCCACTGTAGGTCGTTAATACATAAGTCGAAGCTTGGGCGAATTCAGTCCTCCCTATCTCACTCCGCATCCCAACAAATACGATTTAGAGAAATTGGCAGATCACTTTACATTGTTGGTTTGGTTCAAGTACCAATATTTAAATAAACTGAATATTTCTAACAGGGGCGCACCTTTCTCCAAAGCTTCGCATCTTTTTCTAAAGTACGTGATAAGAAAAGAGATCAAAAGCTCTTAAGGGGTCAATAAAATAAGCATACACCGATGTCTTTCATTTAGGATAATATTGGATATTATGCTTAAGACCGAGTATTGCGCTTATAGTCGAATGTGCTAACCGAAAATCAAACTGTGCGTTATGTAATTACAGATATTTTTGTAAGCAGGAACTGAGAAAACCGTCTTTTGCTACCACAATTGCCAATATACTGGACATTGGCAACTGCGGTAGCAAGAGATAAAATGGGGCGACAGTTTCCCAAGCCCGAGATATCAGCTGTTCTGTTTTTCATAGACATAGAACACATACACAAAAAACTACCATTGTTTCATCACATCAACTAAAAGATGCGAGTGCCAAATGTCCGCATTGAAAAACTGAGAATCGAGCCAAAATATTCCTGTAAATCTTAAGTGCTTAATACTATGCCCGTCGTGCCCAGGCCCGCCTTTAATTATAGATTTTACCTGGCTAGCTGTAAATCCCATCCCAGGCCCTGACGTCTCAATAGATAGATAGAGTGTAGATTGCACCTTAAAGTGATCCATAAATAAGCTCGTAACATTTACTGGGTCTATCCTGCCACTAACACTTCCTGGGTCAGTCCTGCCACTAACACTTCCTGGAAAACTATACTGAATGTCCAGTTTCCACGTCAAACTCCACAATGTTTTTATTAAGCCTCATATTTGCCAATCTAGGCATTATTAGTTGATCCTGGTTATCCAAGCACTATTTTTACTGATCTACGAAGCATTTAGGAGTTTTACACATCCACGCATAAATTACCTTCGATGACGATTTACTGCTATATAAAGTCCAGTTCTTAAAGCTCTACTACGGCCGGCTACTCTTATATAATTGTTTAAGCCGCATAAGATTTTATCTCTCGATCTAGCGTGAACTTTGGTCTAAACAGCAGAATTCATTAGAATATACACAATTCATATGGATAATTTATCCAAAACTACTTTGTGACTAATTAGGGATCCCTAATTAAAATAAGTCAACACGGATTATGAGGCTATTAAAATAAGCAGTCGTAATGCACTAAAAATATTTACAACCAGTATTCACTTATAGACCAAGTATTTCGTTATTCAATCTAAAAACGAAAGAATCATCAAAGTGGTACAGTAAAGCAATACATGCTTATCAGTAAGTAGCCCTTGATGCTGCGTGCATCAACAACCGAATAAGAGATTCTCCGTTGATTACTGTGATCTGTGGTTAACAAGGCTTTTTTTAAATAACACAGCACGCTAGGGATATCAGACAATAGAGGAATCACAAATATAATACTCAACTACATGTATAAAACCCAGACATATAACATAAACATGCATCATATAGACATTTTTCCTGCGTGGAGATCATATGGTCAAAGTTGTAAAAATCTCCTAATACTACTGTGAGAGTTGATTCAGAAATACAAAACTGTACTTTTCATGGTTTTGAATGTGTACGAAAAATAGATACAAAAAATATTACCTATATTATTCTCGAAATTTTATGATTTTGTTATGTATTTGAACAATAAAACCAAATTATGCAACTATTTTTAATTGAATATCGCAAGGTCTTCGTTACCCTTACCCGCAAGGTGGTATTGGCGATTTATTAGCGAGAAACGGCAACACAGATTTTGGTAACAGATCCGAGAAATGAAACTGAAAAAATAGTCAGGATTATTGTTAAAAACAAAGCTTTAAAAATATCTTCAAATGACTTTGGATCTCTACTTGCTTCGATCTTTGCATACCTCTTACTTACTCGCATAAGTCCTTGCGATATACACGCTCGTTTATTGGTACTTCTGACCTGTCTCTTCTTTAGTACGTCTACATGGTTAAGGTATCTTTAATTACCTAGGGGTCAACCTAATCTCTTTTATTTTATCCTAAACTCTTTCATTCACTTCCATTCTATATATTTCTGCAGTCATTCTACTTTCTCTCATTCTTTTCTTTAGTAGTTTATGTACTGCCGAAGTTATTATTTTAAGGCTATTAGATATCTGTTTTAACAAATATCCAAACTAATATTTAATAACAAACAAATATTATAAAATTAAATACCTACTAACTACGTTATTTTTATTTTACTAAAAGTTTGGATAGTGTTATTTTACATATGTTAGACCTCATGCAAGGAATGTATGCATATTCCTTACTCTCACCCATTTTTACTGGCAAATAACAGTGTTCAAATTGCTGTGTTTTGGTTTAAATAGTGAAAGAAGCAAAGAAATTACAGAGTAATGTAAAATAATTTTATCAAGTCACAAAATTGGCAAAGCGCTACTGATATCTTTGTGATATTGTGAGCGTCTATAGACTACATTGACGCTGGTCTATTAGAAATAAATTTTAAAGATGAGGTTTAAGTTTTAGTTGTGACTACAGGGAATGTTGTAAAATGACACATTAAGCAGAATAAAAACGAAAGCTAAGCAGACAAAAATTAAAAATAGTACAAATAGAGAGTACATGATAACGCATTTCAGAAAACAAAACAAAGATTAAGTACGCCTGTTGTTGATTTATTTGGTAGCCGCTTCTATTCTAATTTAATATTTTTACATTTCTTGAAAGAAAACGTCCAAAGTAAATGTCGACGCTTTCACTGTTTTACGAAAATGTGTGACCTAATAATAATTATATTTATGTGACATATTTAATGTAGAGAACATGGTTATTGTCCCATTTTCATTGGCATACCCAGACTTGGAAACCGCTTAACAGTTTCGTCAGATCGGAACTATTAATTATTCACATCGCATTTCGGCGTCATCCCTTTTTAATAAGCAAGAATCAAGGTGACGCAACATATTGACTTTCCTTAAAATGTTTTAGGTGTACCAAACATTTAAAATATGAACAAATATTGTTTAAATATAAAACTCTTTAAGCCAGTGGTACCTCATCCAAACCTAATAATTACGCGATCACAAAATAACTAGTAGAATTATATATATAGCATATATATCAAATATTTTGTTTAATTGCTTGGTTTTTAATTTACTTGTTTGATTATTACATCATTTGTTTCATTCTTAAAATCTTTATTTTATTCATTAATATACTCTTACTGCTATATTTTTATGTCAGTGGAAAACATAATTTAATTGACGCCCAGGGACTATCGCTCAGACACAAACAGTTTAAACGTCCGGCCAAACACAGCATTAACATTATTATGTCGTTTCATATCCCAGAAGAAGAATCACATTTAAAATATTTAATACTGAAATTTCAAAATTTTTGTGATTTGTTTCCTTTGAACATTAAAAATAAAGACATCAATTTTATTAGAAATTAATTAAATTCGCATGCTCACTCGAGAACTTATTTACAAATTGTAAAAAATATTGCCGAAAATTATTATTTAAATAGTGTAGGAAACTGATATGTTTTGCACACTCCAAAGATTTTATTTAAGACAAGTAGGACCCCGCGTAGTTCCGATTCCAGTAAAAATAATAAATAATACAATTAGTCTGTTACTTCTTACAACACCAGCTATCTGCCAGGGAATGACTTGTTAAAGCAGACGTTCCAGAAAGTACCTCAATAAGACAGACCGAAAGTCAGTAAAAAAATTGCATAACCCTGTTTTTCGTTTTATAAGCACTACTATAGTACAGACTACATAGTGTTTCATATGGCTAATTTGTAAGGTTTCTTTGATATTACGAACAGACATTCCATTTTTATTTTTATACTTGGATTAGCGCCATCCTTTGTCTTAGTTGTGTTTCTGCATAATAATTCGTTAATTTTTGCTCAAGTTTCTTCTCTTTTGTTGAAACAAGTTTAGTAAAAAATTTAACGTAAAATTTAAATCTTTACATTGTTTCTAGGCTTTAGTCAGTTTTAAATGACTAACTTAATTGATAGAGTGTTGTCCTGTGATAGAAAAAGTAAAAGCTTTTATACCTCCTGAACATCAGACTGAGCTTCGTTAACCCCGTTTCATTAATTTATCGAAAATAGAAAAAAGAGACGTGAATAGCGCAGCTTCAGGCAGTGCTTTAATACAATTTTAGATGCCTGGACCCGTTTTTTAAGCTACAGGCTTGTAAAATCAATGCAATGCAATCAATATTAATGTACATATGTTTCGCATTACACGGCGCTGCAATTGCCAATTATTTACCATGCGTTTGTTTGGAATTTACAGAATTAGCACTATACAAATTCTCCCTGCAACAAAAAGCTACTAAGTAACTAATACGCAGGTAGTGTGATGATTGCAAGCTTCGGTCGATCGCTATTGGTCGTATGCTAATTGGATGCTGATTGACCGTGTGTTACTCGTGTTTCAGGTGCAGGTCACAAAAAGATTCGGAAATTATATATACTACTAGAGGAATCACGTGTATAAAAAATTCATAAAAACACATTTTCAGGCCTATTACCATAATTTTGGATAAAGTATTATTGATTGAGAGTCCAATTGACGGAATATTTTCACAGAGACATGCCTCTCTCAAAATAAGCTCTAAAATTATCTATTGATTGTTTGAAAGCACCGAACGATAGTTGCTTATAACTGCAGATTCTGGACAAGACTCCAATTAAATATTTAAGTCAAATATGTAAGTTTTAACAGTGTTGCTTATTCGTATCCTTTTTAGATAGAATGCTCTCTCTTCGTAGTCCGCAATGAACTAAGACGGACATTGTTAACTCTTGAGAACTCACGGAGAGTTAAACTGTAGACACTAAAACGATAGTTCCTAAACGCATCCGGAGCGCTAAGTACACTCGTATTGAAAAGTACTAAGTGTGCCGGGCGTTATAGCTCTAGCTAATAGACACTGTATAAACACATTATTCTAAAAAGTATTGTATATTTTAAATGTATTTCTCCCAATGTATTTTATGGTAAAGTTAGTTACTTTTAAAGGCACCTAATATAGTAACACAATTTAAATTTATTACAAAGACGACGTGCCGATTATCGAGTACTGACAGCATCAATATTTATTTGTAGTGTAAACATTATTTGGTATTAATTAGCTAATAATCAGCTTGTTTAAGATATAGGTACTTTTTTCATCATTTCGGTTATAATAGATTACAAATCGTAGCCTAGCCCAGGAATGTATATAATATATATATAATATGTTATATTACAATCTATGATTATAAATTGTAATGTAACACAGCCCTTAAAAAACGGCCTGAGGCAAATGCTAGAAGTACATACTTGTTGTAGGAATCTCCAACATTACAAGTCTGTATTAGAGGTTGTCTAGGCAAAGTATTTACCAATTTTCATGACGAGAACAATTAAATAGAATATATCTTATCATCATTATTATTATTGACTGATAAATGATACTTTAAACAAAGTGATTTATTGATATTCAGGTGACCCATCGCCATCCATTTTGTTTACGTTGGAGCACAAGTAGCAATGATCACTGTGCAGAAAATCTTGTCTATTTAACAGGAAAAGTAATCTACTACAAGAATCATACATTTTTCAAGAATATAAACTAATATTACTATTATAGTGCTGTATATATTCTCTTTGCCAATTTTTCTTCGAATCCATTTTGACATGAAACGAGATGATAATGAATTACTACGCGGATAAATTCGCTGTTCAATAAATGGTGATGGTACAACGCTGCTATGTTGAAAATTTCTTAGACAGTTGTTTCAAGACTCTTCAATCAGCACTTGAGTGTCGACCGCTGAGACTGAGAGCATTCGCGTGTAATTGTGTAAGCAAACAATCCAAGATTTGATTTTGCGTATAACGTTACAACTCCGCTCATTGACTGGTGAGAGTTTGAGAAGGTTTATAAAGACCAAGGAACAATTTTGCAGGTTGTGTATGGACAATATGTATTTACAAGTTGTAATCAATTGCATCTATGGTTTATATGCATAACTTTTGCTTACTTCTAAAACTTCTTTAGATTCGGATAGTGATTAAATTAAGGAAATATTATTTATTTATCCGAAACCAAAACTAGTGTCACTTCCTTGGTATATTATAAAAGTTTATTTACATATTTAATTGTAGTTTTTATAATTTGTTAGGCATTTTTAAGATTTATAGTAAAAATAGTTTTACTAGATTACAGAAATGGCTTCATTATACGGTTTATTTAACGTTTTACATTTTTTGTTCGACGTTTTGGTTACCTTGCAGCAAACGTTCTCGTTAATTTTATACGTTCAGACACCTAAGAATGGTAGTCTATTTTTAGTCTCTAACTCCATTGTATTTTTTTTATTAAGAGAATCGGAGGTAAGACTTAGAGGTATATGTGTCAGGTGGTAAATTTGTAAAAATGTCATCTACGTACTACCGGTATATTCTCGAGGTAACAGGGGATATGCTTAGAGCCCTCTCTACTATGTCTATGTTTATGTAGGACTTTGACGAGAGCGAACCCATTCCTTCACTATCAAGCTGCATATGGAATCTACTATCTCATTCTTAGTAACGTGATTTTAGACTGTGGCCAAGTAGCGGGCATGTATTTTTAGTTAGGCTTTACTTCGTAATTTTGATACGATTTTTTTAGTGATTCCGATTATAAATTGTCCTATTGTAATTTTTTTTTCGTTATTACTCTTGCCTCTCACTTTCATAGTCCTTATAATATTCTACTTTTTGGAAAATACCTCAGTAATTGCTTACCTTTTCTTATTATGAACTTATTATATTATATACCCTGCCTGGCCGGAGGCTTGCCCCGACTTTGACAGTAGATTCCTTTGTGTTGCGTTTTTTTTAAATGTTTTGTTTAGATTTGTTTTGTTTGATGTTTTGTTTTTGTTTAGATTTACATTAACAATTTACGTCAACTGATTGACAGAAAGATTGTTCTAGAAAAGGGCACATATTTTTCTCTTCATTAAAATTTTCCGTGTGTCTTAAGGAAAATACAACGTTTTCTTGATATTTATTCATATAAAATTAAATAATGTCTTTTGTCAGTTACACCATCACGGTTTAATTTAGTTTCAAGTAAAGGGCGAAAACAAAACAATGACAAAAATATTATTAAAATATTTGCATGCTATTTTTTATTTACTTTATTATGTAAAATTAGCCCTACAAAACACCTTTATATAAAACAAACAATATTTTTCTATAAATATCAATTTACAATATCACAAAATTATGAATTTGGTGACCCCTAAGAAGTGGATAATTTAGTTAAACAGGCTGGACATTGAATAGCCTACTTTAAAACTATTCTGATGGCACTAGCTGAATCTTAAAGCTAAGTTTATACCAGGTTCTTTGCACGAGCAACCAGGGTACAAACTGTAAGAAAACTTTGCGGCGATAAAGGTTTCATCAATATCCAGTGGCTGGCGTATTGGAACCTATATTGTCGCCGGCGCTAACAAATCCTTATCTCGTAAGTAAGAGTTAAAGTAATTCAATTTGATACCAAGTAGGTAATCGTTAATAAAATATCTTAAATAAAAAAGTTTATTAATAAATGTTTATATCACGTAATTCTTTAATTTTCTTATTGCATATTTTTATAATAAAATCTCAATCAAAACATTATTGCAGCATATAATAGTTTTTTTTTTGGAGCCCAGTGTGCACCATGATACTTATATCTATGAATGTTATGTATAGTACTATTTCTCTTACAATCTAATATTTTCTGGTAGTATATTTTTTAAACATTTAAGTATTACTTAAAACCAGGTAAATGGTTTTATTAACTTACACTAGTTTTTACGGGTTAGAAATTAGGATTGGTATAACGAAATAAAATGATTGAATAAGAAACCAACCGAAAAACTAAATACGCTTAGATCAACTCTTTCTACTAAATGCTTAGGGAAACCATAGAGTAAGGTAGGATGGTACCTATTTCCATATCAAGCGTCGTAGAGGTAACTGAGTATTGAAACCCATATGATAATGTAGGTAGCATGAATGGTAGTCTGAACTGTAATTTAAAATATTAAATCTTATACTACTTGGAAGAAATGAGTAGTATTTTCTCAAAATATTCTGTCTTTGCCTACCTGAGAGCTAATAGAACAAATCTAAAGCAACAGTAAGTTAGTCGCTATGTAATATTGTTCGTTTTTAATTAATATTACAACATGATTATCCTTACAGGTTTCAGACTAAATAGAGCCGAGGATGGCGCAGGCTGTCTCCAGAGAGCTAGAAAGTCTTGAAGCTTTCATCAGAACGGAAATAACGTTTTCACGGCGGGTGTGTGTACAGTCCCATTTGTATACCGTGCTCCACACACGATCTTTTGTGAATTGAATGGAAAAATGATTCTCATCTCAAACTGATTCATCTTCCAAATATTTGTTATTAGTTCTTACAAATACCAACATTCCTTGTAGTTAGATATTAATATTATTGAGCTAGAAAAGCATCTTCTTATCAAAAACTTACATTTAAACAGAGCAAAAAGCGCTGGTGACATAATTCACAAAGTAACTTGAACGAGTGTTAGACTTGTCACGGTGGTGTTGGTTTGTGCATTTCACTTGAACTTTAGTACACTTTTGATTAGTAAGAACATTTTAGTTACCCAAAGTCGGGTAGGTAACTCTTAAAACTTAGTGCGTTTTCTTTAGCTTTTGGTGAAAGCAATCCAAAGAAGAATATTTTATGTGTCACCTAATTAGCTAGCTCAAAGTAATGTAACGAGTTTTGCAGAGCAATACGTACAGTTTCTTTGCGCGATCAAGACAGGTATGAAATCGGTAGGAAGCACCAAAGTCGCCGACAAAACCCAATTAGCAAGTTGAAGTTAAAAATCTCTTGAGCAGGCCTACATCTAGAATTGAATATATTCCGGTCATATTATTTTTATGTTTTAGATTATTCTCGGTTGTTAATATTCACACAATTTAATTAAACAACTTTGGATTATGCAATATTTGATACAGACGTGCCAGTGAATCGGAATAGCTGCGTGATTTAAATACTCCTAAGTAAAAGCGTCTGTAGTCGGCGGTCTAATATTCTGCCATTTGCTGGTGCTTCTATTTTAAGTCTTATTGATAATAATGAATTGATACAACTTCTCATTCATCGTCATGTTAACCTGACTCCTAGATAAATCGCTTAACCACCTGTGTTTCGGACTTCAGACAACAGAGGAATCACAGATATAATACTTAAATGTATGATTAAACACAAATATTCATCATAATATGTGTTTTTATATTACTAATTATTTTATATTTACTGTGTACATTATTTCAAATATCATTATTATAATATTTTAAAAACAACACAACACCAAGAACCTCTTTAAGGGCATTTCTTTATGAGCAAATCAAATAAAAAAAATGAGATATCGCTCCTGACGTACGGTGAATATTGAATTTATAGGTGTATATGGATATTTATTTATAATCATCATTATATTAGCCATTGGAAGTCAGGAATATTACACAAGGAGAAATTTTGCTCGAAATCGCCGCCCTAAGCAAGTAGAGCGCAGCTGTAGCGATGAGGATGCTACTGCCCATCCCCGCCCCGTGTATTTGGACTGCACTGTTTCGGATGCATATACCGGCATCTGCCGGTTCTGGTACCTTACCCATCTCTAAGGATACCTGGTACAGGGGAAGTACTATTCTACTCTGCCGGTACCTCACGCTATTTAGGCTTACCAAAAATTAATTTTAAATGACGCTATAGGTCTTTGTCCAATAGTCAATGTCCTACGGTAATAACCATGGCATGGGAAATAAAAAAAATGCAAAGATGCTTTGGAAACAAATGGAATAATGTCTCAGGTGTCGTATGTGGTGACTTATGTACCGGAGGCGACAAATTGGGAGGCCAATGTGCCTATGTCCAACAATGGATATTTAACTAGTAATTAGGTATTTAAATAGTTATGTTGTGTCGAAAAATTTTAAATAAATACATAAAGTTTTATATTTATCCCCATCATAAGGTACACAAGACTACAAAAAACTGCTTAGTTTTTGAGTTCATAAATGTTCATTTTAGATCGTGGAGATTCTTGTTGTTTGTAATGACTTATTTGAACGACACCTTAAAAAGTTTTCATACTAATACATTATTTTTAATAAATAGTAAGCGACTAAAAAGGAAAGTAAATGATTAATTAATACAGAGAGAAATATTCTGGATAAATAACGGCAGAATGCATTTTATTGTCGCTTCTGGACGTAATTAGGGTAGCGTATTAAACTTACGACTGCTAATATCATTACGTATAAAAGTTTACGAGCCTGTTTACGCAAAGCAAGAATATAAACAGGGTTAGAGGTAAATATTTAAAACCATTTCATTTTGAGGTTATATTTTGACTGCAGTAAAGTCTTATGGTTTTGCTGAAAATTTGATAAGGTTATTTAAAAATATTTTTTTAGGATCTACCTTTATATGCCAAACTTTTTATGTCATAATATTAAAATGCATAATTGGATACCGGGAACATACATTTCTCCGAAACTTATTTGGCATAATTCTCTCTTTTAATCGCAATTAAAATTTAACTTAATAAGTCAAATTCTTTTTTAGGTATCAGTATAATCTCCATAATAATTAAAAGGTAGAACTGACAAACGCAGAATATTAACATTTAGTATCAGCTTTGAGCATACTATTCTTATTAATAAAATTAAAAGTCAGAACTATCTAAGCTTTAAAAATTTACATTTAGGACCATTTTATTACTTAATAATCACTGTTTATTTAATTCATAACCTAGTATTAATTACAAAAACTGCTGAACAGTTATTTATGTTCACGACAAATATTATGCATGGAGGAAGCAATCATGTAATCAAGCAAGATAGCTGCAAGATTTTTTATGTTACGATTCCAGTGCTGCAAGGCTCTGGCGCCCCACGCGAGCTTACTGTCGTAGATAATATTAGGCATGGTGTCAGGTTATACCGGTCACCTGCTCCTCCTCTTGCTTTCTTCTTAATAGGGGTAGGGACGACAATACTTCATGAAATGTTTTGCTGCTATTCGTCTATGTCACATTAGATTAGTAGCACAAAATAGTTCATTTTTAATTTTAAATAGGAATATGCTATTGAAACCGATTCCAAATGAAATTGCCAGAGCGAAGGAACCCACTCCAAGCGAATAGAAGTGTTTATATTGACATAAAGAACCGGGTAAAAGTATATATGATCAATGAAGCTAATGTGTAAAGATAATTAAGGGCATGCCTGACATGTGTCATGGCAATGTGTTGAAGGCCTTATCGGATAATAATTAGTGATACTAGAATACTGCTATGCATAGTATCTAGTATCTACTAATTAGCAGTTGTTAAAATCTCAATTAGTTCCAGACAGTCAGTCAGCCGTTGTAAATGGTACATAAGCACCGGTAACTAAAGCGTTGGACTTCTCTGAACTGTTCGTAAAAATATGTGATTAACCAGAAAATTTATTTGGACAGCGGCCAAACTTAATTACACAATACGATCTAGAATGACTACGACTATGCTTATACCACAATTGTGACTACATTTCAATAAAGCATTCACATTTAAGACCGATAATATTCATATATTCCTCACAATACATTTTAAGCATAATTATTAATGAAACAGGAATTTGTACTCTATATTAATTAGTGATAAAAATCTTGTACCGCTTGCGTACAAGATTTTTATCACTAATTAATATAGATAACAATTTCCTTAGATACCAGATAATCTTATATTGTATAATTAAAATATTAAGAATCGTGGATATTTATTATAAACCTTAGTTATTCTATTATGAAATCCCACCAAAACTTCTCATCCATTTAAATTAAATAACTGAGTAATTACATAAATATTGCGCGATTTTCAAGAGAATTTCCTCTCCGCGCTGCGTTGCTGGTTTCGCAGGAGACTGCACTAAACATTTCAGGAACGCTGGTTAATGATTAGTCGTTCCTTTCATGACTTAAAGAGAGGCTCAGCAGGCGTGCTTTAACACCTTTTCATTCTTTTTTAAATCCATTGACTGAATCTACGACAAAGGCGTAAATCCTAAGTATTAATCACATATAGTCATAATGAACACAAGTCTTTTCTAGATAATATTTCTATTTATCGTTTTGTAGTTAATACTTCTTAAATCTCTTATACATAATAATAAAAAAAGTGAATATAGAATATAATATTTTATTATTTTAAATGATTTTAAACGCTTTGTATACCACGTAATTATATTTCACATTGACGTTTAGTTTACATTTTACATTATTTACATAAGGTATATAAAAAAATTGGCTGCATTAGAACCTCTCTACCCTCACCTATTTCTACGGTCCAATAGCAGTGTTCGTGTTCCCGTGTTCCGGTTTGAAGAGTCAAAGAGGCACTGAAATTACTGGGTAATGTGACATAATATCTTCAAGTCACGAAACTGGCATTACGACATCGCGCTAGTAATATATTTATGATTCTACAAGCGTATATAGGCTACTCATATCATTATAATAGCCATTGGGAAGTCCGCTGCTGGATATAGGCCTCTCTAAGTAATGAGGTTTTTTGCCCATAATTGCCGCGCGGGGCAAGCGTGTTAGCATTCGCAGATCGTAGTTATTGCGATGAAGAAGCTGGAGGTACTATTCTACGCTGCCGGTCCTCACGGCAACACATACACATTGATTTAATTTATTTAATCTACTTTGTCCACAAAGGCTTTATCAAGATCTATACTAATTACGACTTAAAATAAATTCTCATGGGAAACTAACACTATCATTAACCCAGCTATAATAAAATATGCTTCTCCAGAAATATCATATGTTAAAGGGTTCCTTTACTTTAGGGCAACTACGGATGACAGCTAGTTATTACACTCTCAACTAAGAGTTTCGCTCTATGTAGGTCAATAGTTGAAAACACTAGATAAGCAATCAACGTAAGATTGTTCGGTCCCAACATAATATAGATGGTGGCTTTGCATCCCACTAGAGTACTACGACGCAATCACAAGTTCAGGCGAACCTACACGGACGCTGCTAACTCTCGCCAATTCGGAAGTTAAACTCCTGCGCCAAAATGTTAGTCATCGATTGCTCCTCTATAGCGTTGTGTACTGAGTGGTTAAGAGAACAGGTGTCTATGGACCGTTTGCTTTAATTGACGTTTTAGTTAGCTTGTTGAGTTAACCGATGAAATTTAGACGTAGTAAACGATAATGGGTCCTTCATTACACTATTGAAGATAAATAAAGGTACATATTTAATTGGTCTGTATCCACTTGATTCATTCAGCTGTACGTATACTAGAATTTGAAGGATGAAAACAAAGTAAATTTCAATCGGGAAAACTTTGTTTAGAATTGCTTTTAACCGTGAACGACATAAATTCAATACAAAAAACACATAATCTCATCAATTGTGTACTACATTACATTATCTTGTCGACGTCTTCAACGTCACAAATAAAACAACATACGAATATAATATGTACATTGTAAATCAAAGTATACGGAGTAAAATGAGAAATGTTTGTAGAGATCTAATCGGGACCCTGTCGCCAGCCGCTCTAAGCTGCTTAAGCAGAATATTATGCATAGCAAGCGTTAGTCGTAATCGCTGTTTACAGTGGAACAAACCACACTAGACTAAACTGCCAGTTGTCAGACAGGGTTATAAAGGCAATATAATATGTTCTTTAAGTATACACTTAGTCTAGTTACGTATTTGCTTAAAAGGGTTAGGTTAATTAAGTATGACATTATGGACCGTATTTTACGATTCGACATTACTACTATTTTAAAACTAATTAATTATTTGCCAGCCAAGTATATTCGAAGAAGATTATTTTTTAGATAGATTAAGAAATATATTTATATTATTGACACTACTAATAAATTAATAAAAATTTATAAGAGAAGGGAAGAAAACTAATAGAAAACAATTTATCAACACAGAAAAATAAAGTATTAGATGTTTTCTGATATTAGACTCTAGTAGCCTACGTAAAAAGATTACCAAAGGACTTTTTATTATTGATACTATATTACTATTAAATTAATGGGATTTTATATAAGATTAAGGAAATTTATTAAAAATAATTTATCAACACAGAAAAATAAAGTATTAAATGTTTTTTAGTTCATAGTGTCTTATTTATTTTGTTGAAATCTTCTCAGAAAAATAAAGTATCAAATGTTTCTTAGTTTATAGTGTCTTATTTGTTTTATTACTTATTTGAATATTTATTTACTATGTTGATGAGTTGTTTTCAATTAGTTTTCCTAACTCTAGTAACTAGCGTAAAAAGATTACAAAAGAATTTTCCGGAAAATAAATTTCATCTTTATATCGAAGTTATCTTTGTACAATTCGAAGAATTGCCTCACTGCGAGGAAATAGTACAGATAATAGAGATGGACTTTTGTTATTACGATATATTCATATCATGCTTCTGCTGTACATGTTTGCAGTTTTTATCTTACGGACGTTATTTTCTAAGATTTAATAAAATATACTGCTTTTATCTCCATCAAAAGAATCACGTTTGAATAAGTCCATCGCAATCTGAAGGTTGAATCCGGGTGCACTACTAATATATAGACAATGGAGCTGCATAAGTCCTAACTTCACAACAGAACAATTCTCGTTTTATGTCACTTAATCCAGCGCATGCAGTCTTCTACTGATATGCAGGTGGAATGTTAGAGAGCTGTTTTGAGTTAACATGCAATTCAATTTAAGATAAAGTTTGAGATGCTTTATTTTATATAAAAAAATTATAAAGAAAGCTGAAGTAATTTATTCATATTAGTATTTGTTCAAAAGACTCTTCTTTATTGAGCACTAATAATAATCGGCAAACATATTGTTTTTTGCGTTATTAAGCAAATATTTGCGGTTATTAAATAAGTTTCATTTGGGTCAGTCATATGAAGAAATGCCTGTTTAAATTTGCTCATTTTATATTGCATTATATTTAAGCGTAAGTACTTTAAATAATACTTTCTAACATTTATCTACGCGTACAATACTTCTCTAAAAACGACTATTTTAACGGCTTCCAAACACGATTTGTTTCATTTGTTTTTGTCCAGAGTTTTGGTTACCTTGTGGTACCTGAATTAAACAAATCACGGCTTAAATCCGTCATAAAAGGATTCGAACTGTACGATCAGTAAGTTATTACCTATGTCACATTCACGAAACAGATGCTAAATTTACCAATCAACTACATTAATTGACTAACATGCATCTAATATGGCGGAAACCCAATTTCGAAAGTTGGAGCGTCGCTCAATTAATATTGGCTAATCAGGATTTGGCCAGAGGCTTTATTAGAGGTTCATAGGGTACCCGCATTTGATTTGCTATACTGGCTTCAAATAAGAGGTCAAATAATACTGGCGCGAACGTTTTCAAGCATTATTAAATGAACATAAATGTAACTTAACTATTCGTACGCCCGTCATTACGCCGCATGGATGTTAGATTTTGAATAATGAACTAAGAAGGCTTCTGACAAGTAGACAAGTGTAATAAGAATACATTTGTAATTACGTTAATGTTATTTAGGTATAACTTTTTGGATCAAAGATAGTTTAACCTTTATCCAATCTTTCTACAAGTATGATATCATCACAATTGCTTCACTAACACTAAGTTCTCAAAGAAGGTAACAGGCAATCAAATTATTGTAATGATGTTATTAAAGCCTATCGTACACGCTCGCTTATTCTTGGTACTTCTGACCTGGCGCTTCTTTAATACCTCTTAAGGTATTTTCGCCTCGGTCGTCTCATACCAACTCTTTCTTTCACTTCTGTTCTATATATTTGTTCAGTCATTCTAGTTTCATCCATTCCTTCAATATATTGAAACCATCGTAACCTTCCTTTCTCTACGTCTGAGTATTCTACAATTAAGTTCCCCGAAAAATAATGATATAATATTTAAATATACACTGTTTTTTTATCATATTTATTTTCTTAAGATAAAACCTAGGATAAAATCTAAAGGCTTTTAAACGTCGAAAAAATGCAAAAAGTTTTATAAATTATGTTTAATGCCGTTAAGCTCTAAGGAAGTAGCTTTATTATACTGACCAGTACTAATTATAAATTGCTGAAGACTTCAAATAATTTTACATATAAGTGACGGGCTGATGGCGCAGATGGTAGTGATGGTAGTGGTGTGCACCAGGGGTCGTGGGTTCGATTCCCACCCAGAGCAAATATTTATATGATGATATTTGTGTTTGCTCTGTGTATGGGTGTAAAATATATGTATTTAAGTAGTATATTTGTGATTCCTCTGTTGTCTGGCATTCGTAACACAAGTGCTTTAAGCGACTTACCACGGAGTCAGGTCAATGTATGAGATGTTGTGGGAATTTATTATTATTAAAA
>JACJUM010003259.1:11746768-11779111 GCA_020976665.1 Heortia vitessoides
ATTCGTAACACAAGTGCTTTAAGCGACTTACCACGGAGTCAGGTCAATGTATGAGATGTTGTGGGAATTTATTATTATTATTAAAAAAATAAAAATTATACGATTTTTTAATTATGGCTGTGTTCTGATATGTTTTGATATGAAACTGGCTTAAACACATAGCTAGCAAGGAAAGAGTTCTTAAAAAATATATTTCTAACCAATCCGAAATGTTTAGCATCGTCGTTGATAAAACGTTCGCATTAGAAGCAGAAAGGTCTAGGTTTTTTTCCGGGTTTGGACAAAATAAGAAAAAAATAGTAATGCTCAAGAATCGCAAGCGAAGCTGTTGTGAAATTTGTGTTTACATTTATATGAGGAATGTTGAATTAGGGCGCTACAACACTAAATCGTAATGTACAAACGGCTTTGATTTAATTTTGGCTATTTGTTAACAGGGACCGTTTATTTTCCAGCATTCTAAAGAGAATATTTATTGGTACTAAGCGTCGGTTGCGAAACGTTCCGAGTTGCAATTTTTATTTGTTTTTACCATGAACGCTTTGATAATGGGCGTCATTAATTCGACGCCACCGAATCGAATGCTTTCGCCGAATTCTTGTATTTCTTATTCGTGAGCCTTTAATCCCCTTGATAATTTTGAAGATTACGAGCGGGGTAAGCTATTGAAATCTTATTGCTAATGTATCAGTTGATACTAAAATGTAGGATTTTTATAACATAGCATAAATCAGAATTCTTTTATTCCAGCAGTATAATATTCATGGATACGCATTATCAGGTTCATGAAATTCAACTGGGGTTATATTTTATCATGGTCAAATTTTTGTACGTCTTGCCTAGTTATTTATTTTATTACACCAGGTTGATAAACAAGCACACAATCCATGTGACTGTAGCCTATAAGCTTTCGTAATATTACAAGGATATCACTAACTTGTTACCAACCTTGTGACTTGAAGATATTATGTCAAGTTACCGACTAATTTTCTCTCTGCCTTCAAACAGGAACACAGCAATGCAAACACTGCTATTTGGCGGTAGAAATAAGTGAGAGTGAGGTCTCAATGCAAATGAGCATTATTAAAGGTCTACCTCATGTAAATTTTATGCCAATTACATTATTATTTTTTACCACGAATTTATGTGGACCTTTGGTAAAAATATCTTTACCAAGTAAATAATTTAAATAGTTTTATCCACATAAATTTTTGATAAATAAAATGGTAATTGGTTTATGTCTTATTTAAAATCGTTTGTTAAAAATAACATGTAAGAATATTTTTGAAAGCTCAAAAAATGGGTAAACAGCACAACCTTTTATAGTATAACTTATTATTTTAGCTACTTATATGCACGCACTGACTTTGTTAGATTCATGTAGACTTTATTATATGTTGTCTAGCTCCGGTCAAATGAACTCAATTCTTTTAAGCTAATTCCTGAATTCACTTCTAATATAAATCTTAGTATTTATGAAGCCATGGGCTACAGCAGAGAACAATATTACCTCCCCTTGTACCAAGAGTCTTAGAGTGCGACTTAGGAAACGGAAACGTCAGATGGCGTTGAAACAGCTTAAATCAACAGGCCGAGAATAGGCAACACAATTCTCATCCATGCCTGTTTAGCACGAAAATTATAGTCTCCGTCTATGGAGACATATGTCCAGATAAAGTGTTTTATGGCTGCTGTAATAATGATAATGAATACTTTTAAATTAATTATAATTATACTTAAAATAAGGTTATCATTAAAATTCTAGAAACGTGTAATAGCAGCCATTGCTTGACGTAATGAATGTTTGTTTACAAACATGTACCCCATTTACATGCCAGCTAATCACAAGGTCTTCAGCACTAATCAGGGATATATGTACACCACAGGCTTGTAGGTAATGGTAAATGTTGGTTCCAGTTACATATAACAAATATAATTATAAGTAGTCGGTAATAATAACCTCAGAATAACCCTGCATTTTCATCTAAATACGACATTTTATCGGAATGACAAAGCATCAGCTTATTTTCCTGTATTTAAATTTAATGTATGATTTTACAGAACTTATTTTGATTTATGTAGCATGATAATAATTCGGTCTTCCAGTACTTTTGTTTATTTAGTTAGAATAAAAACAAGTCACTAGTTGCTGTGAATAAAAATGCATACATTAAAATTAAATTTTCCCCTTGAAATGAATCTACAACACCAAATTTTATAGAGTTGTAATTATGATTTTCGAAAAAAGGATTTGACATGAAACAATTTTGTTTTTACAAGGATGATTTGATTTATGTTTTTGTGTCTTATTGCTCTTCATTTTAGTGACACACTCGTCTTATTAAACGAAGGTTGCACAAAGTATAGACTTAATATAATAAGTAAGCAATTTTGTATTTTGTTTGGCGTCTACTTAAGTAGGAATATTACAAAGTATGGTGTATCTATGACATCATATCATTTAAAAATATGCTTCAACGGCCACAAATAAAACATATAGCAAACAATTGAAGTCACTCATATGCTGTTGCATAAAACAGGTGGCTATAAAGGCTAGAATTATTAAGTATCTAGTCGGTCACTATAACCGGATGTAATTTCTTAAAATATAGAAATAAGCTCATAATAATACAAAAATGTTAATATATCATATTGGTAAGATGTTCAATCATGTTGGTAAGGTTTATATATGAAAACTAAACTTCGCACTTAATTTGTATTAAGCGGTTGATAATATTTGTTGACATGATATTGTTAAGTAATGAACAAAATTACAAAAACAATATTACAAATATTGTTTTTCATGTAATAAAACATGATTTTTGAGATGCTACTGATATTATTAAAAATGAGTAAATGTCGAATAATCGTAACCGAAAAATCGAAAAATCGAACGTAATCAAAACCTAGAGCTTTTTTGTAAAAGCTCTAGGTGTAAAGACAAAGTTTTGATACATGAAATACAAGATTTCCAGAGGAGTACATGGATAAACAAATATATTGTACACACATGATACTTTTTATAATAATATATTAAATCTTACACATAATGGCTTTTATTAGGTATAATATGCCAAGTACAGCACGTACTAGTATTAGTTTATTCCCTAAATTAAAGACTCATAAAAGGGTACGCCTGATGTAACTCAATATGTTATTTAATCATTACGATGTAGCGATTGTACGTCTACAATCTAGATATATCATAGTATGCCAGCAAAGTCACGAATTCAGTCAGAGAATTTCTTAAATGTGTATCTCTGTACTGAATAAGATTGATATACATTTATTATATTTGGTATATTGTGATTTTAGCTATGTACTATCAATACAGCAATATTAATATTATACACGCAAAAGTTGTGTCTATTTGTTTGTTACGTTTTGTCTATGTAGCCATTTAATTTACTATTTTTGATAAAATTTGAAGTTGCAACCTTTGAACAACGCGTAAGTTTTTATGTCTTTTAAAGTTTTCAAACAATATATCCCGATAACGCGGTGGAAAGTGATTAAGGAAAATTTAAAAGTATATATCCTTGTTTATTATACGACATCAGTACGCTAAAAATTAAGTCTATTGCATTAGGATAGTGAGCTGTAATTCTAAAGTAACTATATGGAAATTTTTAATGGAATATATGAAAATTACTCTTCTATACATATAATGAGTCCCAACGTCTTAGTTAGCGAACATATAGCATAAATATCTAATTATCAAACATTGGGAACAATTTAGTTGGACTGCCGGTTATAGTTGACTTTCCAAACAGAATATTCATAAGGGGAATTAGCCGCCGCCATGTACATTCGAGCGGTCCGTCTGGCTTCCACCACAACACTAGTTCCTGACGGGTTTTGGCCAGCGCGTTCTAAACTTCATCTGTCAGTTGAATGACAAGTGTAGCGAGTTGTTTGCGTGTATTTCTTGCAACCCAAAAGCTTGTACAATGTGCAAAAAGCCGCAAGTTGTCTTAGTCGAAATGGAGATTGCATAAACCTTTACACCATTTCATTTCAATAAATATTCGTACTTGATTCGATCCCCACCATTTGTTCTCTGATATCTGTTACACAAATGCTTTAAGTGACTTATCTCGGAGCCTGGTGTGGTCAACGTATGAGCTGTTTTGTGAATAAAAAAAAACAATTTTTAGTTTGTTAGCTCGAACTTTGAACAGTGCCTTATGCCGAAATCAATAGCAGACGACGACTTAAATTAATGTTGTGGTGTCACACTGTGAAATAAATAAAAGTATTTGCCCTTTTGTCTTAGAAAATTATTCAAAAGTTTACACATATTTATGCGATAATGCGATAACGTCGTAAAAACAAAAACTTTTATATGTTTCATCTCTGCTCTGCATCATTAAATTTAGAATAAATCTATATTAAATATTTTTTTCTAGGAAAATTATGATTGTGAAAATGCTTAGAGCATTTAAAAATTCAACAAGTAAAAAATTCTACGAGACCTATTTTGGACGCCATTTTACATTTTAGGTTTTACATTATTCACTTTTTTCTCATAGGGTAAAGACCTCCTCAGGAATGGGGAAATTTTACATACAATTGCCGTGCTGGGCTGGCGTGGTGGCGATACTGCTGCTCATTCCCGCGTTGTATTTAAGCTACTTACTATGAGTCGGATGGATGTTCCGTTATCTGTTGGTTCCGTTATCTAAGTCGGCCCTTACCAACCAAAGGGACGTACTATTCTGCTGGTACTCCATGGCATTTTTTATACATGCAAACTATACTTTACTAATCATAGATTTTTTTTATACTTATAATATGCATTGAGTTGGCTCAAAAGAATATTTAACGGTGTTCGTTCTCGTTGAATATCCCGTCCCAAAACCCCGTGAGCACGTATGATCTGCCAAAATAAACCTTGCATATGATTCCGTGGGAAAAAACTAGTCAATAATTACTTGCTTTTTAAGAGCTAGCTCAATATTATTTAATATAAATAATTTACAACAACCTGGGACGCAAAATCCCACTCATTGGTTCTTTAAAAATAAATAAAATGAAAAGCCGTCGTAGAATGCAGTATTTTTCAATTTGAAATTAATAATCCAACATTAGCGTCGTATTAAGAGGGGAGACGTAGTGAAGTGAAGATCTTATTGCACGAGGAGCATCTTGTACCGAGGACGATAAATCTTCGCATTACGATCCCGCTGAGGAACGACACAAAATCAATATTGTGTGATATAGAAGATAAATGACATCTTGTTTGTTGGATATTGCACTTTTTAAATAGATATTTGACGATATATTTGACTAATAAATTTTAAACCGTGGAGTACTGTCAAAGTAAAATAGCACCTCTCCCTAGTAGAACACAGACAGATGGCAGCATATCCATCCGAAACAGCGTAGTTCAAATACGCGGGACGATCCCATCCGGGCAGCTGCTTCTATGTCGTGATGCTTCGCACCCCGATTGACACCACACTTGCCCGGCGCGGTAGTTAAGCTCAAAATTGCCCTTTTCTTAGGTAGCTAAGTATACATCTAACAACAATAAGATGAATACATTTTAAAGAAATGATTTAACTTGTAACGATGCAAATGATGTTGACTCTTAGTATCTATATATATGGACGTAGACTTGACTTTAGTCACGTCCCACGGATCCTACCTCTGATCAAAAATTATTTTTCGATCAGTCTATCCTCGTTTTTAATTTAGTTAGTCAACGCCGGTTACATAATTAGGTGATTTTAATATTTGGTGCCGAGAGGTACCAGAGTAGAGTAGAATAGTACCTCCCTCTGTACCAGGTATCGTAGCGGCGACTGAGATACGAGAACCGACAGATGGCGGTATATCCATCTGAGACAGTATAGCTCAAAAGCATAAGGGTGGGGATGGGCAGGAGCATCCTAGTCGTGAAAGCTGCGCTCTGCGATTGCCAACACGCTTGCCTAGCGCGGCAGTTAGGGGCAAAATTTTCTTTTTCTTGGGCAGGCCTTTATCAGCAGTGGACCTGCAATGATTGTTATAATGAATATTAGACTAATCATGTTAATAGTTGATTGCGAATTATACACGTACCATATTTTCATCTACAACATAATCCAAGATAAATTATTTTTATTTCGGTAAACAGTCTTCGTGGCTCTGGCAGCTAATCTGTGCTGAAAATCGTGCTTATCCCTTAGGGAAAAGTTTAAATCTGGTCTATCCCACGGGAACATATTTTATTTATTCCAGACGATAAAAATGCTGTTATAAATTTCAAGAAGATAAAACATAAAAGTTATATATAAATATATTATTATAATTGAAATAATATAATTAAAGTTGTAACTATATAATTATAAATATGATATATGATTATTAGATATGTATTACGTGAACAGCTGGTAGGTAGGGTAATACATTTGTTTGCAGTTTGGCATATAAAACCTGGAAGGGCAATTTTTGTCGATAGGAAACTAAACTAACTATACTCAACATCACCATATCAGCCATTAGTAGCCCACTGCTAAAAGGCCTCCCCAAGAAAATGGAAACTTTGCCCATAATTGCCGTGTCATAAATGCGTTAAGTGTCTAAGTTTTTTTTATTTAATTAATAATAGGATATTCTAAACGATCATCAAACTACATTTTGTATTCTATTACAAGTGAATGTAAGTGTTTAAGCTATACATCTATACATATATAGCTTAAGCAATTTTGTTCTCTTAAACCCTGCATTATTATCAACGATAAGAGATATTAAAACTATATTGCAAACTTGAGTGAGATAAAAGCGAAGAAATTATTTCATCGTTGGCCTGTTTCCCAGTGACCCGCAATTTCATTTTAGTGGGCACCGTTGTATGAAGGAAGCTTCAGAAGACCGATCGAGTGACTATACCATGTCTCAATGTAATGCATGGAAAAAAGCAATAATGCTACCATTAGTAGTATCTTAAATTTGAATCATCAATTAACAGTCTTGGTTGGGGGGGGGGGGAGCATAAAACATATTTACGACTATTTTAATTATGCTTAGCGTAACTCACTAAGCATAATTATCATTTGCCATAATATATTTTACGATAACAGCAATAACATAAATTTATAGAGTAGGTCTCCTAATTATATGGTATCATCATCATATCCACCGCAGAACGACCACCAAATGATTCCCAATAGCACCGGTTGCATGCGGGCTGCATTCTGCGGCTTAGTTCAATTATTTGTCCTTGTAGATGAAAATCTTACGCTGCGCTTGCCGGCACATTCTACATTCCAAATCCTTAAGACTCTATTTTCCATCAGTTCAGCGTGCTATAAGCCGTACCCACTGTCACTTCAACTTACGCATCCGTCGGGCCTATTTATTATCTACACAATATTATAAAATTTTGAAAATATTTTATTGATAAATATTTTAATTAATATGTTTAGAATTAGTGAGCCATATTTTAAGTTTATTAGAATCACCTTTTTTAAAAATACAGGATGAAATGAGTTAATGAATATAAAAAAATTATATAATTATAGCAAAAGCATTGTAGTAAAAAAACACGAAGTTTTTCTTTGCATCATCATCATATCAGCCAAAGGACGTCCACTGCTGGACATAGGCCTCCTCAAGTAATCTCCAATAGGACCGGTTGTATGCAGCCTGTGTCCAGCGCGATGGCGGTTGGATCTTCATAAATCTCATCTCTCCATCTCATTCTTTGCATATTAGACTAAAATTTAATCAATTGAGTTTGGACAAATTTTGATAAACGAAGTAGCCGCTAAAAATGATCACTTTCAAATGCTCGCAAGTCTATCTAGCTGTCCCGTTAGACGTCTGCCATATAAACTATTAGAAGCGTTAAACGGTAACACCTGCGCTAAGTTGTATAACTTTCATACTAATTTTAAACCCTCCTTATATCCCCTTAAGGGATGATTCTTGAAAAAATAATTACCATATATCTCATGATTATAATTGAAGAACCTTTTATATGGGATTTACTTCAAATAACTTCAAAAACAAAAAAGTTTGCAACCGTGTTTTACTCTTTTAGGGGGTGCACTTTAAAAATGCATAAATGCATAGTGCATATAGATGAAATTCAAAAACTTTTTATATGAAGTTTTTGAAGTTAATGCTTTAAGATTAATGCTACAGAATTACGTTTATACTGTTTTCTCATATAATTGATTGTAATTGTCATTTTCAATATATTTTATAATATTTACTAATAATCAAATTACTCTATTTTTATTATTATAATTATTATCTCTATATTTATTATAATTATTAGTAGTATAATCAAATTACTCTTTTAATGGCTTTATACGCGGTTAATTAAAATTTTTACAATTTTTACATCACAACAGGCGGTCCCTACTGCGTGAATGACAACACAAACGTATAAAGTAGGTAAACATATTAAAAAATTTTTGACGGCAGTAATTGTAACTTTCAAATCCATAGAAAACATTTTTTTTTCATTCTTGAGAACGTCAAACAAAAAATGTTGACAGTTAAATATACTGCATTTAAAGCCAATAAAAGAGTAGTGTTATTAAATGTTTTTTAACTTTTATATTAAAACTAGCTCCGCCCGCAACTACGTCCGCGTGGATTAGTTTTTTTTGGGTACCACACCTCTTTACCTTAACTTATATAAACTATAAATGTCATTTTTATTTATATCGAATCAATGTCCTGAAAAATAAGTTTTAAGTGTCTAGCTATAAAAATAGCGATCCTTCCATGCAACTTTTCATTCCCCCTTTGACCCCTTACAACCTTTATTTAGAATTAAAAAATAGCCTATGTCCTTTCTCAAAGTTTAAAGATAGCCTGTGCCAAATTTCATCAAAATCGGTTGAGAGGTTTAAGCGGGAAAGCGTAACAGACATACAGAGTTACTTTCGCATTTGTAATATTAGTAGGGATAATATTTGTTATTATGAGTATTGAATGTTAGTGACCAGCCCCGAATTCGTCTGAGTTCTCCATAAAATAAGCAAATTCCTGTCTTAGTGAGCACTAACATCATTGTAAGAAACCCCAAGCAAAATTTGGAACTGCTTCTTGTAGTTTCTATTTCGTGATGGGTTAATGAGTGGAGTGACCTTTCCCATTTAACACTACGTGATGTACAAGAATGCAAAAGAGTTGCGAAAAATTTCGGCAATTTATTAATTCCAGCAGATATTGTTATATTTAATTACAAATACCCAGATATTACATGTAATGTTCAATTGGTTGAAACATAAAAAATAATGAACTTAAAAAAAACGAATTCAACTCTTGGCAACTATAACATATTCGAATTGAAGCAAACAATTTGTTATTTATTACTGCGTCAATATTACGGGGCCACACATCGTACATTTAGAGCGAGATATAAAGTCCGATAGATATGGCAAGTCAAAACTAATTTTGATTGCATGACGAGCTACCGTTTGAGCAAGACTATGAGCAAGCAGGTTTAAAAATATTTAAAAAAACAAAAATTAAATTCGTTATAAGTGTATTATTTATTGAAAAGCTATTTTATTTATTTTCAAGCTGTATTAAACAAATATAATTAAAATTGAATCCTCTTTTACGTAAAACTATTAACTAAAGTCAAATATCAATAAATACTAATATTTATGCCAATTTGTCCCTCAGGCCAATAGAATTTCTGACGATCTATTTACAATTCATATGAATTTAAGTGTATTGTAATTGGGTAGAGTGTCATTTTAATTTAATGTTTGTTAGGCTAAATAGCGTGCGGTACCGGAAGAAAAGAATAGTGTCTTCCTCTATACCAGGTGTCGTAAGAGGCGAGTAAGGTACCAGATTCAACAGATAGCGATATATCTATCCGAATCAATGTATCGCCGTAATCTCCGTCGCGAAACCTGTGATTTTCACTCTTCTTTGGGAAACCTATGTCCAGTAGTGGATGTATAATGGTTGTTAGGATGATGATCATGTTGCGAAGGCGAAAATACCGTAATTTTCACAAAGGATGTAGAAAAGCTGTGGCGAAGAGAAGAAATTATCTCAATAAACATTAACAGGCTAACCTCAATAAATAAATATAGTACTAAAATCTCAGTACTTCTTACCAAGTGCAAGCATATTCGCAGCCGTCTGTGATATTTATATTATTAGATATAAAATTATTCATAACAGATTGACCTGCCAAAGGTTTCCTAGTAGTTTTCAATTCCACGTAGGAATATAAACGCGGGAGTGATCTTATTGAGCGTAAGTGGATCTTGCGCCGCGACCAGCTAGTACTATTTGAATTCAAAAGTTTTCTACAGAACGTGGTACACATAAATTGCATAAATCTTCTTGTTGGATGCTAACTCGATTTTCAATGTTACTTTTTTACTCTTTCTTTTCTGGTAAGACTAAGATTAATGCACCTAGGATAAACTGAGATTTAACGTTAGATGAAATCAACCGAGTTTCAAATAGGCCCTATATACCCATATACAATGCGTCATCCGAGTCATTTATTTAAGTATATACGTGTATAGTGTGCAAAAATTATTTATATTCAATTAAAATATGTTTTACACTTATTTTCAATTATGATTTTATTTTTATTGTAATAAAAATGTCTATTTAGTTTTGTACATTTGTTAATTACAATTCGTATTTCTATAAGAATAACTAACTTGATTTTAAATGTCAATAAAAACTTTGTGAAGTCAAATTTCCGTTCTTAGTTATACCTACTTCTGAAAAAAAAAGTGTTGGTGAGCAATTGAAAATCCATGAATATAATATCGCACCGCATAGCATATATTTACTTTTGTCAGAACAATGAAGCATGGCTCCAACCTGTAATTTGATAAAGATCTTATAAGACTGATTGTTAGCAGCAGCAAAAGCAATATTGCCTCTTACTTTATTCTACTTATTATTAGACCACAGGTATTTTTTTATTATAAGAAAAACACGTTTCATCAAACACTTTTGTTCTATTTGAACTGATCTTAGTCACAAATATTTGTTTTATATTCTAACTATCGGATTGAGATTATAGCAATCCGGATTGCAGCTTTATTCGAGCTTTGCAAGTTCAGGGGTCATAATAAAATGTGCATATATTTAAATGAATTCACAGCGGGAAGTTACCGCAGGCAATCGGAGGTCCACGAATAGAGTCACCCACAGATCTTCCAACGAGTTGTTACATAATATATATTCTACGCTTTCGAGTATTTAGATCTAAGCATTGATCATCATTATATCTGCCATTGGAAGGCTACTATCATTTTGACCTGTACTGTTTTGGATGGATATACCGCTACCTGTCGGTTCTGGTAACTTAATCGCCTCTTACGACACCTAGTATAGGAGGAGGTATCTACTATTGTTCTCTGCCATTAATACATTGTTAAATTGTCTTAGAAACCGTTTAACGCAAATAGGTATTTGTATGACCAGAACATTCCTAAGTTTGATCGAGGTTGTAAATTAATTTGGAGAGTAAACAATTTAACTGTGGTTAGTTTGTCACTGTTATTTGATTTTATTTTTTCTTATCTGTTGCGGTACCGGCAAGTTAGAATATTATCTCTCCCTGTACGGAAGAGGGGCTTCAAATACAAGAAACAACATATGACGGTAATCCATTTTTAAACTATTAAATTATTAAATATTGAAAATAAAACTATTGAACTAAAAGATAATTATTTTAACTGTAACAATATTTGAATGTGTTTAGTTTTGGAATCATACACGTGGAATTCTGGCTTGGTATTAAAAATATTTTTAGTTAATAAAACGGTTAAAAGCAAAATCTAAATCTCCGTGCGCCTGACACGTCCATTTAAGGTAGATATTTCAAGAAAGATACTGTAAAAAAAATATAGCGTCTCTGAGGTTTCTGGATTACTTTCCATCATATTGAATATTGTCATTGAAGTAGATATGTCGTAAAATTCGCTAATAGACCTGTTATTAAGTCACTGGTAATTTTCCGCTGTTTCGAGTAAAGTCAAAATGATTTGATTTGTGCTGTGATAATTTCATAAAGCGCATTCACTCAATCATTCGAGTTGTCTGTGTAATTAAATTATTTATTGTATAAAGTTTAATTTGAATTGGAAAACGCGCTTTTGTACTTGTTATGCAACCTTCCACTGCTCGTGGTCCAAAATTAATTCCATCTGGTAAATACTTATATAAACATTTGCTAAAATCACACAGAATCAAGCTGGAAAATTGCATCCGTCTGTATTATTTAACTCGCTCATTATTTTATTACGGTAAAACTTATTGGTTTTACTTAAATTGGTAAAATGTTCGGTGCTCCATTTAATTAAATATAACTCCGCTTACAATAACACTATGTTCGTTTTTATTTTAGTTCAATCAATCCTAATATATCCTATTAATTTGTGATAATAATTGTTTGTTTAGGCTTTTACGTAACAGTAAGTTAGAATTCTAGTAATATTATGTTTTACTAGCTGTTGCTAATCACTTCGCTCGCATGGATTTGATCTGTGTTTGACCAATGGCTTGATCAATATTTACCGGTGACAGCAATAAAATTCGTTATATTTAGCTATCCGCTACAATTCTGCCTGATGTTATTCCGGCGTGATTTTTATCACATCGCTGCGAAAGATAAAATTATAGAAAAGCTAACAAAAAATAATCACACACTTATAAGTAACAAAATAATGTATTTAAAACTTTAAGCACCTCATTATGAACCCTCACTATCTCCACCACCTCGATACCACTCTGTCGATAAATATTTTGTATAAAAGTACATTTACATAGTGGTTGTTCATTATTGTAAACAATAAGAAAAACAAGTTCCAGTCCCTTCAAAAGTATATTTTTCAAGGTTCAGTCTGGTCTTTGTTACTCTGAACCAAAATTCTGCCATATCCATAACACTCCATTTTGACCCGATGAGGTAACAAAGTTAGTAGTTACATTAAGTAAACTATTCATAAAATAATTTTGATCTTTTTAATTTATGACCACTGATCTTGGTACTACTAAAGTTTCTTCACAGTTATTCAAAAGTGTGTGTATATCAACTATGTATATATGATTAAAAGCGGTATAAATAAAATAATGAAAAAAGGTTTCTGTTTAAAATCATCGCACTGCCATGTAATAAATTTAACCGGGGTAAAGTGACAAGTGATTGATTTGGCGTCCTGCGCTGACAATTCAGTTGGAAATATTTTTCGAAACTAACTGTCCTGACGAATGCACTGACTACTGGCCTCTAATTTAAACCATAATAACTGAAATTGTTAAGGTTAAAACTGCGTTGGTAGCATTACTGCATAAGGTTCAAATGTCAGGTTTATTTGTTGAAGTTTTAACTTTTTTTCACAACGGTTACTTACGCAGTTATTGAAATTTACTTATAAAGAGAATGTATGAGAAGCTATAGTTGTAGCAGGATGTTTTTTACTTTAGACTTTTATTAATTACTAAATAAATTTGAATCGCTACATAGCCAAGGTAGTTTGAGTCATCGAAATGCTATTCAGTTAAAATGTGGCTAATCTGATTGGCTCTGGCTTTATACAGGATTATAGAATCTCTGGCATAGCTCGTGCCTCTTATAATAACAATGCAAACTCCAATGGTAGAGTCTAATTTAACAAAAGAACCCCATATTACAATAATTAATATATTTTATTGTTATTTTATAGTTTCAATGGAACTACAAAATAATGTCAAATTACCGATTTTTCATGTAAGATATACATCTGGTCGTCCCAGACCGCACTGACACTATGCTATCAATACTAACCAAGTCACATAAGTAAGTAAGCATGCAACGAGAAACTCAGAATGTGCCCCAGTTGCAGTTAATGATACTTACGGGAGCCAAAATCACCAGTCAAATGCTCTTTGCATAAACGTAGTACCTCCTCGCCGTTGACGTCATCGGGAAAAATTGAATTTTGCTAGTGCTTTCCAATGCTTGCACCTGACAGTAATTCTGGAGTACCGGTTACTGATGACAGTGATGCCAGTTATCCACTTTCAATATTTTGCCCGGCCGCATAATAAGTTTTTACTATTGAACGTATTTATTAATCCGTATCCAACTCGGCCGAGAGGCAGTGACATGACCCAGTAATTTCACTGCCTCTCTCACCCTTAAAACCGCAAAATGAACGTTGTTATTCAGCGGTAGAAATTGATAAGAATGCAGATGACCTTTTTATCACAGGTTTACTTCATTAAATTGTACTTAATTTTTTAAATGATAGATTGTAATAATGCTAAAGTTAAATAGTGCAGATTTTCTATGTTCAGAGTTAATGTTATAATGTACTTTCTAAGAGTCTCATTGTTATTTATGAGAAGGTATTTCAAATAAAGCAATTGGAAATAACTTTCATATCTATGGAATCTGTAGGCATCAAATACATAGAAGTTATGTAGTTTTAAGGTAGCCACAATTTTAAATATGAATCTCCAGGATTTTCTTATTCAAAATTATAATGCAATGTAAGATGAAAGCTCATGTTTATAAAATTAAATTAATAAAATATATCTTTTAGATTCCCTGACATATAAATCTTAGTTGTTGGTTATCCACTTTTATTTAACCGTTTTCATTTCGTTCTAACACAAAAAATTATAAAATAATATTTTATAAAAATTAACTTTTTAATAAACTTATTTACCACTTTTAAATATTAAAATATATGGTACTTCCATTTTTATTTTTTATCTACTTATATATTTCAGAATTCTTGAACATAAACTTTGTGTTAATTTTATAAGCAACTCTTTTTAATATAATTTTCGTTGAATGAGCCGTTAAAGTCATTTGCTGTTTATTTTCTTTGTATCAGCGCAAACGTTGTATAAAAATCAACGAAATGCATACATTAAAATATTTAGTACTTGTAACCCGTTTCAAAAAGGTATTTTCATATTCATCGAGCGCAAAATTGTTTGTCACTTCTCAAAGAGATGAAGGCATTTATTTATCTGAAATGCCATTCTCTGTTTTGGATGATAAAGGTATTTTAATGTATTCAACAGTTACGAACACACTAAACCGAAATATTTGAACGATTGTAGTGAACATTTGAAATAACATCGCAGCTCATGCGATTAATATATATATAAAAGCTATTAACATAGATCCCGCGACATGCCGCTGACGCCCACATTAAAACGGACATATATACATGAATCGGACAAACCTTACACTGGGTTTGTCAGGCGTCAATTACACCGCTGCTGGAAGGACGAGCGAAGTTGCTCTTTATGAAGCGATCCTATGCCTGAGATATGGATTTAGAACGGGACCAACGGCCTTCGCTCGAGGGCGTTTTGAGGGCAGATCTTGGCTCGAGTGGTCGTCGTAAGAGACAGTAACTACATAGTTTGCAAAAAAGGAGGACTGAGTGAGCCAGGCCTCATTAGTGTTAACAGATATCGCTCGCGTGGCAAGGGACTGATCGCGTAAGCGAACGCAGTGTAGTTCTACAAAAAGAATGTATGTGAACTGTTTGCGACTGTAGTATCAGTGAGAGGTTGACTAAGAAAGGCGTTTATAGAAGTTATCGGTCGTCGTCAATGTTTCGCGGTCTGCAATAATGCACAGAGACATCTTTACTTGCCGTATACAAACATAAGCCGCTTAGCATGACTCACCACCCCGTAATGGTAACGACGTAGGAATTTCTGAATCGCGATAACTAACATTACACCAAGAGGCACCGGTTGACCTTTAGATAATTTTTTTTCGGACTATTTGTCCTTCGTACGACTAGACTTGAATGTAGACGCGGTGGCATAGGCGAAAAGCACGCTCGTTTAAGTCATAACGGGTCGCAAATGTAAACAATGGTTGTTATTGCATTGGTCACAAAGTATTTATATATGACGACGGGTATGTACTCGTATGTATACTTTGTGACAAATGCAACTTTCAGATTTGTAATATTACTAGGGGGCGTTGTCGTCTTTGTCAAATCAATCATCTAATTTTTAGCCCACCTTAACGTTAGCAACACAAGCAGATACCCGTGCCTTAGGTTGACCCTTGAGTTATCACCGTATATCTCGTTACTATCGAACAGGTACAGGCAAATTGATCCCTTTAATGTAAATAATATATTAAAAATGATTTTATTTTAATTCCCACAATATCTCATACATTGTCCTTATTTCGTGATAAGCGCTCAAAGCACTTGTGTTGCGAACATCAAACAATAGAGAAATCACAAATACACTACTTAAATACATATATTTAACATAAGATACATAATTATTATTTCATTTTCTTAGTTCTGGGTAGGGATTAAATCGGTAACCGTTCGGCTCGTTAAAATCTATCTATCACTTTATGGAAATGTTGGCAAAAATCTAATTAATATTTTTACACACATGCATATCTTATAATTAACTGTCACATTAATGATATTCGAGTGAAAATTTAGAAATATTAGCTACTATTTAGCTGCATTTAGCAGCTAAATATTAGCAAATATTCATAAATAATTTAAAGAGAGTATTTTTAAACATTATGGGCAAACATGTTTAGCTTTCTCTTGTCTCCCAGAACAATATTCCAATAAAAAGATTTTCTGAATTTATATCGAGAATTACGCAACACAATAAAGCATTAATCTAATACAGACATTTTTTTCTAACGTTAGTGTAATGTTTTCTTAATTACATACATACACAGCCGTGGCTTACCGGCAGAGTAGAATAGTAAACTCCCTTTATACCAGGTATGGTAAGGCGTAATGGCGATATATCCATCCTAACTGGCGTAGCTTAAATAGAGTAAGGCTTTGCTCTGCGATTTCCATCACGCTTACCCAGAGTCACAAATATGGGCAAACACTTATAAATAAATGGTCCCTAATAAATCAATGACAATGACAATCTTACAACTAATATGATCATGATATAGTGTTTTAATGACTAATTTACTAACTTACCTGAAGTACAAACATTATGTCTCTGTCTCTGTGTTGTTATAATAAAATAATATGAAATAATAATGATGAAGACGTCCACTGTTGGACATAGGTCTCCTCAAGAAAGAGGAATGTCCTCCTCAAGAAACATTATTGCCGCAGTATGCAAGGATGGTGGCATTTTCAAAGCGTAGCTTCGCGACGGGAAGCTACTGCCCATACCCACCCAGTGCATTTTAACTACATTTACTTACTATTTCGGATCCGTTCCGGTTTCTTAGTCGCCTCTTATGAAACTCAGTAAAAATAACGGTACTATACCGTTCTGCCGGTACCCCTCGGAATTACTCTGCCGTTACCCAATGGCATTTCATGTCCATTCATACATGTAAAATAATACGATTAAGAAATATATGCCAGCCGGGGGCGGCCTAAAATTCACGAAGTTTTACACAATGCAATTTCTACTATCTGTATTTTAACAGACCATCGAATTTCCAATTCTCCTACGGGAACTAAAGCTGTTATGGCCGATATTGGCTGCACGGTACAATATATCACAGCGTATCTCTCTAGAAAGCCGACAGTAGTCTACAAACAATTTTAAACTTTAAACTTACTACCTACTACATAGGTTGGAATATAAGTAAATTTTAATGGTAAAGTTTGTTTTGGTGACGGGCCAGATAGTGAAGATGGTAGTGATCCTATCTTATGTGCCAAGGGTCGTAGGTTCTTTAAGCGACTTACTACGGAGTCAGGTCAATGTACGAGATGTGTAAATCTACCTTCTGAGTGTGCTTATCAAATGTTACTAGGTTATATTTATATTACTTTATGGACCACAAAGATAAATTAATATCTAACTAAAACTAGATTGAAGTTGCCTTTTTAAAACTTAGCTCACTTGCATTACTCACGTGAGATTTTAAATCACCTGAGTAAAATTGTATGGTATTGTATGGTAAATTTAAAACTAACTTTAAAAATATTGTGATAAGAGAAATAATGAGGTGTAAAAGAAATTATTGTGACAACAATAGACAATGTATGTTGAGAAGGTTTGGACTTGTAGAAACGATAGATGAAACAATGACTGCACAAATATATAGATCGGAAATTAATGTAAAAATAGTATTGGTTGATCTAGGCGTACACACTTTTACCTGGTAGAAGTGATATTACAGAAAGAGCCAGATTAGAAGTACCAAGAATAAATGAGCGTGTATGAACGATTAATAAATAGGAACGATTAATTAATAATTAGGCAAGTAAATGAAGCTAGAGAGTTATACCAAGATCGTAGCAAGTGAAGATCTCTGCAGTAAATTTGAACATCCCTTATATTGTAAAGAGTCTGCAACTGGATTTAATGTAAACAACACTTTAAGTACTTATAAGCTTATTCCATGAGTTTAGTTATCATAGGCTCATTAGAGAGCACGATCCGACCGTGAGCCCTCAAATAAATTGAATTAATAGGCTATTGCAACCTTCGCTGCAAGGTCCTGTGCCTTGAAAACGTAAAATATTATGCTTTTGCGTAATAACGAGCGTGTCTTACATATTTTAATTAATTATTTATAGAAACTCTTGCATAACTAGGTAATTAAATATTTAAAGAGTCTCACGGTTAATGTTGATTTTTCCTAAAGCTTAGGACTATGAATTATTTACGGAAACTACCAAAGCTTTTATACATATCTTATATATGTCGTGGTGAATTATGACTTTGCCAGATTTTATTTGTGAGTGCGACGAATTAGTAAAGTCAACATTCAGCACGAATATATTTTTACACCCATAAATATTTTTATTAAAATTCTATTTAAATTTAAAACGAATATATTGACAATCATAACTGTTTATTTTGACGCGATGTGTGATACCACCTTTATTACTAAACATGATAAAATAGAAGTCAGGAATAGAGAATAAAATGATAAGAATTTCAACAATTCATTTAAAATAACAGGCCTCTACTTTAATAATGTTATTTTTGCAATTATTTTTATTAACATATTAATTTTGCTTTATTGCTTATCCATAATGTCTATATTGACGACATTGAGTAAATTTATTCGAAATTTTAATGACCATCTCACAAAGTAAATAATGCACAGCGTACAATTTATTTTATCGTGATAGTTAAAATAGGTAGCCATTCCATTTATCTTGCAAAAAGTTTTGTTTTAATTTTGTAGGTAGAAAAAAATATCTGAATAACGTTGTTAAGATACCGTTGGAAAATATCTGGATAACATTATCACGCTCTAATTTTTAACTCAAATATGGGTATTCACGCACTTTCCGTTACACGCATTTAATTTTTTGAGTGTTGATGTTTTTCGAATTTCAACGATATTGGCTGAAAAAGCTTTTTTGAATTTAATAACTGTTATTGTACTGTATCGTTTTTTTATAATGGCATGCGGTCATTTGATTAAAACGGGTTAATTTTTATACGCTAAAAGAGTTTTATACGCTAAACTACATATATTCATAAATACCGTGTACAATTTATTATATTATAAATAAAGATACAATACTATGTACTTATATTAATGTAACAGTGTGTATAATATTATTAAGTATCGTTAATTAATGAGTATTATAAAATATATTACTATATTATTATTTACCATGGATAAAATAAAAAATGATGTAATGAATAGTGAAATAAAAATGAGATGCCAATATTTACAACTGTTCTAGGCCCTATTTAAGAACTTTCGTGTAAAGAAAAACCATCAACAACGAAAAAGCAACAAAGCTAGTCCAACTCTATTTTTTGTTTTGGCGAGAGTATAGTACTCGTTCCTTGCGTCTCAACCGGCGTCATAAACGTCATACATAAATAAATAACAAGATAACTCAGGGTATTTTTAGATACAATCTTCACATATATTTCGTTGCAATTTTGTATAGGATTTTTAGTTTTCAAAGAATATTATTGAGAATTGAATCATCATTATAAGAATTTTTAAATTTTTATCTAAAAACGGATACGTCTATTTTATTGTTAAGCTTTGCATCTTAAAATTTTATAGTATTTCTACGCTCATGAGGGTGGGTTTTAAAAACAGATTGCACATAAAGCTTATTATAAGAGGAGATTAAGAAAGTCTGTAAGATTTTTTTACAACATCAACCACTATAACATTTCTATTTTCATATTTGCTTTTAATACGAACTCGACCCGTTCATAATATATTATTCGTACACGTTAGTACACTGCTGGAATACATGAGAAGTTTATCTATTACGCCCATCAATATCGGTTTGAGCTAGTCTCAATGACTGCGGCTCGGGTTCTACGCGACAAATGCCTCCATATCAATCTTCGTTCTACATACAGAGAGGCGCGCTCACCTCGCCCCGTGTCTTATTGTGGTGGAACATGCCGGAACAAATTATGCTATTACTCATTGTGCCGCTGGTGGAATGGCCGAAATGAACGAGTGACCCATCCGCAATGCTGTCGATTATAATCTAACCACATTAATTGGAGATAATGCTCTTTCTCCGTTCCTATTAAAACAATAATCGAGTATACGGAAAATAATTATACGCGTATGATGTTTCATGGCGGGGCGGCTGAGCTAATGGGCAGCCTTACATATTGAACTGGTAGATAAAAAAAAGTAAAACAATTTAAGACGTAAAGATTATAATGGGGCAAAAATCGAGAATATATCACAACTAGATATTCACATATATACATGGACTATTCACACATAATCATTTAATCAAAAAACAACCTTTATATACAGAAAGTAATAAAAAGGCCTTGTTAATTATATCATGATTGAATTGAAATATTATAGACTTTACAGTAATTTATGACACTTTGACAGTAATTTATTCGTGTTTCGAAAGTGGCATCCATCCTGCTTAACTAATTTCTCACTCCGGTCCTTTTTATATGTGCCCGTTATTTTTCCTCGTATCAATTAGTCTCGAACCAAGACTGACACTTCATCACGCCCTAGAATCAACGGGTCAGAGATCTTGGCAAAATTAAGTTCAAACTTGGATTACAAAAAAGTTAGAAAGAAGCGTGTGACAAAATAGATTTTCTAACATGTTGACAGGCCCGATCTGGTAGTGTCTACCTTTTGCGCCAAGAGTTCAATTCCTACCCAGAACGAACGTTAGTATTTAAGTATTCTACTTGTAATTTTTTTTTCTGTTAACACAATTGCTTTAACCTACTTATCTCAGAGTAAGGGGAACATATGATATGTGGCCTAAATTTATTTATTTACTTAATATATTCGTAAACTTCTTACATACGTATAATTCTCAAACCAAAACTGCGTAAGAACGGCACTTAAGTGATTACCACAAATTAAATGCTATATGTGCAGTAACTAGAATCCCTTTAACCTGTGATGCGAAGCCGGTTGATCGGACTAACACGAGAGAGATTAGCAAGCTCGCACCGAAATGTATTATAGCGTCTGCTGATTTCAATCTACCAGTACCACCAGTACTGTAGCCGTTGTGTTACTGAATTATGTTAATTGAATATGCGTGTACTAAAAACAGAAAATTTAAATTTTTGTTTTACTTTTAACGTAAACTGTAACATTTTAACGATTTTTATTTATGACGAGTAACAACTTTGTTCGGGCTGAACTCAATTTTAATGCACGCCTCGATGTAGAGTGTATTTCGAAATGAGGATATCGCATTTTATATCAATTAAAACATTATTCGACAAAATACAATTTGATTTTTGTCTTATTTATATTAGAATGTAAAAGTAAAGTTTTATAAAAAATAGACATTAGTATAAAGAAGAGAATTCATTAGGTATAATGGTCGTCCGGTAGTCGACTTTTGGACATAAGTTTAACTCTTTCATCACTTGCCAGTTAAACAAATTAATTAATGATTAATGTTTCATCATACCAGCTGTAGGACTTCCACTGCTGGACATAGGCCTGCCCAAGTGATCTCTAATAAGGCCGGTTGTCTAGCGTGCTCCTGCGGTTTTAGTCAGATAGTCTATCCACCTTGTGGGTGAGCGTCTAACGCTGCGCTTACCACTATGTGGTCCTCATTCCAGAACGTTCTGGCTCCATCAGTCATCGTTTCTTCGTACTAAGTGCCCTGCTTTTTGCCATTTTCAAGCACTAACCGAAAATACCGAGCTATACCGTTAACTTTTGTTATATTTACTCATATACCTGCTCATTTCTGTGTCGATCGCTCAAAGATACTCTGAGCATTGCCTACTTTATAGCTAGATGGTCCATTTTAATTTAGCTAATGAGACCAGTGAGTTGTCAGGGGCCACGTTTCCCTGCCATAGGTTATCGCTAGTAACATATATTGGTTGAAGAATTTTGACTTAAGACGCTAAGGCATGACAGGCGAAAGGTGCTTCGCAGTTTTCTGAACGCTGCCTAGTCGAGTGCGGCGATTGACCTTTTTCGTGAAGTTGGACTTACCTAACTGGACTATTCTAATTACGTATATGACGTATGAGTCAACAAAGCTAAAAAAGCTAACCTTATTGAGGGGTGGTTGGTAACTGGGGTGGGTGCAACATGGGCATCACTTTACTACTTTCGTCTCTTACATGTCCATTTTAAGATCCATCTGTGAGAAATGCGATTGATTTCTTCAAGCATCGTGCTCAAATGCATCTATTCTGAGTTAACTACATTATCGTCGGCAAATCGAAGGCGACAAAGGCAAGACGCAAAGTGGCATTAAAACTGGAAAATGAAGTAAAAGAATTCATCATAATATTTTAAATAAAATTTTCTTACCTTTTCTATTTAATTTCACCAACAACGCTGCTGTAAATTTTGTTTAGAACGATTTAGCGAGTCAGAGAAAAATCATACGATACATTAGCCACAGAAGATAACAATCTCCGATATGTTTCATTATAAACTCCTAAATAATACAAAAAAAAATTAAATATGTTTTGCTTAAAATTATATTAGAAAAAAGGTAATAGAGTTGAGCAGCCAAAGATTGATTTGTATGTAATAGATTTTACACAAAATCGCGTTATTCTTCCTGACATAAAACATATAATAAATAATATTTTTATCTACATTATGGACTTTTGCAGACTTTATTTCGGGTTTTAATTTAAGTGTACCTGTTACTCAGGTAGTTTTTAAATTTTCACAAAATAGTTATTGCAAAATACAGGCAGACATAGAATTATGACTTAAAAAATTAACGTATTACCACCAGCAGATGAAATAATTGGCACATATTTGCTCAGTTAAACTTAACATGACTGTCAAGTGACTTGCTGTGCAATCAATCAATCAATCTTTGATATGTTACGACTAATATACACTAATTATGCCACTGAACTCACATAGACATTATAATAAAACATCGCCAGAAGTTCCAGATATTATTAAACTCGTATATGTAAATAACATAAAAAAGAAGAAGCTGACTGACTCATCAACGCAGGGCCTAAACTTGTGTTGGAAACTTGATTTTTATCCATGGTTTCCTTTTATCACGTACGGGAGCACTGAGAATAATTTTAAAAATTAAACGGTTTACGGGTGGGTGCAAAGTTAATATGAAGCTTTGTTGTTTTTTAAGGTTATTTGAATAAAATTCAGTATAAAGGTTCATTATCAAAAGTCATAAAATACGTGTAAAATTTTTTTTTTAGAAAATCATCCCTTAAGTAGGATGCAAAATAAGTATTCTATGATTTTCAAAATTATTTCAATAAAATGTTACTTACATCTACATATAAACAATGAATATTGTTCTACAACAAAGTGCGAGTGAAACCTCGGGCCGCTTCTAGTATATAAAATATGCATGCTTAATTTAAAACTTTAATTTCAAGCTTCTAGTATATTAAAATACTGCTATCCAATAATAACATCCAACATTCACTGACCACACTTTCTACACATATAAGAATGTATAACGTACTTATTTAACTGGATTGTAAAACAAGCAGACTCAACGAGATGGTATCGAAAAATAATTGAATTTGATACATTTTTACTATACATAAATGGTGTAGTAGCGGTTCAATGTAGTAAATAAATACATTTCAGCGTATTTGAAGTGCACTAAGAAGTTCTATGCTACGAACAAAGAGCAAGTGCCAGTGTTCCGTTCAAAGCATCGAGATACACTTCTTGATTTTCTATGTTTAATTAACTTGTCAAAGCAGCACACTATTTTTCAAATTCCAACTCGAAGCAAAAACTTTTATAACGTTCAAATTGGCAAATAAAAGTAACAGAACTTTCTAACTAAAACGAGCGTACAGAAAATAAAATTCAAGTTGAAGCACTCGCTAACGCATCATAGTCGCTAATGTAGTTAGAATTTGTTCATCTGTTAACCCAATTACTTTTGCAGTTGTTTGTAACAAACATTTTTTACTCATTGATTGACGTTTTCAGATTAAAGGTTCTAGTTGCTGTAACACATTTTTAGTTTCAAACTAACTGGGAGAAACATGAATAAAATATAGCATTAGTAGTCTTGTTAAAGTTATTGTATTTCTCTAAAATTGCAACTTTGAATAGAAAGAAGACCAATTTTGCTCAATAATTTAATTTGTACTGGCTCCTCATATTTACATAATAAATATAACAAATAACATATTTGATTCTATATTAATCAACATTTATCATCATTACAGCCATTGAAAGTCCACTGCTGGACATAGGCTTCCTTAAGAAAGGGGGTACTTTGCTCATAATTGTCACGAAGGGCAATTGCAGAGCGCAGCTTTTGCGATTCCTAAGGATTCTGCTGCCCATACACACCCTTTGCATATACTACACTGTTTCGTATGGATATACTGCCATCTGTCGGTTCTGGTATCTTAGTCGTCTCTTACGACACCTAGTACAAAGGTACTATTCTACTCTGCCGGTACCTCTCTGCTAATATTATTATCCCCAGTTATATTAAATACCCCAAAAAACTAAACTACTAGTGATTTTACCATCACTATTATTATCATTGAAAAAGGGAATTATTCTCAAAACTGTCGCACCGGCCAGTCGTGGTTACAATCGGAAATGCTGTTGCCCATCTCCGCCCTGATGCATTCAAGTTACCCTGTTTCGATTGGATCTCATATTTTATAATCATTTTCTGGTATAAAAAGTAATCAAAGTGTCAAGAACGCCATATATTTTTTTTAAATTTCTGACCAGACTTTCTGGTATAATTGAGAAACCGTAGATTAAAATAAGCATTCATGTTTCTAATATTATACGACATAGCCGTTGCCCGCGACTTCGTTTGCATGCCAAATTGTAATGTGTATGACTGACGGGCCGACCCAAATATGATTAATGTGGACGTCAGCAATAAAAGCCATCCTTTAGGGTGCTGCAACTCTGGCTGTATAAGTCCGACCCCAGCTTTATTACAACTTTGCGAAAGATTCTGTTGTATTCCATGAAATTCGCAAATAATAACAGTTCACAGAAATTATTAACAATTTGACTACAAAAACGTGTGTGTATGTAACATAGGTTTCAAATTTAAATAAACACAGATTACTGTACACTGATTACAAACACCACTACTTGGCAGAAGAAATAGGTGAGAGTTAGGTGCCAATGCCTTTGTATAAGGTCTACCTCACGTAAGTACTTATATTAATAAGCAAATGAAACGTTTCATTTAGAAAAAAATCAAATACAGTTTATAATAAATACACTTTCGAAAGGAAAAACTGATTAGTAATTTATATCGTTTTACAATTGTGATAGATAAATCTGTATATCATTCCATACTTATTACTCTAACGTTGCAATTACAGTTAACCAGCAACACTCTTTATTTTATTAGAAAAAAAGATGCTATTACGTTATTATTAAATTATTATTGCCACTTTATCGGCTAAAACATAAATATAAAAAATAACAATTGCACCACATCTCATACATTGACTTGACTCCGAGATAAGTTGCTTAAAGCACTTGTGTTACTGATTTTAGATAGCGGAGGAAACACAAATATGATACTTAAATACAATTTTAAGACACAGACACTGAACAAACACAAATATTCTTCACATAAATATTTGCCCTTTGTAAGGAACAAACAACTCTGGCCCGGCAAAACATAAATATTCTTGATCTTTACTCATGTGAAGTTGTTACTTAAGGAAATTAAATTTTCAAAATTTTAAGAACTTTCTTAAACAAATTATTGCTACGCGCTCTTACTACAGTTGACAAGATATAATAAAATAAGGCATAACCTATAAGGTTTGTTTGTGTATTATAGCAATAAAATTACTAATTCAACTATTACTAATTGAAGCTTAAAGCTTTAATTGAATATTAAAGCAATTTTATACCAAAAATAACTCAGTAAATATATTTCCAAAAAAGTAAAGCAAAATAATGAATAGTAATGTACTTAAGAAGTCATGTCGATAAAATTTTTAACTCTATTTTCAAATAGGTGGTAAATATATCCGTACTCTGGTACACATTCAACAATTATGCAATTCCACAAATAAATATGTATAATATATAATAACAACACTAAATTTATCACTAAGTAAAAACAAACACTTCTTCGTTGAGAAACCAATGTAAGTTCTAAATATTTTTTATTACTATGACTCAGAATTATTCCTCGGGAAAACAATTATAATCTACTTTTCTCAGACGTTTAAGTAACGTTTTTTCAAAATATGCCCGGCCTTCTCTTTAGTATCTAACTTTTTTGTGGTAAACAGAAAAAAACAGAGCAGACATCGCTGACAAACGAGGTTATCTATTGTTCGCGTGACGACAGCGGCTACAATGCAACTACTACTTTGTTCGCTCAAAGGAAATCAGTTAATGTGCCTTCTCCCGAATTATAATATTCAATTTATACGTTTAGATATAAGAAGTTTATGCCTTAGTGTAGACTAAGTTACAGACTATTTCGTGGGCTACCACAATTTACATTTCTTTTACTTATCTTGATATTATAAATGCCAGTTTTTTTATTTCTTTATATATTCACGTCTTTTGAGGCAACATCAATCATTTAAAAAAAAAAATTAGAAAAAAGGATAAAATTTATTTATTTGTTGACGCTTGCTCATACTATAACTTAGGAATAGATACTAGTATCACAGTTTGCAACATGATGTAACGAACACTTAAAGATAAGTACGAGTACATCTCACTTAAAGTGAGTTTTAAGTGAGAGATACAAATATTTATAAGACATTCTAAACTCAAAATATTCTTTATTGAAGTAGCCTCTTTGTAAATTAGGCCTATCTTAAGCAAAACTGCCAGCATCAGACGGATCTTAAAACTGAGTCTATTGCAGGTTCTTTACATGAGTCCCCAGAAAGGGACCAGCGAGCCAAAAAAACTGGTGATGAGAAAGGTTTCATCAACACTTAAAAGTGTTAATGGAATCCCCACTGGCGTCGGCGCTAACAAACCATTATCAAGAATTGCTCTAACGTAATTACATTTGTACAATTTAGGCCCAAGCAGTTTTATTATTAATATAATCTGTAACATTTTAATATGCTTTGGAAATAATATCTTATATCTTATAATATCAGTAAGCCTGATATGCTGAAGATAAAATACTAGATCTTTCCACGTCCGATCTCGTAGACCGCGTCACGTCTTAGACGACCCTCCCGACAAAATAACCGCGAAAATCGCAGCGCTTTCTCGCCCTCTCACTGGCACAACTTAACCACTGACACTCCACATGCACTCGTACAACAGAGCAGTACACCGCGTTCGCCGGCGAACGCGTGAAGTCCCTGCCCCTACGAGCGATAACCGACAGCCCTAGGGCTGTCGGGCTCAATCTGTCCGTCCTCTTTTGCTTTAATTCATTCATAGTAAATTCAACCCCAACGACGGCGGCCGAGCCTAGGTCGAGCCTCTAGAGGCGCCCTCGGTCACGCCGTCGGTCCCGCTCAAATCTCACGAGCCATTGCGGGCGCGACAGCGCTAAACGCGCGGTCGCGGCCGCGGGGCACGCAAGATTATTACGGGCATCGGTCCTCTCATCTATGAGAGGCCCCGCCCTCTTTTTCGGTGGCGCTGGAATTGACGTCTGAGTAGTCCAGCACTAGGTTCGTCCGAAAAAAAAAAGAATCTAGATCTTATGAATTGCCTTTTAAAAGAATATTTATTTAATGGAGCCGTGGGTACTGCAAGTTTATATGCTGCTTTTATGCTTATACGAGTATAATGAAAATATAAGAAATAATTTATGTATATTCATTATTGATGTCATATATTATACATATTATTTTCATATACATACTGACAGTGTACGGTATTTAAATTAATCTTTCAGTGACTTTTTAAAGTACTTTTACAAATCGCTTAAATAGCCCTGTTCTACAGCACAAATATTACATTATTTCAGAATCGCCACCCGATTTTTGTATATTGAAAATGCTGGCTATTAGCGAGATTATGTAAGACCTAAAGACACTAGTGTTGCAAAACCTTCGCAGGGAGCTCATTCCACACCCTAGCGCACGTGGGATGAATTACCTACCACATATGGAGGCAAGGCTCTCCTAAGACTTAAGGGCTCAATACTGCTTATAAGGCTGGCATCGTTAAGAATTCTTATAGCGCGTTTCTGGATCGGCTCAAAGGTGCCTCTCTTGCCTGCTCTTGCCCTGAGATGGTAGCTGTATTCCATGTGAGGTCGGTCCAGCGACTTGTATAGTTATAGTCTTTGTATGCAGTGAAGTATTGCTTTGTCCTGTTGAGCACACCGAGCTTTTAGGCGACCAACTTGGTATTGTTCTCTATCTGACCACAGAACTGAAGATATCGTAGTCCTCGTCATGTGTTGAGATACCAAAGATCTTGGAGATAGAAAGAAGCATTCTGAGGAATTTAGAAGCAGTATTGAGTTCAGTAAAAAGGGTTTTCTTAGCAGTGTAAACGTACACTTGCGTCTTTGTGGAGTTGAGATTGTCTATATTGGTGCTAGCCATATTCGAGACACAGGCTAGAAATCTCCCGGTATTGGACAGCAGTTGTTAGGGGCTTCCGCCCATTGTGACTCGAGAAATGTTTTTTTTTAGCTTGCTCAATAAGTGTGCTCAGACTTATTATCTGCATAGCAATGAATGTTGTCAGTGGACAGAATTTGATTGAGATGCAACAGACATAGGGTAAGCCGACACAGAACCCTGCGGATCACCTGAGTTAATGTTTAGGCCATTTGAGCAACTACTATCGACTATGGCTTTGCTATGCTCAATATAAAACTGGCTACCCATTCATATAATCCCTCTGTATGAATGTAATTTTGCAAGAACACTCTGATGCCAAACCCAGTCTAACGCCTTCGCCATATCCAGGCTTTAAGCCATTTCATTTCACCTTGTCCCTCTAGAGCTGGGGCCCAACAGTGTGTGAGATACACAAGAAGATCACCTGTCGAGCGATTATGGCAAAAATCAGTTGATCAGGTCGTGCGTTTCTAGGCATCTATAGACGTGTTAAACAGACGCTCCATTACCTTGGAGAGAAGGGAGGTTATAGCGATAGGCCTGCAATATGACGGGTCGGATCTGTCACGCTTTTTATAATCAGAAAATAAATGGGCGGTCTTCCACTAAGTTTGGACTAACCTTGCAGAGTACTGGAGCGCGAACAGGTGCTTAAATACGGAACACGACTATTTCTGAGTTTCTGCCGCATTGCTACTACTTGCAAACTATGTTAATTTTTTGGTTCTAGCAGCTATTTGTAGATCAAAAATGAAACATTCTTCCACCAATTGGTTTTAGTAACCTCTGCTACACAGGAATCGGGATCTTCTGATGCAAAGCCAGTCCATCCTAGTCTGCTGACTAACAACACATGCACTGCAATGATGAGTAAGAGAGCTTGTATGGTTTGGAGTGGATCAGTTAGAAGAATCCATAGGCCAAAGCAAAATTGTGAGCAGTTCGACCCGAAAGGTCAGTAGTTCGAGAGTTAAGCCGTTCCGTAGGATGGGCATTAAAAGTCTTCCAGGACTACCAACTCTGCAAAACCTTTTCTTTTCGTAACGTGTCGGCCGTGCAGGATACTTGCGTCCGCGTTAAAAATCGTATGGTTTGTTGGCTGCGCTTGCTCCAGATAGTGATTGACTGCGTTGATATTTGCGTTGAGTCTCCGGCTATTGAAAAATCCACTTTAAATGTGGATACGGATGCCGTTAAGCTCCTCCTATTTTTACTTGTGTTAACCTTTAAAAAAGACATAAAGTAGTCAGCCGTTTCAGCGGGTCTCACTGACCGCCACGCCAGTCAAATGCGCCTATACTGCCTTTAGGCTGTATTTTACGCTCCGCCGGTCCCCCAGCGGTCAGCGCAGCGCGTCCTCGGAATGAACCTCGGAATGATCCTAAAAATGTTTCTGAAAAGCAGATCTGGTTTTTTATTTTTCTCTATTTAATAAGCACGACTTTTTGCACAGCTTAGCTATTTGGAAACGACATACTTTTTCACTAAATAACAAAACATTCCCAAGGATAAGAAATTAAATAAAACCTCACAAATAAAATCACGGGCGGAAAGCTAGTATAAAATAAAAGTAGCCTTCAATTAGCAACATACGTGTAAAGTTACTAAAAAGAACTAGTTAGGAATGAATACAAATATTAATGAATAATATTGTAAGTAAAACAACGAACGTGATTGTGTATTTATCGGTCGTGATTGTGACGTCTACGCCCTTTCTTGATACTCTCATATGTTTTTATCTTTTATTACCCTAACAAAGAAAAATCTTATCTCCATCTATACAATCGTAAGAGGCGGTTGAGGTACCAGCAGCGATAGATATACCAAGGCCTCCTTCAATTCACTTTAATATATGTCGGGATATGAAACACATTATTTGACGTATTGTCAGTCTGCTCTGTTTTAATTTTACAGATATTGACAAAGTTGAAGGTATTCATTATTTTCTTACAGAAGATTACTTTAACGGATTTTATTGTTTCACTGGTACTTTATCGTTCTAGTGTTCATATAATATCTTTTAAATGAAAGAAACTGCAAAACTAAATAAATTTATGGAATTAAATCCCTGTAAAAACCCTGCCGGAAAAGACGTGGTGACCGAATTTTTTTTTTAAAAGACAGGTTTGTGAACTGTAATATAAAAAGAAATATTGGTGATGAGGATAAAAGAAATGTGTATTAAGATCGAAACTTGGATCTTTTTCGCTTGAAGCGAACAATATTCTATGCTTACATCATCGAGGAACAGAAGTTTCTGTACGTACGTTATCTTTAAACACAACGGTTTGTCTTCTTTTACTCACTTTTATATATGTGTATATTACATGACTCGAATAATACATTTCTCATTTCTTCAGTATTTGAAAAAAAAAAATAATTTTGGTACTCAAAGTCAGTATGTTAACTCTTTATCATCATTGTATCAACCATTGAATGTCATGTTGGACATAAATTGGACATGGGGGAATGTTACCCATAATTGCCGTCCTGTGCACTAGGATACTTATTGATGTTATATAGATACGGCTATCTGTCGACTCCGGTACCTAAGTCACCTCATACGATACCTGGTGCAACGAGTGGTACTAATTTTCTCTGCCTGTGCCACAGCAATCAAAAGCAACGTAAATTTATACAGTAAACTGACTCTACTGCAGGTATTTCTATGTTTGGTTTCACAACCATCCTCAAAATATCGATAACAACAAGTACCTAATACATATTTAAACATGCCAACTATTTAATTATCCAACGGCAAGTACACAAAACTAAATAATTCTGTCACGAATGTAATTCGGCTTAATATACTATACGATACACATTCTGACTGTTTCAAAGTAAATTACCTAAAATACAGTTGTAAATACTGTTAGTTTTTAAAATTACATGAAAGCCTTTCATTTTTGTTGGTTATACTAAAGTTTTTGTTTTGCTTTTATTTTATGATCACTTAACACAATTCTCTCTGCATTCGTATATTGATTGAATGAAACATTAATAATAGTTATGGTGATATTATTAAAATATACTTATTTTCAGAAATAAACATTGAGCAATATTAAGATACCTAGCTGAGAGTGCACTATGCGTACAACTTGCATCGGTAACGTAACGTATACTAACACTTACAATATAAAGTATATCACTTTATGATATAAAGTGATACACTTTATATCATAAAGTGATAGTTGATATAAGTATACTTTACGTATCGTAAAACTCTATATCATAAATTAAAGATCCATTTGTTCTTAAACAACAAAATTATTTATTTAACTTTATTGCACAAAATATACAAATTGCGGATTTAATGTCAGATGGCATTATCTCTCAGTCAACCATTACACAAAACAGAAAAAAAATATATATATATAGTGGTACAGACAATATATATACAAAATAGATAAACGTGGCATACATATTTGTATAAATAAACGTAAT